>WBMV01000539.1:0-119891 GCA_013396655.1 Campylorhamphus procurvoides
GCCGGGCCGGGCCGGGAGGGGGCCCCGCCCACGGCCATCAGAGGGCGCGCAGCCGGCGCCATTTTAACTGCGGGCAGGCGCTTTCGCCGTGTTGTAGGCAGACGGTTGGCGGCTGCGTCGGGTTGGTTTAATGTCTTTAATTTTTTTTCTGGGTTTTTTTTTTTATTAAACACGACGTTAGGTCCTTTGTAAGGGCTGGCCGTCCGTGGCGGGGCCACCCCGCCTCCTTAGCGCTCTCTACGCCTGTGGGAGGGCGCTGGTGACGCCGCCGTTGTTCCCAGGCCGAGGCCCCGCGGCCTGTCCTGCCCGCGTGCAAGATGGCGGCGGGTCGGCTTGTAGCGGTTCGCGCCGCAGCCTCTCTGCTGTCTCTGTCCCTTTCTCTGCGGTGTTCCTGCCCCTTTCCCACGTCGCACCTTCCCTGCTGGAGGCACGGCTGCTGTGGAGCAGCGGTGTCCGCTGCCCTCCCTCGCGGCTGGGTCGGGCCTGTCGGCGCGGCACCCTCGTCAGCAGTAAGACTGGGAGCTTTTGCCGCCTGAGGCGCCGTGTGAGGCCCGAGCCGGGATACCACGCGTCTGCCGCTGCTGAGGGGAGACGCCCCCCTCTCACCATCCCTCTGGGTGACACGGGTGGCCACAAGGCCTTTGTGAACGCGTGGGGAGAAGGCAAGTTGTTACACGTGTGAGGCTCGTGTCTGTCAGGAGGATGCGCTGGGAAGTGGGTCTGTGGAGCCCGAGCCCACAGGACCCGTGACAGCAGGTGTGCCGTGGGGTGGGGCACCCGGTGAGGGGTGCACACTGGGTATGGCCTGACCAACACCAGGACTGATAGTGCCAAAGTCACCTTGAGTAAAGCTTCCGAAAGAAAAGCCTGTAGTACAAATAGCCTCTCTTCACTGAAGAACTGCCTTAGATTTTTAGAATAAAAAATCTGTATGCCCCCATGCGCCCTTCCTTAATGCATTTCCTTACCTGACCAACATCTCACATTGGGTCTGAAGTGGTTGAACAGGTCACTGAGTTTCAGCTGTCATGACAGTGTTAACAGATTTGGGCAGTATAATAGATCAGAGTCTGCGAGGGCCTGACTGAGAATAGTAATGTTTGTTATGGCTCTTGCACAATCTAACCCACACTGCTCTTTTATTCTTAGAACTACACAAAGACACCTTGAAAGTGTGGATACAGCTGTTCTGTTGGACTATGGCCACAGCATCGACTAGGTTTATTTTTAAAGGTAAAAGGAAAGTTAGAAACATTGGGTTGAAACCTTCCCCAGCAGTAGTGGTCATCTCCAGAAGACGTGAGAAGGAATAAAGTTAAAGGCTTCTGTGTAATTACTAATGTTTCAAAGTTGCATAATCTTTTGACTCCTGCGCTGAAATTGAGTATACACAAATCAGTGACTTACAAGCATGAGACTCTGATCACTGTTCTCAGAACCACCCAAACTACAGTAAATATAAAGCCTGATCACTGCTGTGAGCAGAAGCCAACATGTTGACTTCTGTGGGGGCACGAGCAAACCCGAGAACTCAGAAAGACAAACAGCAGTTAGTGCTGCGTGGACCCTGTATTTTGCATCCTAACTAGGCTTCTGCTGTACACGCAGAAAAAGAAGTCAGCGATTTTCTGTTTCTCGTATTTCAAATCCAGTGTTGCACAACCAAGCAGCCAGACTTCTCGTTGTAATTCATGCTGTAGAGCATCCTACCCACTAAAATGAATGGGAACTCTAATGAAAGTAAGATGTAAGGATGACAACATCTGCCTTGGAGTAAAAATGGAAATGCCAACTCTACAAAAAAAAAAGGTTATGATATAAATGAGAGAAGAGCCATAAGTCCTACTGATATGGTATCTGTGAATCTTAAACCTTACAGCATTAGCTGGGACATTTTTCTTTATTCTAAACAAAATGTCTTTCAAAAAAGATATGAGTAGAAAACAAACAGCTCACAGTACATATTCTCTCTTTCATCTTTGTCCAGAACTCCCACTGTTTTCTGTGCAGGAAAAACAATACAATATGGTCCAGTGTCTGTAAATGATAAAGCAAAAAGCATTCCATTAATTTATTTCTGATTTAATCTGGATTATATTATTGCATACATGTTTGAGACTCCAAGTTGCTTCGTTTTTTATACAGTGCATACAAATATTGACGTTTGGATATTGCAGTATTGCTTGAACCTATTGAACAGATTTCGAAAAATAATTTCTATACTGAAAAAAGTATAATAATACTTAACATACCATAAAGTATGACAAAGCATAGAATATCATTCTTATGGAAATGTGTTGATAAACAGAAATTGCATAAATACTTAGACACTAAAGTTCAACAGCTGACTCCTCAGGTGAAGAAATGTCTTGTTCTTCAGGAGAACACATTAGAAAGACTTTTAAATGGGGGACTCTACTCTGATTCCTGCAGGCATTGTCAGCTTTGTCAGCGTGACTGCTAGAACAGAAGAAATTTAACACCAGAAGAGCTATGGTCAGTCCACCTTCAGTCTTGTTTGCCTTCAGTGAAAAGTTGTGTACCTAAAAACTGCTAAATTTACTGAGGTGTAGTAGTTTAATATTCCTCGTCAGCACACCAAAGTGTCAGCATTCAATTATCATGGGAGTTACCTTTGTTGATAGTTTATACTGGGGTTTTGTTTGGCTTTTTTGTTGGTGTTTTGGGGGTTTTTTTGGGGGGAGGGGTGTTTGTTTGATTCAAGTTTTTTGGTTTGGTTTTGTTTTTTTGTTTCGGGGTTTTTTTCCTGGGCAAGGAACCAGAACAGCAAAAATACAGATGTGTGGTTTCTGCCACCTTTGATACTGAGGCAGAAATTTCTGGGAAAGTGTCAGTCTGGTTAATTAGCAGCTGTAACCTCTTCAACTGCTGGTACTCATTAGCAGTTATCTGCCTGACAGACTCCAAAAGCAGTAATCCATTGTTTGAACCACCTTGTTTCTTCTGCAGGGAGTTTCCTCTTCTGTGGGACACGGATCAAATCCAGGTGATGTTGCACTTGAATAAATGAGCAGTTTTTGTGGGGGCTATTTCTTAGGTTCTGCTGAGAGGGCATGAACTCACAGTGGGAAATAGAGTCTCTTAAATCAACACTGAGATTTCTGCCATGACTGTACCTTAGGTTCCTTTCTCTTTGCTTTTACCAAATGTTGTACATGATTAATTGGTTGAAAATAAACCAAGCAAAGAAAGAAATGGGGAGAGGGCAAGCTGTTGGGTAATCCAATCAACTTTCCTGCTTGTACAAACTTACTTAGCTTGTTTATTAGTATTTTTCAAATTATGTTTAAAATAACTAAAGGAATTCCTCTGAAAAATCTGCACAAGCTCTGCTCTTTACTGCCACTAAGATTTCCTGATATTCAGTCTTTCCCCACCCTCTTTTCATTTACTCCTACTTGTTCCCATATGTATAAGCACAAGTATTTCCTCTCCATCCTTAAGGTTTGCATTACTTAAGCATTTGCTGGCTGGAGACATGCCTCCATCTACCTCTGCTTTCACCCAACTGAATATGTTAAGCTCTTTTAACCTTTCTCTATAATACCACTCTTCCAGATAATTCTTTCTGCTGTTCCTTAAATTGTTTCATTTGCCTTGATGTTATGATGGATGACACAGAAACGATGCACATACCAGCATTTAGTCTGCTAGGGAAAAGTTGTCCTTTTGGAAATGTTTCAATAAGCTTGAGCTGCCAAAACATCTTTGCGTCACATCAGTGCTCTTTGTCACTTGGCTATGTTTTTGAGCACCCTAAAACAGGGATTACAACCTGGTGGATCTGGGGTGTGTCTTTTTACTTGCCCATACTGGACCTGTGTGCTGAAGGCAAGCCTGCATTGAGCACTAGTGGCTCAGGACTCCCTAACTGCTTCATTTTCCATGCCAGCTTCAAGCCATTGGAGGGCTTTGTGTCCAACACTTGTGGCATTGCAAAACTTGTGCATGAAGAAAACAGAGGAGATATGATATATTGGGGTTTTAATATTCAGGATTGTCCTCAAGATTTATTTTCAGTGAACCCTTGTTAATTTTTACTCAGTGACTTTATTTTCTAGATAATCAGTGGTAATTTTGGGGGTTTTAGTGTTTGTTTTACTTTGATTGTCTATTTGCGTAACTCCTCATATGATCATACGGCTAAATTAAAATCCAAGATATGTCATATAATTTTTGTTAAGCCAGTGAGAAAAAATATCCTTAATTTCTTTAAGAATTTTAGAGTTTAGAAATTAAATATAATGATTCAGCAGATGTTACCTTCTCAGTGAAAGGGACAATGACCTGATTGGTCTCATAACTTATGATACACACTTGCCCAGTGAGAGCCTGCTTTCAGCTTTGCCATGATAAAAAACATGGCCTTCTGTGTGATTTTGGTTCCCTCTAATAAAAGTAAGGATGCAGTATTTTGCTGACAATAGTTCTAGGTGTGGGATCAGTACTCTGAACTGCGGTGTGAACTGTTGCTGTGGATACGTACCGGGGGGGATGCATGAAATAAGTACTAGCCTCATTCATTTGACCACCACTTCAGTTTCCCTACTGCTACATCAGTGTCATGCAATTGCCATATAATTGTCCCTCTCTTCTACTGTGATCCTGGCACCAGGCAGAGTGGGCCGGTCTTATCTTGGATGACCTAATTAGTTGTGATTGACATACAGATTTGATATATGAAAGGTGACAACATGGCGGAGGCTGCCTAGAAATGGGTGTTGTCTGGCTGTAGTACAGTGACAGGAGGTGAATGACAGGCTACTGTTACTTGACTTAATGCATTTGCACTGTCCTCATGTCCTGTCCCATGCAGTGCTGTGCACTGGGTCATAGTGAACTTGGGAGATAGAACACGAAGGGCTCAATCCCGTCACAAAACCTGACATAGCAGAAGACTTCAACAGCAGGTTGGCTTTGTGCGTGACAGTACTGTCAGTGAAGGGAACTACTGCTGTTTGCCCATGTGTTTTTTAGATTCCTTGCTAGTATGCTCCAGACTTTCCAGATCCATTCCCCAAGGGTGCAGCAATACAGCCCTATTTTGCTGTCAGCACAGTATTATTGCCTCCTCCAATGTTTGGCAACCTGGCAGTTTCTGGTGTAATGGATAGGTACTTCACTGTGATGGCAAGGTGTGTGATATTTATTTCACCCATATTCCACATTGATTCAACAAAGCTGTAACTTTCTAACACAGAACTCAATCGTAGTGTGGTGGAAATCCAAGACTGCTGATATAGTACCATAGTGTGGTACCCACGGAATCATACCGAGTATCTGCCTATCTGCTAATTTTGTGGTAAATCCAGCATGTTGAATTTTGTGTTGTAAGAGGAGGCATCTCATGCTAAAACATCCATGACTGCAGAATTATTCCACTGATTCATTAGAAAGCCAGAGAAAGGAGGAAGAAATAGGAAAGAAATGGGCCTGAAGAGAGTGCTGATGAACTAATACCTTGTTCAGACCAAAAATTCAGACTGCTTCCTGAAGGTTTTCTGAGTGCTGAAATTTAATTGAAAACCTGTTCTTTCAGTTAAATGGGATTCTACAAAAATAGTGATAAAGTCAGCTGTGTGTATCTTTTCTGTTGAGCACATCCAACTGCATTGCTATGATGTGCTAGTGCCAAAGTGTTTCCATGCTTGGGTGAAAAGATGTTAGTTAATACTCGGACTGAAGTGCAACTGATTTTCATAGAAATTTTAAAATTATCAGCACACTTGATCTTTTATCCAGTTGTCTCCATGCAGATTCAGAAGCTTAGCCACAGACACCTCCATCTGAAATTCTTAGCCAGGGTTTATTCAGTTCCAGATTACCTGCCAGTGCATATGGAACCTATGTCATAAAGAGGCATTTTTTATGAGGTGCTGTTGATTTCAGTTCACAAGCTGAACAGAGCAATAGATGAAGCAGGCAAAGAGCGCACAGCACTGGGCCCCTGATTGTCAAAGAAGGAAACTGAAGTCAGAGACATCTGCGCATGCAGATCAACTGGCAGGATGAGACAGGGTGAAATTCTGGTAGAATTTGATTAAGTACCCTACCATCTGTTTCTTCCTGCTTTCTGTCCATGTGGTGTGTCTTTGTCTTTTTAAAATGTCTCTTCGGGAAGACCTTGAGGAGTTTGATGATTAGGTTCCCTCATTGCCCTTCAGTCAAGTCTAGATATTGTCTCCATCTTAAAGCAGTCATATGCTCTATGATACAAAGTATGAATAAGGGGATGTCTGGATTCTCCTGTCCTTTCAGGTAGCCTATGTTATCATTCTGTGTACAGCCTCTCAGATATGCACTTCTCTTTTGTGCTTCTGCTTTCTCTTTCATTCCTATTTCTGGGTTGGATTGTATAAATGATGGTTCTTCACTGTTGTCTGATTTCCCCTTTGCTGCTTTGGGTAAGCATCTCTTTCAGTTCTGCATGTTAAAATAGAAAAAAAAAAGATGAAACCAAATACTCTTATGATGCAGCTTTGTAGGTTTGGTAAGATCTTCCTGATACTTCATTGCTGTGGACTGATTGACATCACTTTAACTTGTTTCCAAGTGCTTATTTTCTCATCTCACACTGGGAAATAAAGGCTCCCAAGAAGTACTGCAGAGATATTTATCAGTGAGGGTTAGCCCCAGTACAGACTGTACTAGTATGATCATTCAAGGCTCTATTCCCTCAGCTTTCATGTTTGTGATCACTTCACCTTCTTATGTGCTGTGCAGTCTTTTTTAGTGCTATATGCCTCTGTAGGAAACAGTAAGGTCTGAGGAGATGAGGTACAAAGCTCATGAGTGTTTTCTACTCTCTTTCACTGTTCAGAGGAGATACCAGATCTGTCAGGGCAGAAAAAAAGATAAGTGACACCAGCTGAGCAGAACAGGAATAACACAGCTCTTGCCAAATGCTTAAGTAACAGCATGGGGCTGAGCAGTTCTGCACATGGGATATAGCCTGTACTTCAGGAATTTGCTGCAGTTCCCAACACTGGCTCATCCTAACTGGGCTAGCATGTTTTACTGTCCTGCAAAATTGTATCTAGTGTCTATCAAATCCCAGTCTGCATAAGCTGAAATGCCGCTGAGTATGAGATATCCCAGTCTTTTGTTATACACCAGAGGACAGAAAGATTCAAAAGATGATGTGGTGCCTTGGATGAGGAGCTGTAGTAGTTTGGAGGGCCAAGGAAACCTGAGTTGAGGCTCCTGAGTAACTGGCCAATTTTCTTGAATATATTTGTTTTTAATAAGAACCTGCTGCTCTTCCAGGTGCTGCTTTCCCATCAGCAACACAAGAGCTGTCAGCTTTGTCGGTCCAAACTGAGGTATAGCCATCTGGGCACACATCAGGGTGAGGGAGGAATTTCATCTAACAGAGAGAACTGAGAACCCAGAGAAGACAGAGCACTGGGGAACTGATGCACTCTTTGGAATATTAAAAGACTTTATACATACCTCAGTAGTTATGTCTACATGGATGAGTGTGGAGAGTTGCTTGCCTGCTCTTATACTTTAAGCTACCAGGCTGCAGGCCAGCTCTGATATGAAAACTGAAACCACAACGATGTGACACTGTGCTTGTGTTTACCATAACTGTTCTCTCTGCAGAACTTATCAACACAGCTCTGAGCTTTTGGTTAGTGCAGCTACCTGATACCCAGGCCAGTCTGGATAACATCCATCTGGCTCAGAACATAAGGATGCACCACCCTGCATGGGCACTTTTGGTTAGTTATAGTACTCAGTTCCCACAATGGTTACTGCAGCAGTCATACACCACTACAGTGAGTTGCTAGTCACTGTGCAGTGGAAGCAAACTGTTCCTGTGACAACACCACTCTTAGGATATAATTCCATATTTCATGATATATAATTCCTTTGGATTGGTCAAGGAAAATGTAAAAATGGCAATATATTGAAACCAAAGGAAAAATAGTTAAAACCAGAGCAGCTCTAAACTGACATATTTAAAATTACTTTGAAATGAAATTAAGCTTTTCAAAGACAAAAGGGTTTGTTGTGGCTCCAAAACAAACAGTATGCAATAAAATTCAGACTCATATGTGCATGAATGATTTAGGTGACAAAGGGGGAGGAGATGGTCACAGGGGGCTGAGCTGAAAAAGTATGTTTGCAAGTTCTTGAAAAACCCACACAGGAGAGAGTTCCACAGAAAAATCAATACTATGACTCAACTTGATCCAGATAAGGTTTTGGTAGGGGAATAAAAGACTAAACCTTTGATCTTGGTTGCTGTGATAGAAAATTGAGTAATAAATAATGGTTCTGCTAATGTCTTAATCATAGCTTATACAGGATTTTCTCTTGCCAACATTCCTTTGCTTCTCATTGTACTTTGACACAGTGTGATTGCATGAGCGTCTCAGGGAAACTCAACAGCTCTTTCAGGAGGAGGCCTGACTTATTGTAGCCACCAAAGCTGGATGTGTCAGAAGAAAGGGACTAGAAGAAAAGCAGCCAAGAGGACTTCCTGGCTGGGGATTGTGAAGCCAGCCATCAGCCTGCTTTCATGGAAACACTAGTAAGAGAAACATCCCCAGGGAACCATTCAGGCAAATGATGACAGATGGATCTGGTGAGTTCAGCTTCTTCCGTAAGCAACATCTATGGGTATTGGAAGCATCCAGAAAGCCACACCACACTTAAAGAAACAAACAAACAAAAAATCTGCAAAAGGAAGAGGAACAACCCGAGATAAATTAGTTGTGATAACCTGCATTTTAACAAAAAAGCTGCATGCAAATGTTGTATAGCAGCAGTCATGCCAGATAGAGCAGAGATGATTCAGTATCATATTCAAATCTGAGCCCAGTGAGGGCTGGTCCTGTCCAGAACTTTGAAGTATTAAACTCTTGATCGTGCTGAAAACATGGTTATTTACTATGCCTTCTGCTTTACCTGCACATCACTCGTAAAGTCTGGAGAAATCAAAACACTTAAAAATTTTGGTAAGTGAAGCTTTGTTAGAGTCTTGTGAACTATTTTAAGTCAGAAAACTGAGATGGAGGTACACTGATCGAAAGGCAGGAAGAAGGAATGCCAAGGCTTTGAATAGAAAATCTATAAATTTATAAGAAAATATGAGAAAGCATATTTTTGAAACTACTATCCCTAATAAACAAACAGAAAAACAAAATGTAGTGATACAGTGACAATTTGTGAAATGCTCAAAACTTTTTACTCCATTTCGTGATTGATAAATAAGTTGGTACCTTAGTGGCTACCTGTATAGAAAGCTGTGCAAGTTTCTGGAGCATGAGTGAAAACTGAGTTATTTATAGTTTAACATTTGATTTCTTTTCATGCTTCATATCTTTGAAACCTGTGTAATTTTTAGCTCATCAGAATACAGAGGCACCAATTTCATTTTTGCAAACCTATGTATTTAAAGAAGGGTGTTTAAACAGTGCTGGCCACTTTGTATTCCTAAATGTTAGTGTTCTGGTTTTCATCTAAATAAAGAAAGCAGGATTTGCAGTTGAAAAATAAGCTTGTAAGCTCAAAAAAATACAGTTGGAAAAAAATATGTGGAGAAACAAAAATGCCAATCAAAAAATATCTGTGTTAAAATTGGACTGTAATGCCTGCTGCAATGTTACCGTTACCAACACAGTTGTTGTAGAAAGCAGAGTACTGAGGCCAAGTACAGAAGCAAGAGGAATTAACTTTTAGCCACTCCAGCAGGGCAGAGCCCTGTGAATCACACTAGGAAGCACAGATCAAATCTTCTTATGTAAACGTCATATGGGGCTGGCACTAATCCTCCGCACACCCTGGGAGGATTGCTGATGTGGCATTGTCCAAACACACATTTACTTTGTGTAATTGTGGGCGGTCTTTCCTGGGCACAGAGGCCTAAGTGTGAGCCTTCATATTGTCTGCTGAGGGTGATCAAAAATAGATGGGGAGAAGCAAATTCTGAACATGGTCATGGGCTCTCGGGGCCACCTCATACACCTCTTGTCATCACTGCTCTTCCCAGAGCCAGGATATCCTCCCCCCAGCACACCAATGTCTCGTGCCTGGGTCCAAGCCCATGAAGAGCTGGGTGGCCCATCCCAGTCCCAAAGTCCTGCTGGATCTCTGGAGTCATGTCACTCTTGTCCCCCTGGGTTTCCTTGCAGTTGTCTGCTTCAGTGCAGAATGCTGAGGACCCATCTCCTGTTTCACACCAGTGTTTAACTCTCTGAATCAGGACTCCATGAAATGATTCAGACCTGGTTTGTAGTGACTAATCCTGGGCACTCCCTTCCTCCTAGGCAGCGATAGCTCCTCAGTGCTCCCAAGCCCTGCTCAGCCAGGCAGCTAGAGGATTGGGGACCAGATGTGCTGCTGTCCCACTGAACAAGTGGTGGTGTTTTTTTATTTATACAGTAATGTGAGTTTTTAGTTTGAACTTATTTTTTTTCTTTTCAATCTGTGCAGTTATATGATCAAAAAGTATAATCTCTGCACACACAGATCCTATAGTTTACAGAACTGGTATTCTTGAAGAAATTCTGGGTGGGGTACTGTGAAACCATCATTGTTGCTCTTCTCACTCAGCTGAGATCAGATGTGGAATAAAGTAAATATCTTAGGATTAAGAATTTATTATAAGATAGTTTTGTCTATGTAAAGCTTTCTTCTACCAGGTTATTTTATCATTCACAGAGAGAAGTCTAAAACTTAGAGGAGCACTTTGAGGTAAAAGCTCTGGCCTAACTTCATTTTGCCTCTCCTCACCCATCAAACTCAAAAAGTGTAATATAATACAAATAGCAATTTCCCACACAGATAACCATACAGTATCCCTGCCAGATGCTCTCTGCAACTTTTCCCTATTTTGTTCATCAAGAATTTGAAAGCATTAGCAGTTTGATCACTGTTGTAATTTCTGTGGTTGCAGGAAATCCACCAGTCCTCGCAGGCTCCAGCATAAGACTGCCTGCTTAAGTCTGGGAGATACCCCCCATTCTTCATTCTAGATTATCAGTGAGACAGAAATGTTCGTTCTGCCAACCAGGTCTATCTATCATGTGCAATTTGTCTCTGTAAGGTTTCATGCAGAAGCCAATGACATCCCCAGAGAGTTAAACCTTTTTAACTAATCTTCTATAAAAGCTTCAGAGACCTTTTGGCCTACCCTGGATCTTCCTCCTATGGGTTTTCTTGGGCATTTTCAGTTTTTGTCTCTTAAATTAGATAATTTCTCATCCTCTGAAATATCTCTGGTGTATGCATGAGTATGAAAGGTACTCTGCAGACCTTGTGGTGGTTTGTGCTCTGTCTTAATCTGTCAGTGTCAGTGTAACTGGATGATGCAGACTCCCAGTCAAAACCAATAACACATTTGGCTCTTGACTGCAGGAAAGTTTGCTGCTATCTTGAATTACATTTCTTATAGTTATTACAAAACTTTGGCTCAGTTGTTGGGGAAGTCACTGAGTAGGTTTTTTTTTTTTCTTAATAGTTCCAGCATGGGAACTTCAAGATGATGTAGCTGTGGTCCAGCCATTTTTCACCACCCAGTGTAATACCTCACAGTTATCCACTGTGACATGAAAAAAAAAAAGTAAAGGTACATTGTAGTATATCACCTGATACTACACCAAATTGCATTGCCCAAATCCTTGCAAGTTTAAGGTAAATGGGTTGTATTAGAGTAATAGTGTCTGTTCTTTGTCTTCTGTGACTATTTTCCTAATACCTAAACCAGGTGGGATGTTTCACACTTCTTTGCTGTGACATGCTGTGAAATGCTTGGCTGTTGTCCTTAGAGTCTAGTAATGTCAATCACATTTTTTGTTCTTACTTAGAGCTCAACTTTTGATGTTACATGAGGCAGTATCATGATAAGGATAAAACCGGATGGCACAGCTGTAGTTTCAAGTACTCCAAGAGGTTCACGTAGGCAGAGTATTGCACAGTGACCTAGTTTAGAGCTGTCACAGGGAGCAATTAATCTTTGTCACTCCATGCTCATTCTAGAAGCACCTGAAGCCACATTTTTTCCTGTCAGCTTTCTGTGGAGGGGTTCAGTTCTGCTCCAGAGCACATTTACTTGCTTCAGTAGCCCAGAACCCCTACAGTGTCCCTACATGAAGGCAACTCTCAGTACAATAGCAATAGAAATACTGATCACATAACATAATCCACTGAGTTTTCACATACCCTGAAGCTGATGGGCAATGAATTTCTTTTGGCCTTTGCATCAGCCAGTCATTAGTAGCTCCTGGTATTAATCAGGCAGTACATTTCCTTCCCCTTCAGCCTCCTAAGTATTTTCCATGGATCATATTTTCACCAAGTCACATCTCTTTCCAGCTGCTAATTTCTGCAGAGAGCAGCAAGTGCCTGGACATCTCTTCACACATGCTGCTCTGGTTTTTGGATGCTGACATTTCTGCAACTTCTGCCTTCCTGGATGAAGTTTCCCTCTGTTTGGGCAACTCCACCTCCTTTGGCCTTTGTCTCTACATCATCTGCAAATACTACCTGGCCCAGGCGACCCTAAGAAACGGCTTCTTTCACCTGCCCTATGGGATGCCTATGAATGCATTGCAGTTGGGCCTCCTCCAACTCTTTAGTCACTTCACTAGAAATGTTTCCTTGTAATGCTGCATCTAGTCTAAATGACTCACCCTGAGGCTGGGAATTCACAGCTGATATCTTTAAAAAAAACACCCTAAATTTCTGTCTTGGTGTTTATAGCTCCGTCAGTAGCCTATTCATGGCATTATCCATGACGTTATTTTCTGCAGCTGACAAACTATGAGCTACCTTTGTGCATACCCTTTTCAAAGTAAATGTTAACACAAAAGTTTCTGATAGTCTCCCACTGGGCACACAATCTGCCTGTATTACTCATTCCAAAATCAATACACAAAGTTCAGCCTCATTACAACTATCTTCTGACCAGAAGGAAATCCCCAGCAAAAGCTTCCTCAATGCAAATAACAACTTCTGTGGAGGTTGCCCTTTTGCTGCCTTTTGGTTTGCTGTTTAGTTGGCACTTTCAAGGAACCAGATTTCTGCTTTTTTCATTCCTGCACATGAAGAAACAATTTATAAGACTCTGCAAGATGCACGGCCTGTGTATTAAAAATTGTGACAAAAGATTTTGGCCTTGACATCCAGAAGCACTGTCAAGATGCTGTCCTGCTCCACCTTTGCATTCAGAGAGCATTACTTTAATGACTGGAAAGCACTCCTACCCAAGGCCAACAAATTTCTTCCTAGAAGAAGTGCTTTTTCTGTTTTGAGTCCACTGCCTTAAGTGCAAAGTACATAGTGGCTACCAGCGAAAGGCCCAGCATGGAGAGCAGCATTGCCCTCCTTTACTGCCTCTGGCTCAGAGGCAGTAATTACAGTATAAAGCTGCGTAGTGTGTTATTAATAAAATACAACACCATCTTTTGGAGGAAGTGCTGTCTGGCCTAATAATTTTAACCTACTTATACCCTCACCCTACTTACTCCCTCCTGGTCTAGGAGAGACCAGGCACTGGGTGTTGCAACCTAGAGGGAACTGAGTTGCTAGAAAGGTAATGATTGAGTTAAAGACCTATTCAGTTTTTTGCAGAGGGAGGCTTAAGTCAAATCAAGGCAATGATGGGACGCTCAAGACTCTTGTGAACCTGAATCTGGCCCTTGAACTGGGAGCAATCTCTGCAGAGTCCTACTTTTGGGTGACCAGACTTGCTGCTAATATACTTTTCTCAGTAGACGAATGGCAACCAATACATGTTGCCAAACTATCTATGTCCTCTTTATTAGAGTGAAAGAATCACTCATACCTCTGCCAGTTTGTTTGCCATGTGGTCAAAGATTAGTAGGGTGCTCTAAGGCAGTGATCCAGGTGCGTGACCAATACTTTTGCAATAAAAAATTTGTTTAAGTTTTTGTCTCAAGTAAAATAGATTTCTTATTATGATTAACAATAGAATTGTATTTAATGGGGTTTTTGTTCTCTGTTACTTCTTTGCAGAAAAGAAAGGCCTAGAATAATTTCTTACTGTGGCAGTAAAATCTCACTTAACTTTATAAGCTCTTTAATGTAGCATGACTTTCTTATAATACAACAGCTGACGTGTTAAGATAAACAGCATTATTTTTTTTTTTGTGACTCATTTGACATCAATCCACGTTTTTTCATACTTTGTGGAGCATAATGATGGCTAGAAAATTTATTTTATTTACAAAGCAAATGAATATTTTGGTTCATTTAATTTATGGTGTATATTTTTATAATAAAACACAGAGATTTGGGGCAAAAGTCTTGTCTGAGGCCCATGGTTTGTGATCTCAGATTTGTAGGCAACAGACAGCTTTTTATTCCTTCGTATCTGTGAGAGAACTAGAGTTAGTAATGCTGGTAAAAAGCTGCTGATCTTTATTTCCATGTAATCTAGCAATTATAGCACATGCCATCTCCTGATAACTTCATTTTTCTTTTTTACAGTCCTCACTCTGGTGCTTTCAGATATTTGAATTCTTTTTCCTGCTCCCAGTATATTAGATGGCTCTGAACAGTCAGTGTGGTCCAAAAGGCCCTATGCAGAAGCCTCTGCTCTTTTTCTCTTCTTGATGGGGAAATTGCTTGGTAAGCAGAGCCTTCTGGGCTCATGAATAGAAATGCTGGCTGCATGTACTGGCTGCTGACTCCTGTCTCTGTGCTTGTCTCCTTCTTGCTGAAGGAAGGCCAGTGTTCTTAATTTTTTTTCATCGTTCTGAGTGTGAGAGTTATTGGTTTCCATTGGAAAAGATACCCAAGATCTGTCCAGACATCTGCTGTTCCTCAGCGACTGTGATGCTGCACCTCCCATCCCTGTAGTGTGACTCCAGAACTTTCCTTTTGCAGAAGAGGGAAATGGGCCTTTGGCAGCTTCTGGTCCCATCACACCTGGTAATCCAACTGTCTTCTACTTACCTAGCATACTGTAAACCTTTTATTATCAGTAGAGGCTCTGACAAAAGAGGAACCCAGGAGGTTATATGAGTCAAAAATTACTCAATGATAAAAGCACATTTTCTAAGGTGATCAAGAGATCAGTAATAGACTGTTCCTCTTAATCTTTCTTCTAGCTATTAGACACTTCTGCAAATACTATATAAAACCAATAAGCAGCTAAATGCTTTATGTTGCTGATGAATTGATATATGCATGTTTCAGTTCTGCAATGTGTTCCACTCGTAAGAGTCCAGGCATGAAGAGCAAAACCACCTATATTTTAAAAATGCTAAAAGAAAATACTTAAAACTATTTGAAGTGGAGCAAAGGATACCAGCTACAACAGGGAAACAGACTTTTTTGAGTGTTCGCAAAGTTGTGCTTGTCTTACTTTGTTGATTTTCCATATTTCCATGGTCCTACCACTTTTTATGCTTTACTGCTGAACAGCTTTTGCTCATGGGCTTCTTTTGACTAAACAGACACAGCTGAAATTTTCATGCTTCCTGAGTTCTTTAATTGGAAAAGACTCAAGACAAATATGAGAAGCCACCAGATTCCTCCCTGTCATCTGTAAGTAATTTTCAAAGACTACAGAGAATGTTGTAGACAAATCAAGTTTTCAGTAACCTCAGAAGGAGAGAGGGAATATCCTAAAGTAAATACCAAGTAGTATATGTTGTCTGTCCTGGGAGGCCAACGTGCCAATCTAATTGAAAATATGCTCTTTATTAGAAAACTGCCTGCACCTTTAATCAGCTTTAGCTGATTTTCTTTTCAGAGTAATATATTTACCAAGGTGCAGGGCAACCTCGAGTATAAGGTGACCTCTCACTGTCTGTTTCGGCAAGAAAAAAAATCAAATATCATCATGTGCTGAAAATTCCCTTAATTTTCATTGCAACACACAACAAACCTACTTCTGACAAGCTATCCCTAATGCCTGATGGAGATGGGAGAATTACTGTGGAGCAGGAAGTATGATAGTTGTAAGAGCTGGGTTGTTCTCAGGCAAGACAGCCGAGGCTTCCATGTGAAGTCAAGAAAAATTCAGCAAATAGAAGTTGTAGCTCTTTAAATCTTGAAGGGTATTTACAGGAGAATTTCTGGATAGAAGTGTACAGAAATGACAGTAACGACTTCTTCAGTAAAGAACATGTGGTTTTGTGCCTATGATACATGGATAATGACATGAATGCTACCTGTAGGCAACAATGTAGTTTATGGTTTTTCTACAACATAACCCATACATTGGTGGAAATAATTATATCCTTAATTAAAGGTATACCTTACATATAGATCCTAGGATCAACAACTGTGGGAAACCACAGCAGGTTCAGTACTGGATTTGGTAACCAGATTGTGAAAGAAGAGGAAACTGTGAGGTTCAGATACTCCTTTTTAGCAGCAGTGCCTTCAGCTGGCATTTCAGGATACTCTTAAAAGCAGTAGTACCCCTAGAGATCCTCTTGAAACATTTTATAAAGTCACAAAGTAATTACATTTTTGTCCAACTTTATTCAGAAAATAGGCACCTGGAGACAGTAGAGACTTTTCTATATGCAGCCAACCAGGTCCCGTGCAGAAGAGCTGTCTTCTGTTCCTGAGCATTGCTTTGCTCTCTGGGAAACTTGTGATTGCAACAGTGAGATTGAATTTGTGGCGCAACAGCTCAAGTGGAAAAAGTGCACATGAATTCCAGAGGTTGGCTAAAAGTCCTAAACATGATACATTTATCCCAAACTCTACACAGACTGGATATTTCAGCACTGGATTCTGTTCTGAAAATTACTTCATTTAATTTAGTTGATTTATGATTTAGGCTACAATTTCTTTGGAAATCCAATTAATGCTGAAGAAGTCCAAATGTTCAAGTTTCCAGGGAGAAGTTCTCTCTCTCCCTCTTTCCCCCACCCCTGGTTCCAAAATCTAGAAGAAAATCCCACAAATAATTAAAGGTTTTTAGAATCATGGAATCATTAAGGTTGGGAAAGACTTTTAAGATCATCGAGTCCAATCATATTTAGCTAGCAACAATATTACTGTATATGATAACAGGTCTGAACAAAAAGAGTACTCAGTTTTTAAAAATTTTGCAATTCTTATGACAGATCCTAACTTCCCAGAAAAGTCTGAAGATATCCTTCAGATGTATGGTCCTGATGATGCTCATAGTCATGTGACTGCCTGGATTTAGCTGTAGCTTTCAGACTTTCAGCTTATAAGAAGTTTGTTGGGGACCATTCCCAAACATTTCTGTTCACTTAGCCAAGCAGGACATAAGCTGTCCTCTAAAAATAGAGAAGCTGATATAAAATTATTTTGTTTGGACCTGGATCCCAACATTGCACATAGTTAAAGCACTCAGAGCCACATGAAAACACAGCTTTGAACCACAGGAGAAAAGTCATGGCTCAAGGATGTATTACACACACATGAGGACTACATGGATGACTTGACAGCTTACAGATGCTGGGGAGGAATACATTTCAGGAAGGCCAGGGCCGTAGATCACTGCCTGGCATCCCTTCAGCTCTCTAAGCTGTTCTCTCTGGGATCCGGTTTCAGAAAGGAATGCCGTCACGGGAGATTTTACCCGATGACTAAAACTGCTGACTTTCCAGCACGATGTTTAACCTCCCATTCCAGGCTCCACGCTTGCTTTATTTACTAATCCAGCTTGTCGCTGTTATGTGGCAGAAAAATAGGGATAAATGCTGTGTCTTGAGAGCATATGTGTGAGTGGAGAAAGTACCACACATCTCCCCAGCACTGCAGTTGTAGAGACCCAAAGGACTTGAGTTTAGATGCAAGGTGGATTGTGGTTTGGGTTGTTACAGTAGTCTCTCCATCGAAACAGTAGGAAGATTCCTCATCTGCAGTCAGGGATCTATTACAAGGAGAGAGCATGAAAAGGAATAGGAGCTCTCTTTTAGCTTTGATCCCAGAAGAAAAATTATCTATAGAATAGAGCATCCCAGGCTGCAATATATCTTCTGTTATGTTCTCGATGCTGGGAGTGAGGATCTGGACAGGGTCCACTGTAAAGGCAACAGCTGCAGGGAGGTTTTATGGCCACATGGTTCTACTAGACATGGCTTTTTTGTGTCAGAACAACTCCTACAATGTATATCTTTTGCTGTATTTCAACAAACAACCAGCCAAGGGTAAAACCATTAACTGCTAGGAAAGACCAATAATACTTAAAGGATAACGGTTTCTTAAAGTCACAGAAATACTGAGTTTCTTATTACCTGCTCTTTTGTAGGAGCAAAAATATATCTCAAAATAGGAAACCATGTAAGCATTGCTAACTGGTGCTGTGGACTTGGTTCAGTCACTGTCAATGTTCACATGTTCTTTACGAGTGACAAGGTTTTATCTTGGATGACAACTGAGTCATGGGATTTTATGAGATTCTTCCCTCTTGTCCTTCCCCTCCTGTCAAAGGATGATGCTGGCAGCCATCGTGGAGCGATCTGAAACCATAGGCTTCTTGAAGCCTAAAAAAAGAGAAAGAAAACAACCCCCCCTTTAATGTGTATATACATACCCAGGCATATACCTATGCACCCATAGGTGTATGTACAGACAGTATGTATGGGTGCGTCCTTTTGTATATGTCTGTCTGTGTGGAGGGAGGGCAGAAGGGAGATACATAAATGTTTCAGGATCATTGTGCAGACAAGGATTTCAGGTTTTGTAAGGCAGCTCCTGGCAATGCCAGACCTTTGAAAAAAACATTAATAGAAGTTTGGAGGTACATAGCCAGTTTGGAGAAGACTTGGCATGTTGCCAGTCTAGGCCCTTTAGGAGTCAGAATACTTATGGCTGGATCTTACAAGCATTTGATCCCCTTGAGCTTCTTTTCACATGGATGCAGGTGGTAGTCAGTAGAGAGCAGGAGCTACCCATGAAGGAGCACAAAATCTCCGTGTCTTCTGGCAAGAGATTCCAGCACCCTGACACTGCACTTAGTTTTCTCACTTGTGGTGGTAAAGTTTGCATCATACTTTGTGAGGTCAGATGCTAAGGATCCAAAAATTACATTCTTCCTCATGAGTAAGCTTTAGCATGATCTGGAATGACTCATCAGGTTAGAGGGTTGTAAGGCCAAGCCATTTATGAAAATACTCTCTTAAATATTGTCAGAGTTTTCTGAGATAGAAATTTTGTATAAAAAGCATGAAAAAATTCAGTAGGTATTAAATATTTAAATATTTTTTGTTAAGATTTGTAAATCTATATGCTCTAGACATTCTCTTTTTTTCTATATGCCAAAATAACTTTTAAAGCAAAAAACCAATATACAAATGCTGGCAAATATTCATATAATACAATATATTCAGACTTATTTAATTAACTTGTCAGGCTTGGTTTACACCAAGCTGTTTCTGTGGCTATGACAAATTATATCTCCAGATCTGATTATTCATTAAATGTCTACTGTGACTTTCAGACTCCCTAATGCTTAAAATACAGCGCATGTATAATGGGATTAAGAATTAAAATATGTTTCTTAATTTTATTTCATTTCTGACTTTCAGTTATGGAATTTATATTCTAAGGATGCTGCAGAACACATCAATTAACTATACTGAGGTAATTAACAATTATAATTTTATTTTTTTTACAGCAGCACATATATTTTCAGACCTGAAAGAAATTACTGGATGGCTTATTACTGAGATTAGCTTAAAAGCTTTGTTTTTATTTCAGTGGTGGGCACATTTTAGTCCACTTTTGGGGGAGATAATGAACGACTGAATCATCATTGAATTTATCAGAAAGATTCAATGATGAAATTAAACATTATTTTACAGTATAGTTTCCCACAGTTTCTTGAGTCGCACAATAAGGTCTTGGGATGAGCATCTCACTGATAGGTGATAGTAAATTACAAAAACTTTGCTCTCCTGTGTTTGGGGAGTAGAATTACAGTTGAGGTTTGTGGTAGCTGGTGCTCAGAAACCCCTGAGCCTGGCCCAGCACACACTGATAACTACAGGGAGATTCCCTCAGATTCCTAGAGATTCTGGCTTCTATGGGCTAGAGCTGTGTTGCAGTTGGTATATTATTTTCATATGTCTGTTTCTCTAGAGAAAGTTATGCTTTTTGTTATGAAGATGACATATCACATCTGTTTTCTTTGGGTTTGGATTATTTTTTAAATAATGAACTATTGTCCTCCTATGTCTGACTTTATTTTCTCCATTCAAGGCTATAAGAGAACCAGAAGTACAGCCTTCAGTAAAATCTATGTGAGAAATTATTTGTAGCATGCAGCCAACCACCACTTCATTATACTCACAGGAAACCCCTTCCCCTCTCAGCAACAACAACACCACGATTTAAAAATATGTATGCAGAGCCTTGTGTTACCACTGCTGTCTTCAGCTGCATTCCTATAATTTATGACAGTTGTGTAGTTCACACAGGTCTTCACAGGCTGAGAATATGCAGAGAGAAATGCAATGCTTATGAAAATGCCATTAGAGTAATGACCACGAAGGAGAATGAAGTGTGAAAAACAAGGTTAAAGGACAACACAAGCTTCCCAGTGTTGTCCTGGGAAATCTCTTAAGCTGGGAAGGAAAATAAAGCCTGGACAAGTTGCCAAAGATTGTTTCTCCTTCACAAGTTACTTCAAAATCCAAATGAAAGACTTTTCCAAAAGAGATTTTCTGTTTCAGCTAGTGCTACTGGGCTGGGAAATGCATTAATTCAAGCAAGTGCTACAGCTTGTGTTAAGAATCACAGATCACAGAGTCACAGAATATTCTGAGTTGGAAGGGACACACAAGGATAGAGTCCAGCTCTTAAGTGCATGGCTATACATACAGGGATCAAACCCACAACCTTGGTGAAGACCTCACCAACTCTAAACTGCACTGAAAATCCACAACTCCTTGTGTCTTACTAGGCAAACACCTGTCAGGAAGATTAAGATTTGATGTCAGTAGGTTACACTTCTCTCAGACCTTTTAAATGTGATAGCTGTGATATTTTATTATCTCCTTTCCTTTCATAGCACCTTTCTCTATGTGGCTTTCTCTTCTGCAGGGAAGAAGCCCTTGAGGTCATCTCATCTACTTGTAATGTGTTTTCAAGTCTCTTTTCTGCTGTGGTGCCTGTAAGAAAACAACTGCTGTTTAACACTTAGAGAGAGGCACTCATAAAACAGGAGTTGCAATTAAAGTATAAGAAATGGTGATACAGGGTTTTTTAAATTTGTCAGCCTCCCCCTCTACAAAATGGTTATGGAGCTGTTCTCTTAGAGTCTTATCTACGAAGGGCAACCCAAGCGCAACACAGAGCACTAAGAACCTGTGGGAGGTTCTTACAAACATTAATTACATATGTTAAACTAATCATATGAACACCCAGCTCCAGTTAACTGAGCCTAGTTACATAAGCAGTCATTTTACTGCTGGTGGACTTCTTCACTACTTGGCAAAAATAGCTGGAATAGCTGGAAATAGGTTTTTTTCTGATTTGTAAAACTAGCTTGTGCCACTGTCAATTTCAGATAGTAACATGAATCTGATTTTACAATCTGAGATGGAAAGCCGAGTTGAAGCCATAGTAGATGACAAGCAATAAAATAATCCTTAAATGCTACATGTTCCTCAGTGCTGTATTGAAGGGGCTGCATTTAAGGCCCTATCTGGCATTCATAACATTCAGGGCAAATTTTACCATTCAGTTTTTGAGGAAAGAAATGAATTCTGCAGTTAGGTATGGTTTCAATAGGGAGCAATTAGGATTAGACAAAAAATAAAAAAAACCCTTTTTGTATTCTCTTTTTGGCCCTGCCCTGGAGACTCCATGTGTGCAACTACACAAGTCATTTGACTTTGGGCAGAAGGAGATAACACCTACCTCCTCATGCTGCCTCGAGATTAGCCTCATATTTGTAAAGCACTTTGGCAAGATTAAGTGTTACTTGGGAGCCCTGTGCTCCTGTTTCTGACACCACCCCAATATCCAGGACTTCAACAGAAGGCAGACATTCCTTGTGCAAGCTGATAGCAGAGTATGCAAACAGCCTGCATCATAGCCATTCTTCTGAGGAAGCCACCTCTGTGAGGCTATGCTGTGCTTTAATTACAACTTAATTGGCTCAGACGGTCATTGTTAATATGCAGCTGTGTATATTTTGTTGTCTTCGATTCTGTGGCTATATTGAGCAGGTTTATGTTTCAAGCAGCAGTGCAGATCAATGGGAATAAGAAAACAGAAGTGAAAGGGCAGGGTTGTTTTACACTTAGTGTAATTTCTCAGATGTTTTACTTGCCTGCCTCTGCTTCTTTGGGAAATGGGAAGTGTCCTTCCTCTCTTTTCTAAGCATCTATGCATTTTCCTGTGCTTGCGGGAAAAGCAACTGGGCAGTGGCCTAATTCAATGCAAATGAAAGGGATTTCCTAGCAAAGGATGGTAATTGGCAGAGTACTGCAGGTATGTGCAGGCGCTGAATGGTAACCTGGGACTACCGAGAGAGAAAGACCTCTGCTGTAACAGAGTTATAATCACCTCACACTTTCACTAATTGCTGAGAGCTGGAGCTCTAAAGTGCCATGCTGTATTTTTATATAAAATCTATTAAAATTCTACATCCTGGCCATTTTCTATCAGCCCTCATTATCACTGTCCCTCAGCAGCCAGTCTCAAAAATTAATGCAGTTCCTGCAGCCTTCCATTCATGAAACTGTTGTGGTAGAGGACACCATAAAGAATAAAAGGAATACAACTGCTCAATACAATATAATGAAATGGGCTGTAGGCCCAGCTTCCCCTCTCAAAATTAAACCAGGAATCATCTTCTAAACACAATGCCTTATCTCAAAGCAGACTCTTACATATTTTATCACTGTTATTCTGTGTCACAGGGATGCTGACAGTCACTCATGCTCACATTTTCATATGTTTTTCAGCAGAGTGATCAACTGGGCAGGTTTTCAGGAACAGGTGATTATAGTTTGTGTCCAAAGGTTTTACAGCAGTGAGATTTGTTCTGTTTCTTTGAGACTGCTCTGGTAAAACCTAATGGAGTCTCTGAGAGGACTCTTTACCAAGAAGTCAAAAGAGGGAGAGCAGGACTTTCTGTATCAGCTTGCTAAAGAGCTCCTTGTTTGTTGTTGGAGGCAACAGCGTTTTCTGTGTTTACTATTGTGACATGATGACAATACTAGAAACACAAAGATACTCAATACTTGTTACATACCTGTCACCATGTGCTTGTTTAAATACTTGTCAAAGTAAATGATTCCACAAAAAGCATATGAACTGTAAGGACCAACACCCTTTTGCTAGTTACCCATACCTTAGAGTGTATTTGTGCTTGCTTTTGTGGCTAAACTCAAAACCTTCTTTGGTATTGAAACCCTCTATTTTTCTGGCACAGACCACAAAGTATGGACACAGTGTGCAATCATAGCTTTATACAAATATTCATTGCAAGACCATTTCAAGATAGACAGAAATTAAGTGGATCTGAAGGCAATGAAGGCAGCTTCAGGAAATGGAGTCTGATGTGATTATTGCTTGCAAATATCGTGGGCTCACTGGGGATCACTTGATGGCAGAGGTTTTCTTATTGAAGTAGATCTTTGGTACAGGATTGCTACAGTATTTTCTTGCGCAAAGTAGAATAAAAAACAAAATGCAAAATAGCTCTCTGTAGAATAATAAACATCCTGGGCTTCGGCAGAGTCTTTCAAATAGACAGTCTCCTTATTTTCCTCCTGAATACTGCTTTGGGTAGTATTTGAGAAAGAATGAAGAAGGCTAATGATAAATTGATTATAAACTTCTAAGAATTAAGAAACAGGACATAAAGTTATTCATTTTTGTGGATGAGTAACAGCTGAATCACAACTGAGACTTGAATTGGCAGACTCGTTGAATCTCTATTCCAAGTGAAATTCCAAAATAAGAAGTCATTTCAAAACAAAAAAATAAACTGACGTTACCCATGGAAGGAGATTTTTCAATTTTTTTTTCCCCAGGACATTCTGAATTACATATTTCTTTGTCCTTTACAAATTTTTCAAGTTCTTTGAAAAGACAATAATTTTGGCTCTTTACCATGCAGTGATGTGGGAAGCTCAAAAAGAGGACGCTGAAAAAGCCTAATTTCCTCATTGAGAAGCCCAGCTCTTGGAAGTCTTGGAAAAACCTTCATGTGAGCATCTGTTTTGGAACCTGGAGTGGGTTATTGTGGGATAATTCATAGGACCACACAGACTAATCACAAGGGCCTTGTCATTTAAATGCTCCAATTAATTTTTTTCTGCAACAGCTTCTGCTCTTCTCCACATCCCACAATGCATTCCAGGGCTACTATGTTAATTGGAAGTATATTCCTGTGTGTGAAGTGGACTTTAATTAGCACCTAAGAGTCACATTCTGGTGTCCTGACTCATGTGGCATGGAGGTGTACTTCTGAGTTGCTCCACTGCAGCCTGTGGGACTGCTTATGAAGAAAGGTACTTCCTGTCCCAGACAAAGGCTGGCTTGGAAGCTCTGAGCCACCCAGATGGGACAGGAGGCTCCCCTGAACCTCCAGCATGCAATGCCATGGCCCGGGGCCCTAAAAAAAATAGCTACACTAATGCTTCTAATTATTTTGCTCAACTAATAAGCAATATGAGTGGCTCCAGATTTTAAGTCTGTGAGCAATGTAGGAGCACTAAAAATTGGAATTGCAGGCAGTCTCGTAACAAATTAATAACTTTGACTACTGTGTGAGTCACCTGTAAAATGGGCCCTGAGTTACAAAGAAACACACCAACTGTGGGGGGATATCATAGAAAATTAATGTGACATAATACTATTTCAATTACCATAAAAGTACTGCATCTGGAAGTGATGAAAAAGTGGGAGGGGCAAAAGTCCACTGATTAGCACCATTACATCCGTGCATCTGCTTCCCAAAAGCAGGTTGCGGATTGGTTTCAGCTCAGTGTCAGCACCTCCTGCCAGCCACGCAGCGAGACAGCTGTGAGCAGACATCCAGGCTCCTGCTCTGTGAACTGAAGCTGGCAGCCAGGGTGGAAAGAAACAAAAGGCACTTATTAAACAAAAAGCCTAGTCTGCAGGTTCTTCGATCATGACATAAAAAGTCTTTTTTTTTTTCGTCTTAATGCTATAATTGCCTTTCAAAGGCCTTGCAAAATGCACTTCCCTGATGATAATAAAACATTCCCTCCAGAATCTTTTCTCATTCTAAACCCACGCGCACTCAAAATCCTAACCTGGAGAGCCACATGTGCAGATGTCACAAAATACAGCTTCTTTGATGGTTACTACAGAATGATACATGCTACTGTCCTTTTCATGGACATCCTACGGCAATCCAGCGGGAGAAACCAGGGCCAAGTTATAATCACCTGGGCAGTGTCTCAATTGTGCTGTTTTGGCAAGGCATGTCCTGCCCATAGTGACAGCTTGGGATTAAGATGTCAGCAAGTACTTCATGAAAATTGTTATCTCTTAATTATTTCATAACTCTGTAAAATATTTATGAAACTATGCTGTAAAGAGTTATTCAGACTTGAGAATTATTATCTTAATTGTGCTTAGGCTGGAATTACAATGCACTGAGGTTACTGATCTCTTCTGAATGAGCTCAGTGGTAGTAAAATATTTTAAAATCTTTTAAAGTGAGGAGAGAGCTGAAGTTCTTCAAACACAAAGTCCTGCCTACAAGTACTCTAAGCAACATGTCCGTCACAAATGTAGTCAGAAAATATATAAAAACTAAAAGGTGAAATACAGGTTTTAATTGTTTAAGGTATTTCTTTTCCTGTATTATCAAAATGTTGTGCAGGATTTTATCAATATCAAATCTATTTTATATTGTTAAAATACAATAAAATGTTTTAAAAATATAGCATTAATAGATTTAATGTCTCCTATTGAATCTAACTCATACAATGTGAAAAGACTGTTTATCTGCCAATGAAGAGAAAGCTAATCCTTAAATATTCTATATTTTGAAAATTATACAGTAAGTATTTTTTTAAAATTAAATAGCTCTCCAGTGTACATCTTGCTGGCTGAAGAACTGTCATCTGTGATATATTTCTTTTGGCAAAATAATTCTTAGCACGAATGAAGGTAGAATAATTCATTTATTGTTCAAAACACAGGTCTTGGTATAAACACAGCGACTGGGTATAAATGCTGCTTTCAGGATCAATATTTATAAATCTCTCAGTGATTGTTGTTAGGCTGATGCTGTGTTTACAACATGGAAACAAATCTTTTTTAACCACTCTTAACAGCAAGCCTTGCAATCTTAGTTTAAGATTTAGGAGGCAGCTTTGAGACCTTTCTTTTTGGCACATAACTGTCCGCAATTCTGGCTTGGCAGAGCTGCAAGGCTTTCACCCACATGCTGGGTCCCATCTTCTCTGCTGCCTTACAGGGGGCTGGGGCAGACATGGACAGTGGAAGCACAGTGGACAGTGAGCTCTCTCTCTGCTGCTGCTGGGGCACAGATTGCTGCCACTGAAAGCAGGCTCCTCTCTCTGAGACACATGAAGGTGTGTCTGTCTTGGCCCTTCACACAGGTTGGAGCCCACTGGCAGGACCACACCTGCCCATCATTCACATCATTTCTAACATTGGAGAGACTGCAAACATTTCCTGCTTCACAGAGGTGCAAGCTGGCACGCTTAGCCTGGGCAGCCAGGGCATGTGTGGGTGTGGGGAGGTGGCTGCTCTCCACTGACTGGCCAAGGAGGGCAGGTGACTAGCTCTGATTAATCACTTGTTCCATAGATGACTGAAGTCATATGAGGCAAATCCATTTTTGTGGGCCTAAGTGACCGGCAACATGCCACCTGCAATTCTTACCTCCAGTTATCCCTTTTGATAACACCACGATACTATCCTTTGCATGAAAACAAGTAATAGTACTTAGCTTAAATAATTTTTCAAGCCAATGTACTGTTGTTTACTGCATATCTAATGGCTGAAGAACAGATGACTCCAGGTCAACTTTACCTGAAATGGAAAAAGCTGGTTTCAGAATTGTCCATGGTAAAATATCCAACCTGTTCTATATTGGAGCAGCATACTGATGTAGGATTTTGATTTGTACATTAAAATGTTGAATTTATTGTTACATGATACCACATACTTTGTAGAATGGTAGTGGGATGTTTTGGGGAAACCCCCATTCCTATGGATTCCTCTCCCCTGTCTCCTGCTGTGCTTGCTTTCATCTGTAGCTGCCTGCTGCTCACCCTCACACTGCCTCCACCTGCAGCAGCCATCGCTTCGGGGACTTGCAGTTATTTTCCTCAGTTGATGCCTCTCTTACCCCACCCTTCCTATCTATAGCTCTGGCAGTAATACAATAATATTACAGTATTTCTTGTCTAGACCTGATTAGAAATCTTAACATACTTTCATTTGCTGTTGCAGTGAAGATCCTCTGATATCTGCTATACAAGATGGGCAACTTCTTGTAAAAAAATTGGTTTTAACAATTATTGATCTTTTTTTCTGGCATTCCCAATGTTCCCTGATCTCACAAGCTTAGTTACTGTAACAAGAATTTCTAAAGAACACATATTTCTCTAAAGAAGACAGACAACATGACAAAAATGTATGTAACACCCCGGCACGTGCTTAAGAAAATAAAATAAAATAGCAGAATTCCTTGTGCATGCATTGATGATTTGAGTATGAATGGTAGGGTCATAGTGCAGCTAGAGTACTGCAAGTACAGTGTGGCTCTAGATATTTATAAAGAAAGCAATCTGACTTTCATAAAGGCTGTATCATTATAAATCCATGTCCTTTGAGTTGGATTCAGCCTTTAGATACTGTCAAAAACTGCCTCCAAACTGCCTGGAATCTCAGGGACTCTGAGTATCTTGATAACTTTGTCACATATGACCTCTCTCTCCCCTTTCACATCTGATGCTGCCAGAAAGATTTTGGTGTATTTGAAGACAGGCACTTCATTTGCACAATATTTGTTTATTACTGAACCTCAATCTGTTGGTTTGCACAAATCACTGCATGACTTTATCACTGTTGCTCCCTAGTCCTTATGATAAGCCAAACCTTCCCTTACTGAAGGAAATTGTTCAATCTCTTTCTTGCCTCAAAAGAATGAACTTTTAGCTTTGGCTTATCCCAGTGTATTCAGCTTGCTAAGCTATTTACTGGCTTTTAAATGTGCTGGCAAAATATTTGTTTGGTTTTTGAACTCTTCTGGTTCTCAAACAATTGAAGCATCTGCAGCATAAACTTCTGTCACTAAGTGTATATCAGCTGTGCCCCAAATGTCTCTCCACATTCAGTCTTTTTAGGATGGTGCAAAATGAGTATCTGAACTGAAGCACATTTTAGTAAGCATTTTACATGCTCTTATTTCAAATACTGCATTGAAAATTTCCCCTCCAGTGCAAATTAATCCACTCATTCATTCATTCTCTCACTCCTCCTGTCTCACCACTTATGCCTCATTATCCTCTTTCATTTTCTATCTTGCATTTAGCATCCCTACTTCTAAGAATAGATGTACAGGCAGGACCTTCTTGGTCACTTTGGTCCCTTGTATATCAACCTCTGTCTTTTAAGCTGTTTGTGTCCCACCAATACTCCAGCTTTAAGTCTGTTTCAGGTCCTCACTGTTCTCACGTTTAAGAACTTTGTTCTGTTTTCTAAACTAGAATTATTAATGGCTGGCTTAGTCTCCTTCATTTGCCTCTTGTACTAGCATTGGGAAAAAAAAAACCCAACCAACCTCACTTTTGCTCTATATGCTTCCCTCTGCTTCCTAGTCTCTTTACCTGTACTGGCATTCCTCATTTCTCAATAAACTGCCTAGACTTCCACAATGCCCTGTCCTGGGGGTTCACAGACCAAAGGATATCAGCAGACAGATGTTAGTGGAAGCAGGGGAGAATTTCTACACATTTTAACTAGAATCATCTTGTGATGGGAAGACAGAGACAGGAAAATGTCATGGCAAATTATGAGATAATCTCCTCACTAGAATAAGAAACCAGTTCTCTTCTTTCCACTTGTATTAAAAGAACCCCGCAGTTCAAGGACAAGCTGTAAACAAGAGTATTTCCCAAAAAGGGGAAGAAGTACATCACTGACAATGGACTTGGGAAAGAACAAGGGCTGTGAGATCTCTTCTTTATTTGCTGAGTAAGACAGGAAGCACTTCCATGCAGCTGATGGTTCATACTCCTCCTTTCAGTATAGTCTCTTCAGTATGGGCACAGTGCCTGCTAGCATGCTTTCATGCTTGTGCAAGCAGGCTACCTGGAAAGAAATTCATGTGATCTAGGTAAGGCAACATTACCCCAGGGTAGTGAGGAATCAGCAGTGTTTGCATCTTTCATCCTCCATTCTAGAAGATACAAACACCATGTGGGTACCAGGGAGTGGCAAACCTTGATGTGCAGTGCCTGTCTTAAAATCAAAGGTAAGGGAGACCTGCTATATTTTCTTTTTATTGTTTTTATTTTAAATTCTGATTGATCTGTTATGCACTGTTGCAAGTAGCATTGCTTCTTCAGCGACAAGCTCACCTCTGTTAATACTTGAGGCCACATGTGGGGACTGGAAGACAGAAATTTGCAGGGATGGAGAAGTTTCTCTTTTCTTCTGTCAGTTTGGAAACACTTCTAGTTAAGTATAAATCTAAAGAAAAGTAAAGAGAAGAAAAAAATAGAAGCTGCAGAATGGTATGTGCATATTCAGCAACTACCCTTCTCACAAGACTGAACATGGCAGATTCATGAAGCAGCAGTGGATGACTAAGTAGAAGACATGTAAAACTCAAAAACACAGATGGGCTGTTGAAGACAACCAGTTGCTGGCTTCTGTTGGAAACACGGCTTTCTTTCCCCAAGGCCTGAAACTACATTTTTAAACATGGGCACTAAACATCCAGAGGAGATACACAGCTTTTCATTATCACTCTATGGCTAGCATTTCAGTCCTACAGGTACTACAATTTGGTTAGACCTACGCACAGTGACATTAGCCTCCCACCCCCATACCTTCCTCCTCCAGTTCAGTGCTCCTACAGTACAGAACTCACAGTTTATCCACTGCATCCTATTTTTTATGGAGATTGTGGGGCAAGGGGTAAAAAGCCTCTATACACATCACTTCCACCATGCCAGCCCAGCCCCTCCCCATTTTCCTATTAAGTGTATTCATGTCTTTAGTATGGATCCTGCTCCTACAGCTTGAATTCTTGCTTCTCCCTGCCACTGCACATCACTCACATGCTTCTTAGCTCCCCTCCTGTCTCTAGCTTTTCCCCCTAAAGTTTTGGTTTATCCCCATTTGCCCTTTCCCCTGCCTCCCTCCATCTGCACTACACAGTGCCTGTTTTTTCATTTCATGCCACCTCCCTCACTCATCCAAAAGTGTGATTACTTCTAAGTTCACAACAGATGGACTAAGAGGCCCATGGGCTCTAAGTCAGTCTCAAGCTGTAGGCTACACCACTGACACGTAGAACTTAAGGACTTACCTTAAAAACTGAAAGAGCAATTTAAGGGATGTGTAGAAACTTAAAATACCTCTCTGTGGGTAAATATACAGCACAATACCATGTAGATGCAATTGAACATGCTCTCAGTCCAGCTCTTCTGCTCTGTGCTCTGTTCTGCCTTGAACTTCTAGACAAGAACAGGTGAAATCCCACACTTATGCCACTATATCGCTGCTGATACCAGGGGCAGTTCTTCTGTGGCTAACTGAGTTACCTTTGGTTTTTGCAGGCATACTATAAGGAATTTTTTTTAAGAAATTTTAGGAGGCCCTTGAAGGGTGAGAACAACATACACCTGAATGGAGTGTCTCGAATATTTCACTTCTTTGATATTTTCTTTAAGCTTTGAAAATTCTGTGCTGATTAACTGGTTTTAGGTGTATGCATTTTTCTTTTTTTCAGACAATCACTGTAAATTATGTGTCTAAGGACAGCATTAACTCTGGTTCAGTCCAACTTGCTTTTCCTTACCGCTTACTGATTCCTGTCTCTCTTTGAAAGGGAGTCAACAGGAAGCATGACACTCAGGGGAAGGATGTGTGACAGCATTAAACTTCCTGGTGAAGCTTCATTCTTTGTCCTATCATAGCCATAAGCATCGGTGCCATAAGTATCCCTACCTACTGATCCTGTGTATCACTATGAGAGACTGTCTCTTTCTTAATACATTAGCAGATAGATTAGATGCACCATGTACAATGCTTTGCATGGATAAAGAATTTTTGCAAATTTATGTTAAATGTGGTTTTAATTATCTAAAAGAGAAAGAGATTATGCTAAAGAGGTGTTTTTTTTCTTAAATGGAAGAAAGAAAAAGAGTGGATTATGTTTTCATTTTTATTGAAAAGGAATCATCATAGAACACAAGGCAACATTTTCATGTTCTAAGCACTGCTATAGGGAAATATATAGAGAAAATGCTGACAATGCTGATTTGTAGCCATAAGAAAAAGTGATCAAATATATTTACCAATAGGTGAAATACTGGAGTCAGGGCACAGTCATGCTTGCTAATGCAATCTCAGACCCATGTTGCAATGCATTCTCCAATGAATGATATAATAACATGCTTTCCACCCATCAATATTACTTTGTCATTCAACCTAAAGGTCAGATGACAGAATTGCTCCAGATTTAATTTTATCATCCCTGTACAAGGAGTGAGTTCCCATTTCCAGGTTACTTGGATCCCCGCCTCCTTTATTACTCAGCCTTGCCTCATTCAGCAGGCAGCATCTGGAGGATACATTCCCCATTTTCCACACAAGTTGCAGAGTTGACAATGGACATGGCAGGGCTTCCACCTGAACAAGGAACAACGTTTATGTGATGTGCAGAGAGCATTTTATTTTCCCAAGAACTTTACCTAAGAGACAACAGCCAGTTGATCACAAAGTCTGTGGGAGCTAGAAGTAGTTTTGCATTTGTCAGCCTTTGCCCCTGGGCTTGTCAGGCAGTTCTATAAACCCTGCAGTTCAAAGCATTGTAAGGAATGTTTTCTTGCAACACATTTTGTTTAGCGTAGCCAAGCCTTGAGTGAAGGCTTCTGGCACACCCTATGCATAGAAAGTTTCAGGACATATAATCACTTTTTTTTTTAACTTGTAATTACTACATTTACAGGCATTTAGGCATGAGAATAGATAAAGTTTTTCTGTATAGTGCAGAAAAAATTACCTGAGTGAGGAATTTTGGGTGTTGGATTAAAAAAATTTGGTTAGTGGAAGCAGCATAAAAATCAAGAGACTGACTAGTTTGATTTTGGGGCATCTACTTACAAATCCATTGCACTTGCACTTTCAAGAGAAATTTTTTAAGCCTCCCCCCAAAAACATGGGGCTCTACAGAAGCTTATGCTGTGGCAGTCATGGTGTCTGAAAAGATCCTGAGAACATCTTACTATTTTTAATGATATGATGGGAAACTGTTTTGTGCCTGAGAAATGCCTTTTCTGTACCTCAGGGGAAGAGTTGTGCAATCCCAAATGACTTGCCATGCCTAGGCTAGTCTTTAAACCCTTGGTTCCAACTGTATGAGAAGCTGGAGCTCCAGAAAGTTGTGTTCCCACCCCAACTGCATGCCTTTTAAGGAACTTTTCTTGCCTATCATTATTTACCAATCCCAGAGAGCTGAAACCAATGCTTTGGTGTGCTGCAGAATGGCCTGTGGGTGAATTTTTTCCGGACATCAATATGAAGATAAGGCTGATCCGTTGATCCTATAAAGTTACTGATCTTTTATTACTCTGTGATTGCATAGTAAACCAGATCAAAACAGGAAAAGTGCAGAGCTCAGCGCTGTCTTTCAGCGGGAAACTGCACTCACAAACTACAGACCAAATACTGCAAATACAGACCTGGAGTTCTGGCTGTCTAACATCAATGGGAGCTTTTTAATACTTTGTTCAGGTTTATGGTACACATATTTGTGTATATTTCATGACACTAGAATAATTATTAGTTTGGCTTCTCTGGGAGAAGTGTGAAGAGTTGGGCCTGTCCAGCCTCTAGAAGAGGTGACTGAGAGGAGACCTCATTAATGTACACAATATCTAAAGTGGGGGCATCAAGAGGAGGGAGCCAGGATCTTCTTGGTGCTGCCAAGCAATAGGTCACGAGGCAATGGGCAGAAACTGATGCAAAGAAAGTTCCTCCAGAATTTGAGGAAGAATTTCTTTACTGTATGGGTAACTGAGCACTGAACAGATTGCCTCAAGTGGAGTTTCTCTCACTGGAAATATTTCAGAACTCTCTGGATGCAATCCTGTGCCATGTGTTCTAGGAGAACCCTGCCTGAGCAGGGAGGTTGGACCAGTGGCCCCCTGTGGCCCCTTCCAACTCGACCTATGCTGTGGTTCTGTGATTCTGGGAGCACAGCAACTCCCCAGTCATTGTGTATTGTGCTTCTGACTTAAATAAAGAACACGTGTGGCTGCTCTTGGTATAAATGTTGTCAACGCCTTAGCCCAAATTAAGAATTAACGAGACCAGAAGGCTCGAATCTGCTATGTATAGATTTCCGAGACTGAGCTGCCCCGTGTGTTTCTGGCTCCCAAAGGAATGAACGCACGGCGTTGTCCCGGCGCCTGTTGACAATTAATTTACTCCGCAGGGATCTCCCCGCGGCAACGGCAGGAGCAGGGACAGGGGCAGGNGCGAGGCCGGGCCGCGGGACCCGGGCCAGGCGGCGGTGCGGGGCGGTGCTGAGGGCGGTGCGCGGGGCAGGTGAGCACTGCAGGGCTGCAGGGGGAGAGACGGACAGGGTGAGCCGCCGAACCGTGGTCCTTCACGCCAGAGGCTCCGGCGTCCCTGCCGTCCCCTCCCCGGTGCCATGCGGCGTCTCCCGGGACGCGACCGGGCCCCTCGGGCGGCCACTGTGAGGGCGCAGCACCCGTGAGCGGCGTGGGCGAGGATCTGCCTGGCCCTTACCCCGCACCNGGACAGAGACTGGACCACAAGAGGGGCAGGAGCAAAGGAGGGGTCAGAGGCAGTGGCAGGAGCAGAGGAGGGGCAGGAAGCAGGGGCAGTGACAGTGGCTGGGGCAGGGACAGGTGCAGAAGAGGGGCAGCGGCAGAGCAGAGGCAGGATCAGGGACAGTGGCTGGAGCAGGGACAGTGGCTGGGGCAGGGGCAGGAGCAGAAGAGGGGCAGGGCCCCAGACCCGCCCATGCCCGGTGCCGGTGCGGCTCCCGGCCCGCGTGGGGGCTGTGCCCTCGCGCCCGGCCGTTGGGGNTGTGCCACCTCCTACCCGTGTGAGAGGGAACCCCATCGAGGTGTACCAATATCTAAAGGGGGGTGCCCAGAGGATGGAGCCCGGCCCTTCTCGGTGGTGCTGAGCAATGTGACACGCGGCAACAGGCAGAAAGTGACGCACAGACAGTTCCTCCTGAATATGAGGAAGAACTTTGCTGTGAGTGATGGTGCACTGGAACAGGTTGCCCAGAGGGGTTGTGGAGTCTCTCACTTGGTGGTGTTCCAGAACCAGCTGCACACAATCCTGTGCCATGTGCTCAGGGATGACTGTGGTGGAGCAGGGAGGTTGGACCAGCTGACCCACTGTGGTCCCTTCCAACCTGACCCATTCTGTGATTTGGTTTCTGCTCACCTCAACCCTACACACTCCTTTCTCCAGGGCTTTGGTGTTTCAGGTGGCGTGAGGTGGCTTTTTGGGCAGTAAGGTATGTGGGCTTTCCCGAGGCATTCCCCCGTGAGGGGCAGCCCGGTGGAATGGCCTCAGCAGACACTGCCACTCACACGTGTGTTACAAATCCGAGCGGGTGGCGGGTGAAGGCCTTAGTGGTTTGTTTGTGCTGGCCAAAGCAGAGAGGGTAGAGGTGGCCAGATAAGCTCTGGTTCACCAATGGAAAATAACCTGTTTGGATTCAGATCTTGGTCTGAAGCTGTCATTGGTTTTGAACTCGCTGTTTCCAAGACTTGTAAAGCTTGCAGTTTCCATTGGAAGTTGCTTCATCTCCTTTCAGATGCTCCTCTTCATACAGCACTATCACATCCAGGTGCTGCTCAAGGAGCTGGGGGTGGTGCTGGAGGATACACCCCTGGCCATCAGGGAAAGGCAATGGCACCTGGGATTTGTTCTCTGATACAGGCTGCTGCCTGAAATGTGTCTTGCCTACTACCGGGAGAGTGCTGTGGCCCTATTTCTGCATTTTGAAAGAGAAAGGGCACAAGCACACTGGCTTACTGTGTCCATTTGCTATGGCTGTTTTCTGCCATGGCTCCCCTGTGGCAATGGCTCCTTTTTACTGCGCTGATTCCAAGTCCTGGCTAATCAGGGGTTGTGCTGCTGGGGAGCACCTTCTGTGCAGCACCTGGGGAGTTGGGGTGCAGAACAGAGTCCTGTTTTTTTAAACTCCTCCCTGCCTTTTACACTGTTCATATCTTTCTGTAGGAGCAGGACAAAAACTGTAATGGTTTGTATGTTTCCATATGGGTATTTAAACTCATATGAGAGGAATAAATAGCATGTTCCATTCTGTGAAGAAGAAAGAGGGAGGAGGTTAAGTCCTTGGGTTAATATTTTATCCCATTTTTGCTTTTCCTGTGGGAAAAACTGCTTTATGACAATACCTAACAGCTGTGCCTGCTAGTGATTCATAAATATCCCTCATTCATTCATTCATTCATTCATCGTACTTATTAAAAGAAGAGCCACATAAATGGCAAAGCATGATGTCTCAAAGCAATACACTCAGCCAATATATGCTACCTTGCTTTGTCTGGCGTTTTGTTTTCTGTTCATATGCTGTGTCTTATATCACATTCATGTACATGTATACACACATAGTTCTTTGTCTTTATGAATCATCTTGTAGTCTTATCGGCAAAGTTATGAATCTGTTCACAAAATTGTGTCTCAGATATTCACAGGTTTAGTCATTGGATTATAGCAAAGGTAAGGTATACCACAAAGCAATACTAGAATATAATACAACTAGCTGACAGCAGGCCAAAATACCACTCTTATATTTTCTAGTATATTTTCTTTTTTTTTTATGATAATGTAGAGTGAAGGAAGGTAAATGATACTACCAATTTCCTACTTTCTCTTTTTTGAGTTTGGGGCCCACTGTGAAGTCTGACTACATCCATTCCTGACATGGGGAGTAGCTATTCTTTATGCAATTATTTTTCTTGAGAAAAGTCTTGTTCTCATTTAGAAAATCTTGATCTCATCCTTCTGCAGTCTATTATTGGCTGGGGCTGTGGAGCTCATCTGCAGTTCACATTGACCTGTGCATGGAAATATTTAAAATTTCTTAAAACGTAATAATTCCTCAGGGTTTAAGAAGAAAGCAAAGAGGAGCTGCCAATCAAGAGATCTGTCATGACTACCGATCTGCCTGAGAGACTTGCTTTGAGTGACTGTGAGTATTTCAGCACTATTTTTGCATAGATTTCATGTTTTCCCACATAACTTTCAGTTTCCTTTGAAGCATTGTGGCGTGCATGCTGATAGCTATGTGCAAGCAATTCTGAAGCTGTGCCGCTCTCACTTGGGCTGTGTGTGGGTTGCTGTGCTGGCCTTTATGCATTTTCGAAAAAGGAAACTGGAAATGATTGTTCAAGTGACTATTAAAAATGCCTGACCATACAAAAAGCTCGAGGAGCTGCAAACCTTCACCTGCCTCTCTCTAAAGGTAACATCTGTTGCTGCTGCTTCCGCATGGAGCAAAGGAGGGCTGGTGAAATGTCAGCCTTTACAGCAGGCCAGCCCAGCACCCTGCTTGTAGGGCTGCTGACTGTGAAAGAGCTGATACCAGTCTACACTGTATAGAAGTCCTCTGTCACTGAAAGATGATTTCTGAAGATAGAGTCTCATTTTCTTTATGTAGTGTTAACTGAGGAGCTATCTAATGAACCTTTGTAACCAGGCCAGTTGTTATAATATTTGATCTTAGCAGAGAGTTCTGATCATATTCTGTACTAGACTGAAGGTTATTTTGTAGTTATTAAAGATAACAGTACCCTTCTTTGTATTTTGGACCAGTGTGATGCATGCAGTACATTTACAAACAGCTTACATTATATGGGCAATGAAGGACTAGGATACACCAGATGATGTTGATACTGGGCAAAATTAACAGAAAATTTCAGAGTCCACAGAAAGTAAACTTAGATACAGCAAGGGTATTTGACCAACTTGAGCCACCTTAACTTCTGCAGAATATTTTGGGAATGAACAGGAAATACCAAAATACTCCTAGAACCTCTGTACTGAGGAACAAAGACATTACTGTTGTCATTGCTTCCATTTCTGCCTCAGCCACTCTATGTTCTGGGCTGTCAGTGCTGCCAGATGCAAGTGGAACTAGCCCAGCCAGTTATATGTCAGTGCTGAGATGTGTTACATGTCCTGTAGATCTTAAAATGAACCTGGACCTTCATGTCCATGCTTTCCTGTGCATGCACATGATATGTCACAGCCCAGAGCAGATACTGCCAGAACCATCATTTACACTTGAGGAAAACGATGTGAGGAGAGGGAGTTTCACCAGCCTTGCAATAAAATCAGGATCTGCTGCAGGCACCACTGTTGCTTGTGGTAGGAGTTCAATGTAAAATTGCTAGGAATTCCTTGTTTATTGCATAATGCTTGTAAATGTGTATGTAGTGATGGTCTGACAATATTTGAATGCCTGTTATGAGTTCTGATTCCCAAGACTTAGGAGAGATGTTGTAGGAGCTGGAAGGATTTTCATTTGGCAAATCAGATTTAGATTTCAGGGCTTGAATTTCAGCATAAAAGAGACATTTTATTTAATAAATTGAAGTTAAATTTATATGGATGAATAAAAAATATAATAGCAAGTGGATGTATAAGGCTGAGAGCAGCTTTCCAGGTTAAGAACATTGTTCATTATAAGAAAAGAAGAGATGAGCTGGACCATGGAATACAGGTAAAGAAAGGGGACAATTAATTTTATTTGGTTTTGGAATTGTTTGGGTAAACTATAACAGTTGTGTTTCCCTCATTTGTCTTTACAGCAGATGCCTTTGATTCAAAGCACAGACAAGATGCTGAAGATTCCCATGAGGCCCATGAGAAGAAATCAAAAGAGCACGAAAGGAGACTGGCAGTCAGTCAGTGGAGCCCAGATGTACAATCCCTTGTTTCCTCTTCTAAATGGCTTCAATGTTACGGTCTCAAAAGAAACAAGTTGTCCCTCTCCCAGATTTTGGCACAGATTGGATTGCAACGCAGGAAAGGTATAAGACAAATCAGTAATAGGGTAATAAACCTCCCAACTTTCAATAGTCTATAGGGTCACACTAATTTTGCACCCCAACGTACACATTGCAGATTTTTACATTCTCTCTTATGATAATGGCAGAGAGGTAAGCTATATTTGTAGTTGCTGATATTGCCAGTTCAGAGAACTGAGAAACTCCATATCCCTTTGATATGAGAAGGACTTAGAATCTGAGAAGGGCTTTCTTTACTCAACTGCATTATTGCTTTACCTAGGCTCCAGTTCCCATCCTCTCCAATTTAGCTGTAGTGAAAAATAGCTTATGCTGCTGAAGCTGTTATTCTTTTTCCTGCAAATAGTGCACAATAAGATCTCTGTCTATTTTCATATGGCAAATATAATATATGCTGTGCCAGAATCTGCAATCTACTATTGATCATCAGGGTTAGCTCACCTGCTTGGGAATACTATGGTATTTCTGGGTATCCAGCTATAAGAAAACAGTTAAATTTCATTAGAATTCAGTCTGCTTTTTGTGCAAAGTCAGGCTGTAGGAAAATGTTTCTTTGCAGTTATCTGACAGGTGGGGAAGAGTTGGCTAATAATTATTAACCACTGCCATAATGGTGTTTGCAGAGCATAGTAAGATATTCTTTTCTTTAAACAGCTTGCTGCCTGAGAAGTAGGAATTGTAATGTATTGTAATTGTTCTGGGTTGCATAATTTAAGATTTTGGCTGGCTCGTGTCCATGGGACATTCAAAGATCACCAAGGCAGTTCCTGAAATCCTGTATGCTACAGATGAAGAAGAAGCTGTTAAGCAGGGTAAAAGTTGTCACAATGTTAGGAGCAGAATGTACTGGCTTGGCAGGGTAGCATGCTGTACAGATAGCTGCTTTATGACGTTAAATATTCCCACCCCTAATGTTTTCCTATCAGTGGTATCCTGTAGAAGATTTCTAGCTACTGAAAGAGCAGAGCACAACCTTTTCCTTAGATGCACTCACTTCTGCACCCATGTAGTTGTGTAAGAGAACAGCATTATCTGTGCCAAATTCTGTATTTTGTTTGACAGACAAATATTTACAAGTCCTGTAGTGAGATTGCCTAAACCTCTTATTTATTAAAGTCCCATGTAGCTTTTTGGCCTATAAATAATTAGATGTGGGGTTTTTCTCCACTTCTGACTAAACTATCAGGGAGCAGCAAAAGTAGGGCTGCACTGTGGACGCAAAGTGAGCCAGGAGCCATAAGGGACTGCAGGCAGTGCCCTTGCTGAACAGGATGCAGTCCTGCAGCAGTATGGGCTGATTAACTGTGTCTAGGGTCCAGCCAGGGAGTGCAGCCAGGAGCAACAGGAGATAGAACCAGAGGTAAGACGGGAGTCAAGGCCATCACACAGGTCTTAGAGCATCCATTAAACAGAACTGCAGACATGGCTATAATACAGGGCTGAGGGATCTACCCAGGAGAGAGGTTCACTAGCAGAACTTGAGACAGGTACACCTACAACATGGCTAGAGCAAAGACTGTGCCCAGGCCCAATGTATCCTGTGAAACTCTGTGTGATGCACCTAGAAACTCCAGCTGAGGCTGATGAAGGCAGTCAGGGCCTGTTGGGGACTCAGCACCCCATCATAGATATAGCAAGAAAATAATTGTAAACCAAAAACAGAATTAGTTTTTCTCTCAGGTTTTGTAACATCAAGAGCTCAATACTGATGCATGTACCTCACACATCGATGATATGCACATCAGTCTGAAAAATATCTGTTTCAAGTAGTCTGAAAGATTAGCACCTTGATCTTTTGAAAATTTTACTGTAGATCATGTGACCACCTTGGGGAAACCTGTGGCTTCTCAGTATGCAGATGGTCTGTTTCCTCAATACAAGAGAGCGCAAGATGGCAGCGTATATAATGTAAGTGTGGCTGACTTGTGGTAATTTGCCTGTGCACTTAGAAGTTATCATCACTGTGGCATAATGATGCAACCAAAATGCCTCCCTATGGCATAAAATACTTCAATTCTTTGTGAGAACTTTATCTTTTGATAATTTTTTCTTCTTTTTTGTCAAACTGTTTGTGATAACCATCAGTGGTAGAAAATATCTTTTGATTTCAAAGTCTTATGCTCTTATCTCACTGCAGCATTGCAGTAAATCTTTTCCAGACAAGATTGCAGTTTCTGAGCAACATTTACCCTGTCTTGAAAGAGGAAACCCTTAAAAAGAAGATGCACAGAACGAGTTAAAAAAAAAACCCATCGTAATCAATGAAACAAACGGGGATGCTGAAATAAGACAAAATGCCAATGCAAAGCACTGCTTTGCTTGGTGCCAGCAGGTCACAAAAGGCTCAGCCTGCTCTATAGAGACAGCTAGCTGGATTTCTGCCCAGGCTCATGTTCTAAGGAATGTCTTAGCAACAGCTGCTGGTGGCCCCATTGTTAAGAGGATGGATTTTGATTGAAGAGATGTGCGTGTGAGTGGGGAAGGGAGAGAGTTAATTTATAAAGGATTTTATGAAAACAAATGGTTTGTCATTTTTTCTGATGACTAGAGTAATTTCTGAGGCACAAGGCTTAAAAAGGGGAAAAGAACCATTTCAGGGAACCTTTTCACCTCATTTTTTCCCATTAATTTCATATGAAATGTCTACATAATGACTTTTAATCTTAGGACATGTTGTGAGCAGCAGGGAAGACATTTTTACCACTATACAATATCTAGTCAGATCTCATTTACAATATTGAGTACGATATTGTGTACAGTTACCACAGGTTGAAGCAATTCAAACCACAGCTACTACTGGGATGAACTGCAGTGGAGTGCTGAGCTTATAGGAGGGCTTGGTTAATGGTGGAATGTAAGCCTGAAGAAGGGTGATGAAAATAACAATGTTATTGCCCTTGAATGCTACAGAAAACCAAATTACAGGGATAGAGAAAAGCTAGTTTTCTATGCTAAAAGACATGCTGGTCCAAAAATAAATGGGTATGAATTGCCATGAATAAAATTCAGCTGGGCAGTCAGAAGTTTTCCAGTCTTAAAAGAAATGGAAATCTGGACCGGCTAACTACAGGTGAGGGGATATTGCAAGAAAACTTCTTTATTTTAAGATGGAGTTTGGTTGGTGTAGTGCAATAAGCTTCCTTGTATGAGTCTGACTGTCATAGAGAGAAACTGGATTTCTAAGTGCTCCTTTCCAGGCCTACATTCCTTTGGCAGACTGCCTGAGACACTCTATCAGGGAGGCACATTACGGGGCACTAGCTGATATTAAAGAACACAGAAAAATACAAATGAGAGGGGGAAGTGTGCAGACTGACACACAAGTTAGCTTCTCCCTGAGAAATGTTCTTGATTAAAACCATTTGTATCTCCAAGGTTTTATACTTAGTCCTACAAAGGTAGTTAGGGGTAGAAGGCAACCAGTTAGTAGGCTCACATGGGCCGCAGATTTTGTGGGAATATCTTTACTGTATTCTGTGGTGCATTTTTAAACCCACAGATCATGAAGAATGTGTATACATGTATTCATAGGGAGGATCTGTTAATTTTAATTTTAATACTGAATCTAGATTTTTCTTACTTTACTGAAATGGTATGGGAAGTTTTAGTTGTTGATTTCAGTTATCTGGACTAAATTTGTCTAAGCACCTACCCACAAATAGTTAATCTGTAATGCTGGCTATTGTTAGTGAAATAATAGTGCAAACAAGAAACATTATGTGTTTTCCTTTCAAATGTTAAAGAAAAGGTGGAGATTGAAGTGCCCCAAAACCAAACTCTATGTTCCCTTGTACTGCTATAAAAAAAATTTGAGCCAATCAAAATTCTAGTCTAAGAAGGTACAAAGTTTCTGTGCCTTGTTTGTTCGCCCATCTGCTCTGCAGCCCTTTCTACATCCTAGCCTGTGTTCAGCACATTCTAATTGCTCCAGTTTTGAGACAGACAAGTCAGACAACCCACTGGCACTGTCCCATGCTCATATAAAAAGATTATGAAAAGCAATTAGGACAAAATGCAGTGCCTTTTCTTTATAGCTTAGATGCATTTGTCAAGTATTTGCTCTTGAAATAGTGGAAGGAAAATGGGTTGTTTTCATTGCTACCTTGGCTGGCATATCTGACACTTGCAAACCAGCTATTGCAGCTGTGCTAAGCTTGAGGCTGCATTTGTGTTATTTGTTTTGATGTTCAATTTCCTTCTCTCCCTTATTTAAATAAAGCTGACAGCCAAAAAAGAACTGATTCTTCATTTCGTGGATTGTCTAATGGGAGCTATTGAGCTCTATAAGCAGCGAATGGAATGGTTAACCAGTGAGAGCCGGCAGATATTTGGAGTAATTCAAGAACGGTGCATTGTCATTGTTTTAGATTTTGGCACTGCAGCTCCAACTGAATTTGATCTTTGTCGGGATGCACTTTCTATGGTACTTGTGGAACAGGTGATCCAAATCGCCAGATTCAACCTCATTTGGTAAGCAGAAAGAATCGTAGAACCATAGAGTGGTTTGGGTTGGAAGACACCTCTAAAGGTCATCTGGTCCAACACCCCTGCAATGAGCATGGATATTTTCCACTGGATCAGGTTGCTCAAAGCCCCATCCAACCTGACCTTGAATGTTTCCTGCGAGGTGGCATTTCCCTCCTCTTTGGGCAACCTGTTCCCTTGTTTCAGCACCATCATTGTAAAAAAATTCTTCCATATATCTTGTCTGAATCTACTTTTAGTTTAAAACGATCACCTCTTGTCCTGTTGCTACAGGCCCTACTAAAAACTCTCTCTTTGTTTTTCTTATAAGTCCCTTTAAGTGCTGAAAGGCCACAATCAGGTCTGCCCAGAGCCTTCTCCAGGCTGAATAAAGAAGTCCATGTCAGCCCATTGGTGGAGAATAAAAAGGGGTTGCATATTATATAGACACATGCCTTGGGTAAGACACTCTGTACTGGAAATTGTGGTTTGTGCAATGATAATATCTATAGATTTTCCACCAAGTTTCACCCTTAGGCACTTGAACTTGCTATTTCCATTGAAAAGAAGCCCGCGGTTACCCTGAAGAACAGATAAAGAGTAACAGAACCGAAATAGTGAGATATGTCTTCTACAAATGTAGCACAGAAACCCAGAAAGATAGCTGTACTTTACAATCACAGTAGTGCCTTTCAGGCATTAGAGACTATTGGAGAGTGAAAAAGTGAGGTCCTATCTGACTGCCTAGACATTCTTGTGTCTTTAGGCATTAAAGATTTTTGCCTTACTGCTAAATGAACACTCTCCCAAGTGCCACAGGCCTAGCTGTTTGTATTTCTGTAGCTTTCCAGGGTTACAGAAATCAGTAGCAGAACTAGGAAACAATAGTGGATTTCCATAAGAAAAGGCAAGGACTTGTTCCGTTATAGGAGTAAGTGAATTAGTGTTTAGTTACAAATAGAAGAATAGAAGCAGCTATTCAGATTTTACCTATCTCTGCAAAAATTTTGATATATGCATAAAAGTTTGAACTTGTAAGCTTGGGTTTGGATAGATGAGTGGAAAAAAATGATGCACAAATTAGGTGATATAATTTTAAAATTGGTTCCACAATGTTAACTTGCGACTACACTGTGTTCCTTAATGTTATTTTATCCAAGCATTGTCTTACAGATCTGTACTGCTCTACTGCTCTATCTTTATTCTCTAGATTGTGATATACAACTGAGATTTGAAAAGGAGAATAGTAGAATCATAGAATGGTTTTGGTTGCAAGGGACATTAAAGACCATCAGGCTCCAACCCTTCTGCCATGGGCAGTGACACCTTCCAGTAGACCAGGTTGCTTAAAGCCCCATCCAATCTGGCCTTGAACACTTCCAGGGTTGGGGCATCCACAGTTTCTCTGGGCTGCCTGTTCCAAAAGTAGTTATTTTCCAAAGTAGATGATTTCCATAGCAGATAACTTCCAAAGCAGGTAACTTCCATAGCTTTTGAGAAGAACAGAGAATTTTTCTTTAAAAATGAAATGCAAAGCCAAGTCAAAATTGAGACACAATAATTAAGTTCATCAATTTGTTTGATTTTGCGGAAGAGAGACAAAGCACAGTATAGCATACAAATTATTACTTAAAAAAAATCTCCGGAAACATTTCACTTTTAGATTTGCAGGAAACTCTTCAAAATAGTGCTTAATGGAATGTCACATACACTGGAACTGGTTTTTTAGTTCCTTTCTGTCTTTTTACCTACAAATGCACAGGCGAACATGATCATTTGCTTTGTACTTCTTTCTTTAAGACTAAGCCCTTTAACAGCTGAAATATCAAAAAGTTTAGCCTCACAAATGTTATTTTTGATGGGTAGCTAAAGATCAACCGTACTAGAAAAGAAAGTGTCCGTTAAATTGGTTTGACACAAAGACTGTGCAGCAAGTTATGGGACGAGACCTGTGGAAGACACTTTTTATATTTTGAAAACCTGACTGAGTTTTTATGTCAAGGGGTGATATGAATCAGGAACTCTTTTTGAAATACTTTAGGTCTCCTGACCTTACATTAGAAACAGTTGTCTCAAAAAAAAATAATAAAATTACAGTATTTTTCTAATGGTTTTATTTTTCCTCTGCTTCTTTTATTGCAAGTCTAGAGTTAGTATCTCTGGTGTATTGTAATTAATACTTGAGAATATAAAAGAATTGTAACAATGGCAGAGCTCCACTCTTTCTTTCTGCCAGCATTATTTGCACTATATCTGATTTTTAGTTAACCTCATTTTCAGGGCTGCACAGGATCTTATGAAGTGGCAGCAAAAACCTACTCCTGTGTCTGAGCATACTGTACAGGCTGCTGTTATGTGGCTCTGGAAGCTGGACCATATGACAGCTGTCAGCCATACCAGCTCTGCTGAAGCCCTGCTGGAAGCCATGGGTGATGAGGCGGTAAGCTCATACATCTTTTCAGAAGCCTCAAGTAAATCCAAGAATATTCAGTGCCAGACTGGCTGCTGTGATTTGCCCTGATGAATGTTGCAAAGATAAATATTAATGACAGCATTTGGAAAGTTGTGTGGGGTTTTTTTTTCCCCACAAGTGTAGCTGCATACTGTGCTTACTGATGGCCTGTTTATGTAAATGTACTGTATTTTAAATGCAGAAACTTGTTTATTTTCTTTTCTAGAGTACCCAGAATAAATAATGTATTCAGTCAATAAGGGAAAGAGAAAGCATCTTCCCTTCCATTGTCTTTGCTATATATATTTTTTCAGGGCTCCAGGCTTATGAGAAAATTGTTAGTATCAACATTATTGAAGACATAGAAACAATTTTTATTTTGTTATGTATCCAGTGTGCTCATGAAAAATTATATTTAAAATTCAAAATGGTGAGTACAGACGTTTATGTACGCATTAACTCACACTAGGGATAAACAAATCCTTTTCCCATCAGCCAGGTTATAGCTATGAGTTTCTTCCAGGACAGAGACAAAGCCATGTACATTTATTCCTGCAATTAAATGCTGTTAATTTCTAAGAGTACCATATTACTTTCTTCATTATGCCAAGGTCACAAGACATGAGACATATATGCCGTCATTTGAGATAGCCACTTAAAACCTGCATTTTTAAAGAGATATTTTATTTGCTTACAATGTGCATTCTTTCTGTTCCCTAATACTAGAATTTAATAGAAAATTGTGCCTACTATGTGTGTAGTAGAATCACTGGTTTTAACTGCCATTAACATTCATCCCTGTGCACAGGTCCAGTCCTAACGCCTTTGTAAATTTCTTTCTGGGACATTATTTGAAGGAGAAGGTAAATTTGGCTTAGGTTACCTTCTAGTACCCTATGCTGCTGGATTCTCATCCAGATGAACCTTAGTATCTGGAAACTGATATTAAAAGGAGCAAAGGGGAAGGAACAAAGTGTGGACCAATGAGACTTTTTATGACTGCTTTTTAAAATGCCTCCTTCATAAAATTTATGAACATTTTCAATCTGCAGTGTAGTACTGATCTCCTGGTAGATAACAAAAAAGACTAGATTTTGATTTCAGTATTGTCTGGATGAAAAAAGTCTTGTTGGGCCTGGTGGATCGCTGTTGGAATAAATGGAAATTAAAATCTGTCTAACAGTGAGACTTTTTTTCCTGGATATTGGTGGGCTAATGGGCAATCTGAGGGAGTCAGTTGTGGCAGGTGCTCAACATAAAAAAAAACTTCAATTACTCCTAATTAAAGTAATTATCATTCATAACTGACAGTTCACTTGAGTGCAAATGTCATTTTACTGCAGCTGGGGGAGACCCCATTCAGTCTTAGGTGAAGGCTGTCTACTTACTGAACTGTCATAAGTGACTCATTCCTCAGAACTGGCTTCATCAAAAAAAGTTGCTCCAAAAGAATAACTCTTCCTGTCATTCCTTTAGCGGTCTTTTCTTCCCATGTGTGGTGACTCTTTAGATTTCCTTTCCTCATGACTTGTCAATCCCAAGCTCAAGACCACTCTTCTATAAGGTTGTAATTCTTTGAGCTCTGCATGCCACATATGCATCCACAGTGTCTAACTTGTGGTTCTGTACAAGTGCCACTCCACAAAGTGTGGATCACTCACCCAAAACACACCTCCCTATCAAGTTCAAGACTATGAGGAACTGTTCATGTTGTTCTCCTTCCTGTTCTTGTATGAAGTTTGTTTGATTGTTTAGAGGTATAAATCACAATTTTCAAAATCTGAAGGACTAAATTGAAAGGTTTTAGCCTTTCCCCACTAATCTATAAAGAACATTTCCTTTGTGGTATGGCATTGCTGGGTTTGTAGTTGAGTGAATTATCTGTGGTTAGCATTTTTTGGTTTAATTTTCTTGTGATGAGTTGATTCTGTATCAGCTATGCCCAAAAAATGTCAGCATGTTAACAGATGCAGAGGTAGGCAGTAAATCCCTTGGAGAAGGTGTGAAAAATTTGATTTTTATTGAATATCAAGTTTATTAATTACTGGCAGTCTTAGGAGGGAGGTGGAGAAGATGTTAATCTGAAGGAACACAGGAAAAAGTGGTTGTGCAATATGCATGCATTCCTCTGGGCTAGAAGCCTCTTCAGCAAAAGCAGTAATAACATGGTATTATTGTCCACGAACTGACTCTCATCTAGGAGATCTGTGTGCATACTCAGATGGCTTTTAGGTGCAGGAGGCAGAGAGGGAACCTTATAAAACTGAACTAAAACACAGGTGATACTGAATTTGCTTTACTACTGCATGAAATTATGTAGGGGCAGAATCATTTCCTCAGTGCCATCCCACATGTAAACAGTTGTCTATTGTGGTGTACATCCCAGGATTCCTAGTCATAATTATAGAATCATAGAATTGCAGAATTGTTTGGGTTGGAAGTGACCTTAAAACCCATCTAGTTCTAACTCCCTGCCATTAACAGGGACACCTTCCACTAGACCAGATTGCTCAGATCCCCATCCAACCTGGTCTTGAACACTTCCAGGGATGGGGCATCTACAGTTTCTCTGAGAAACCTGTTCCAGTGCCTCATCACCCTCAGAGTAAAGAATTTCTTCCTTATATTTAATCTATGTCTGTTCTCCTTTACGCCCATTCCCTCTTGTCTTATCACTACATGCCCTTGTGAATAGTCCTTCTTTAGCTTTCATGTAGGCCCCTTTAGGTACTAGAAGGTGCTATAAGGTCTCCCTGGAGCCCTCTCTTCTCCAGGCTTAACAACTCTTTCAGCCTGTCTTCTTAAGAGAGGTGCTTAAGCTCTCTGATCATATTCATGGCTCTCCTGTGGAAGTGTTTCATCACGTCCATGTCCTTCTTGTGTTGGGGACCCCAGAGCTGAATGCAATACTCCACTATGAGAGTGAAGTAGAGGGGGAGACTCACGTCCCTGGACCTGCTGGCCACGCTGCTTTTGGTGCAGCCCAGTACATGGCTGGCTTTCTGGGCTGTGAGTGCACATTGCTGACTCATGTTAAGCTTCTCATCAGCCTGCACACCCAAGTCCTTCTCTTCAGGACTGCTCTCAATCCATTCTCCACCCAGCCCCTACTTGTGCTTGGGATTGCCCTGACCCAGGTGCAGTACCATGCGCTAGGCCTGGTTGAACTTCATGAGGTTCACACAGGCCCATCTCTCAAGCCTGTCCAGGTCCCTCAGGATAGCATCCCTTGCCTCCAGTGTGTCAGCCACACTACACATCTTGGTGTCGTTGGCAAACTCTGAGTGTGCACTCAATCCCTCTGTCCATGTCACTGGCAAAGATGTTAAAAATGGCTGGTTCCAGTGCCGACTCCTGAGGAACACCATTTGTCACTGGTCTCCACTTGGACATTGAGCTGTTGACTGTAAATCTTTGAGCGTGACATCCAGTCAATTCCTTATCCACTGAGTGGTCCATCCATCAGATCCCTGTCTCTCTAGATTAGAGATAAGGATGTCTTGTAGAACAGTGTCAAATGCTTGGCACAAGTCCAGGTAGATGAGGTCAGTAATACCATTGTAGAAGGTCACCAAATTTGTCAGGCATGATTTACCCTTAGTGAAGTCATGTTGAGCGTCACCAATCACCTTCTTATTTTTCATGTGCCTTTGCACAGTTTTAGGATCCATGAGTGTATTCAAGTGTATTTTTTCAGTTAAGCAACTATTTATTAGCTATTTATCAGTAGGTATGTATCATTTCATAGGACTGATATGCTGTATGTATAGTCTTGAAAGTCATTATGTGTTACCTGTTTATTTATTTTTTTAATGAGGGTGAAAATTCAAAAGATATGCTTACCATGAGGATTTTTAACATGGATAAGTGCAGGTAGCATGAAATCCCTCATAGTGTAGTACTCAAGCAATAACTAAAGAGCATTTCTTCAGCTTCTCTTTCTTCTTGCAATAACATTTTCAGAATATAAGCATATTTACTCATATAAGCCTGCCAAGCTCCCTCTCCCTTGGGAAGTTTGAAAACTACAAAATATCTGTGAATACCAGCAGTAGGATTCAAATAATGATGCATCTTTCCTAGCCTCAAAACACATGCTGGCAATAAAACTATGTCTGGTATAGAAATTCCTGCAGATTTTCTGCCCTAGCAAGGCACCAGCATGGCATGTCTCTTCACGAAAGTGGAATGTGGCACAAAGCCTTGTCCTGACTCATAATACAGTTGTCTTTCCTTACACTTCTCTCTTCCAGTTAACTTTCATGGAAAGAGGCTTGCATTGGGCAGAATCAGGCCCGGGGTCTGTGGGTCAGTTTGTCTTCTCACTTCAGGAAATTTTTTATGGAATTCACTTGAATTACTAGCACGAGAGGAAGAACCAAAGATCTGAAAATCTTATTGCCCAAATAATGCATTGATTCCACCAAATTTGCCTACCAGTATTTAGCACAGGACAGTGCTTGAGTAAATACCAGACATTTATGTAAAACAATGCCTTACAGTTGTCAATTCTTCTTCTGTTTAATGACAGGTTGAAGCTGTTTATTACTTCGCTGTGGGTGACGTTCCAGTGGGCACAAAACAGCTCCTCCTTGAGAAGGTTTCTGATGGCCCCTGTGCAATCAACACTGTGTCTTTCAATGCTAGGGAAAATGAAACTATTATTTTTCTGAAGGAGCTGAGCCGGTTGGCCTCTGGCAGGTATGACAAAGAAGGCAGTAAAGATTTCAGTACTCCTAAAGTGCTTTGCTGATGGGAATGGCATTGGAACAGAACTGAATATAATCCATGAGGAAAATGAGATAAAGCAATAAGTGATCGGGAGAAATTGGGTAAATAGTCTTACAAGATATAACTAGAATGCAGGCCCTACTTAAACAGACCAGTTTTTTCCCATGCATGGGCTCACTAGCTTGCAGAAAGGCCATTCCTTTTTTATATCCTAAATCATCTGTCATCTGCCCCTCCTTTGAAGTCTGGAAAATTGTTCAGGGGAAAGGTTCACAACATAAACAAGTTTTTATTGAATTTCTTTGTACATTGGTAGAATTCACGGGCACCAGAAAAGGATCTAGAGTTTTCTTGGATCAAGTGCCATACAGAATGTACTGAAAAGGAAATGCTTGTCCTAAACACATGATTCATGGTATAACAGAAAATTGATGAGGTGTTCTTCGTCAGGCCTGGTTGTGCTGAAAAGGAGTTCTCTACCATGCTCTCTAGCATCCATTTGGTATGATTGGTGAAAACTGATATATTCCACATGGCTTGTTGGCTACTTTGTCGTGGGAGACAGCCATATCGTGCAAACAAGCATTCAGTAGAAAAGGATAAGACGACTTAAATCTTGATTCTGATATTAATATAAGGAAAACAAGTGAACAAATACAAATCCCCACAATACCAAACTCTTGCTGAGCAGCAGGAGGGCAGTAAGAGTCAGTAGGTGTTTGTCTGCTTAACAGAAGTCACCATACAGTTATATACTCATGAAATGGCTGCTAGCTCTTTCTGTTTTACTGTTGTTTGTGCAAGAGTGGGAAGACCTCCAACAGCAGAAATCTCCAGAATGACAGCAGAGAATTGGTAAGATGGCAGCTGCTTAGCTCTTTCATAGCCATCTGTTTTTAGAAGTAGCGTTTAAGAGATGGAGTGTCTGCCAAAAACAAGACTGTGGGAAAGTGTTATGTTTGCTCTGGTCTGATGTGTATTTAAAATGATTGTGGTCATTTAGAGCCACGGTACCTCCATAGTACCTCCATGGTACCAGGTATATTGCCAGTCACTATCCTTCATTTTCTTTTGACAGAGTTTTTACCTCTTTTATTAAAGGAAAGTGAAGGTTTCTTGTATGGTAAAGAGCGAGGTTAAAAGGGTTGTGGCAGGGAGCTGGGAGGAGTTGTTTTGTTTGATATGATTTTCACTGTCTTCTTTTTACACGAGTCTAGCTATGGTGCAGAGACTTACTGGGCCAATTAATATCTTGCTGTTGGATATTTGCCCAATAACTGTCTACAAGCTTAAGTCAGCTTTCCCATAGGAGTGGCCCAGTTCATGGGCTTTTCATGGCTTGAGCCTCTTACTAGTGTAGTTCTCTTTTAGAAATGCATCTCTTTCCTGTTCTGAGACCTTCACTGTTTTGACAATGAGGGTTAATGAAGTCTGCTTGTCATCCTGATTTGTATGTCAATAGTAAAATAAATGTTCCTGTTAGGCTTTCCACTGGGAGGATAATTTGCTAAAAAGGTGTTAGCATCATCTCAGACATCTCAAATTACATGCCTGCTCAGCATGTTAAAAATGTTAATTAGAAATAGGTTTCCAGGAAATTGAAAAGTAAAGTGCCTTAGAGAAAGTGATACTGAAATGAAAGAATGGTCTACATGAGAAGATTTCAAAAGGTACAGAAATGTTTATAAAAAGTTTGATAATATTCATTATCTTATTGTAGTTGAAGGTTTAGATATTTTTAATAGATTAGCAAATAATTTTGAAGTTGTACACCACTGTGCTCTTGCATGTGTGACATACATCTCTTTAAAATTAAGGAAGTGTTTATGTAGTTTGTGAACTCGTGGAAACTCATTTTGTGTTACAGATTCCATGCTTTTGCTGAGAAGAATGACTACAGACATGCTACTGGACCTGCACTACAATATGAAGAGGATGGAAAAGGTTTAATTGCCCTGAACTCCGGAAAAACAAAAGGGCTAATGCCACTAGGTAGACAGTATAAAACTTAAGATTATACTGATATTCTCAGTGAGATTTCAGAATAGAAATGTAATATAGGAAATTGCAGAGTGGAAAATCAAGAAAACCCCTGTAGGCATAGGTGGTGTGAGGACAGGACTGGTCAAGTGGAAATTCTCTGGGTGGGAAGGAGAGGGCAAAGAAAAGAAAGAAGTGAAGAAAATAGAGGATGTGCATGTGAGAATGAGAGAGAACTGAAAAAAAGGGAGAAGATCATTTGTTTAGGAAGATGAAGAATAGTACTGGTGTGGTTGTGCCAGTGACCTTGTGGAAGTGTGTACAGAAAAGGCAGAAAGGAAGAGGAATAGTGTGGAAAACCATATGATACAACAACCACATCAATGTAAGTCAAATTCATACATAGTATAAGGGTATCAAATCAACATGAAATTGACTTGCTTGTCTCAAGAATTTGTCATAAAGAAAGGCAACAAGCACAGTAAAGCGACCATATAGAAGGCAGTGGAAAGTGGTGGTTGTTGTGGGAGGATTGATGAAAAAATCCCAGGAGGAAAAAAACAAAATAAACAGTTCACTGTGGGGTGGAGCTGGGCAGAAAGCTCTCAGTGTTTCTTACTAGTTGCAGTGCTACTTCCCCTGGGTAAGTGTTCAGTGGGACTGGATTGGGGTTTCAACCAGGTCGGGAGGAGACTGGCTTGTAGTGTGAAGTGAGGCTTTGTATGTCAAATCTTATGTCTTTCTCAGGAGGACTGTAAAAAAAAATTATTGCTTTTAGATATCAGGAATCATCAGACCCCTTTATTCTAATAGCTCATTTCACCATTATACTGGGGGCATTAATGTTGCCCCAGAGGTACAGCAGTGTTATCCTCTTCTGACTGCTTGGGAATGTGTGGCTTAAGGTGGATTTAGTGGCTCATGTAAGGTCATTTGTCAGTCTTGGACTAACTGGCCCATATTCAGGTTGTAGTGTATGTCCTTGTATATGAACATATCCTTCATTAGAACCATGGTTATGACAGTACAAGAGAAAGAACCGTAGTGGGGGGCTAGAAATAAGGGAGTGAGATATCACCTGATTTTTTGCTTTGTGAAGAGACACTCAAGCCTCACCCATGCAGGGTTTGGAAACTAACAGCAGAGTCTGCTTTGAAACATTATCTCTCGTTTCATACTAATTGAGAGCAGTATAATGATTGCCTTCAGTCTGCCATGAGTGCTTTCTTGCTGGACCACATTTGGGGGTGTGCATAGGGGGAGCTGGCTCCCTCTGCCCCAAGGCAGCCTGTTTCAATAGATGGGCCTAGAGCTCCTGTATGACTGAAATTACTTCCTCACCACTGTTTCTAAAGCTGAAAGCTGAATAGCTTTAATCACTCAAAGGGACAGTAATCCCCTTGAAGTGCATTGTCTGCTGTGTCTTATTGCTATTATGGAGTAGAATTTGCACATTAAAAAGGAACACAATGAGCTTTCTGCATTTACTGGGTATTACAAGCACAGTCGTGACATCACTGGCAGCCAATCGAAGCGTTTCAGTCATATGCAGAATCTAAAGTCCTTTCAGAAAAGAAAACACATTGAAGACATTATTCTGGTCTATGTCTGATGTCTCTTGTTTCAGAGGCTCCTTCAAGGGTATAATAATAAAGCAATAAAAATAAAAGTGTCAATTACTCACTAATGGTCTCTGAAACTGATTCTTGGATATGTGGCATAAACTACACAAGGAAATAGAGAATGAACCAGAGATTTAATCTACCAAATGTGGTGTTTCTTGAAAATAAGGAAAGGCACAGGAATATTTTGAATATGTTTCTTTTTGCACCACAAATGCAACAGCTGGAAAGTGAAAATCATCATCATGTTTTATGGACTGGAAAAGCTGTTTTAAGGACATCTGGTAGCTTTCTGGGTATTCACTGAATATCAGCATTTTGCAAATACAGGATATCTTCATATTAACTCTTTTTCATTTGCCTAACCAAAACAAGTCAGAAGTGAACTATTTAAAACTTCAGATAAGAACTCCCTTCTCCCCTGTTTTGCATCTTGAGCAGTCATTTAGAAAGCAAGCATGAGAAACTCCCAAACTGAAATTTTTTTGCACTCATTTTGAGTTGGTACTTGAGATCAAAACATGTGTAAGTCAGTAAAGAATTAAGGTCCTTATCCTGGCAGCCTCTGATTTACTTAAGGCAGAGAAATGCTTCTACTTAAAGCCTAATTTCACCAAAGTGATGATATCTCCTCACCCAGAGCTGGTTTTCCTGTTATCACTTCTGCCTACATTGCTTGTGCAGTTTATTCATCTGCAAAAAGTTACAAAATTAAGCAATCTTGTTACGTAGTTAAAATTGTAAGTGGAAAGGAGGTGACATTTAAGTTGGAACTTGAAGACACAGAGGGCAAGAGATGGTGGAAGTTGTGGAGAAAAAGATTCTTTCTGAAAAGAGGGACATTTGTGTCATCTGCTTGGAGTAACAGGGACATAAGTACTACACAGGTCTTGAAAAGCAATGGTGTTTTGCACTAGATCCTGAAATGAATAGAGGGTCCTCAATGGCTGAAATAGAAGCAGTAGATCTCTGTGTAGTGTCTTTCTGTGTGATGGAATAGATGAGCTTGCACATGTAAAGAAAATGCAAATGGACCGAAATCTAGTATTTTAGTGATGTGATAAATCCAAACAAGCATATGTCTGCCCTCCTTTTGAACAATGTAAGGTGTATTCTTAGGTGTGCTTGATTTTCCACATTTACCCGATAGTCACAGGGAAAATTGTAAAATTGTGTGTAAAAATGGGAAGTGTCAGAGCGTCATTCCTCTGTATAACATTGAAGTCAATGAACTCTGCACTGTTTATGTACACTGACACGGGAAAAATCAAACCCTCCCTTTGGAGAGCCAGGATAATGACTTGGGAGGAGCTGCTTTGCCTAGAAGCCATAGCAAAGATCACTGTCTCTGCTTTTTCCTTGTGTGTGCTTTGTCTAGTCTCAGCAGCCTTGGCCTGGCAAATCTCTTTGCTAATGTGTAGAGAGTGATGCAGATAGCTGCTCTGCCACGCCACATGGGATGCAAAGTTCATTTGCTTTGTCCATTTGCACAGTGGGAAAGGGGCAGGATTGGACTCAGCAAGTTTCAGTACTGCTTAGGCTGGCAGGTGCACAGATAAAAGATGTCTACTACCCTCTTGTGCTCCTTTGTGCCTTCATTCATACCTCTCTAAGTGGGGATTTTAAAAATCAATGTGTGAGGGAATATTGCTATGTTCTGCTGCCACGTAGAGGCAGAGAAAGGGACTGGTAGTGAAAAAATAAGTTTCCCTATCTTGCCTTGCCAGAAACTAATTTTGAAATAGATCTTATTCCATTATATTTTGATTTGCTTGCTTCCAGGGCGCAAGTCAGATAATCAGAAAATCAGAAAAGCAAGGAATGCTTCTATTTTCCCAAAGTTGCTTTTATATTGGTATTTACCCCATGTTTCAAAGATATTGCAGCTTTTTTAGGCTTTTATTTCTTTTAACTATGGGCTTTTTTTTTCCCTAACAATGTGAAAACTGAATATGTTACAGTGACTTGTTGAACCGGAGGAGTTTGTTTGCAGGGAGGCAGTTGTGGAGAAGCTGCTTCTTTTAGTATTGTCTGACTGTTAAATAACTGGGAAATGGAAATGAGGGCGGTTATGAGTTTCCGTGTACCTGTGCAAGTGTGTTGGTGTTTTCACTTAGACCTACCGTCATCTCAATTCACTGGTGTCAGCAAAATGCTTCTGCCCGTCACCACAGGCTCTCACTGCACCCTCCCTCATCCTCTTCCTCTTTTTCAGGGCCTTCCTTATCTCGGAACATTACCCAGCCAGGGAGTAAACTCCCTCCCGGCTGAGGGAGTGCTTCATGGCAGGGGTGACCAGGAGGGCCCTTCCTCTCTCTAGATAAAGGGATTTTTTTGGACGGGGTCTTTCCTGGGACATGGATGCCTGAAGCTGTGTGATAGACCATGGGGCTGGAGTGGTTGGAAACTGCACCATTTAGGGGAGTGACTTTCTTTGGTTGGTAGTCCCCCAAAAATGGCACCTCTGAGAGGTGAATGCAGGGAATTTAAGCCAAAGTGAGATTCAAGCTTTCTTGGTCATTTCCCAGTGATGTGCTTTGAGGGGCATGCCACAGGTTGAGATCTACACCTGGAAAATATTATGCATTGTATGTGTATGCATGTTTTGATTTGTAAGGCTCGGTTTCCAAAGACACAGCTTTTCTTTTCCACTCCTTAGCTATGACCTTCTCTCCCAGTTGAATTCAGGAAAAAATGTTGCCAGAAAAAAAGATCTTCTAAGCAACTAGAACTTCATAATGTGCAATTGTTGGTGCCTGCATTTGTCCTGTACAGTGTCATCAAATACACTTACTTTGGAAGTGCATGCAGTTTTCCTTCACTGTACTGCAGCATAAATAAGGGAAAAAAACCTTCTTATGCAATAACAATTCAATGCATATATCTTAAAAGGGACAGTAGCAATAATCCTGTAAAGTTGATAAGTCCATAGAATCAATTTAAGGGGAAATGAAGGAAAACAATGATATCATTGACGTTGTTTTAGATAGTTGAAATATACATACTTCTTTTGATATTTTCAAATGTCACATTAAAAATGTTCATAAAATTAAATCCGGATCACAATAATTGACAGCTTGTGGAGGATATCCAGATTTAGCTAGAGACAGCGCCACTGGATTTGAATTCTTAACAGCCTTAAACTTGGAAATATGTGCATGTGTGGTGTGAATGCATGTGTTTTGTCATTTTAAGTGTGACAACAGGTATATATATATACATACATTCAGTGGCTGAGTACTCATCAGAAAATCTAGTTCCCTATGTCTTCGAATTTTGCCAGTTCTCAGGTTTTGTTGGTTTTGATTTTCTGCTGAGAGATTGTGTATTAAAGAAAAGTTGACTTCTTTCTAAAGTATTTGAAAAGAATTCTTCTTAAGCTTAAAGGTAATGATTACAGACTGAGGTTTTTTTCTCCCTTTTGTGTTTTATGTTGTGGAATGATCTGCCTTACTAAAGCTTTTTGTGATTTAGGAAATGTTGATCTTTGTCCTAATGGCTGCAACAGATGTCTTTGAAATGCAGGAAGGTCCCAGGAGATGGCAGTGTACAATAACACATTTCAAAATATTTTTGGGAAACCGAAAGCATTTCACAATTAAAATCGAGTTATTTTGTATAACTTTTGTATTATTATTATTATTTCAGGGAAGTTTATCAAAGAACTAAATGATCAACTGTATTTGTTTACTTATAGCCTACTTTAGTAGGCAAGTTTGCATGTCTTATCTTCCATACAGTGAACCACCACTGTATATTAACTGTACCACTAGATGATAAGATATAGTTGCCTTGTTCAGCATCTTTATGTGCAATTCATTAATAGGTTGTGATCTGCAGTAGGATGTAGCCTGTGTCTGTGGTTAGGATAGCTGATGATTCAGCTTCTTTTACATTTTTGCTGTAACAGTATGCACAGCTTCTCTGCATTGTCCTATTTCAATTTAATCTCTGAGACTAACTGAATTTAACACATTTTTAGTAGTGGACATTCTGCTTAGATATACAATGTGTCTCAATTTTAGTAAGTGTACTCTATGGAATAAATACATGCTTTAATTATTTTAATCAAGAAAAGAATATGTTTTGAGATTAAGAAAGTCTTGTCTCAACTCTAGCTTTGGATTGTTCCTTTATTTTGACAATATAGCCTGAAAGTAAAGTGGGTTTTTTTCTTTTAGCATTCATTTATGACTGTTGAGATGAAAATAAACTTATCTTTAGCAAAATTTCATTATATAATCTTCAGGAAAGTAAGATTTAATTTATTATTAATAATGTACTTTAAAGAAATTGAAAGAGTTGATGTCTTTAAACTTTCAAAATTGGGTTTTTGCAGAAAACTTGTCAGTGCAATGGGACCTCAAGAAAACAAAGTTATATGGCAACATCTGGATATATCAATGATTTTGATAATAGAAGAGTTATAAATTGCTGAAATTGTGTTAAAATGTCAAATTCTATTTATGATTTCTTTTGCAGTAGCTGATATCTGTGAAGATGTCTTTTTGATCTGGAAGGAGTTGGAGGAAGCCAGGAATACAGTGAGACAAGTTCAGAGAATTTTATCAGAATCTGACCAATATGCTTCTCAAGATGGTATAGTTTATGTTTCTTTCAAAAGAGTTGTCATTATATTCAGGGTCACTATTTTACTTGTGACCAATTTTGATTATGTGTCAATTTGGGGATGATTTTCTCAGAAATGTCTGTATACAGGTAGCACCTATTGTTATCTAAAATTACAGTTGCTTAAAACTTTCTAATACAAATCTCTGTTTACTATGGTTTAAACTTGCTGAGCTTTAACAGCTCAAGCAGAAACACACCATTTTTAGTTCCCCAGTGACTAGATTTACAGGTTTTCTGCATTTTAAGATATGGAAATTCTTTTTGGTTTTTGTGGTCTCTCCCTTTCTGCCTGGGCCAGTAATTCTTTAATTTTATTCTACACAGTGCTGAGGAAGTACCTCATCCCTCTCCCATCATGGTCATCTTGGGATGTTCATTCCCCAGAAAGGGAAAAAGTGTGGGTTTGAATTGTAATCGAAGGCAGAGGACTGAAAACAATTCTGGATGAGTGCTCTGACAAATCTTGTCTTAAGAAGCTTCATCATTAAACTAATAGTTCCCACCACTATGTTTGGCCTAGAACATGATCCATTTGGTGTTCTGTGCATATTGATTGGATTGAACCCTGTTGGAGACAGAAGCATAGCTGGTTTCTGAACTCTTGGAAGGCTTTAACAGGGATGGTGAAAAGCTACTCCACATGCCCTGAAGCACAATGATCACACTGACAAGACTTAAATATTGAAAACTTAGGAAACTGTAGAGTCTACTCAGTTTCAGCACTGGACTGCAGTCAAGGGGATGGATTTTCAGGAACACAGCCGTGATTGTTGGTGCCTATAATCTTCATTAATCCCTGCTTTTAAAATATTTACATGGTGTCTAGTGGTACTTTTTGTGTGAGTTGCTGCAGGTTTCAGGTTGAACTAGCATAAGTCATGGGTGATTTTGTGTAGCAATAGTATTGTTCTTGCAGTGCAGTTGCTTTCACTTTGGCTAGATGGGGGCTAGGGCCAGATACCATTTTCTGGATCACTTGCTGAGGAATGGTTTGTACAGTCAGTTGGTCAGTAACCTGAACTGCGTTGAGATATGTGACCGGAGTGGTGATGATGATTTGAAGCGGGAAATTTTCTGCTGGGTTTGAATTTCTGCCCATAACATAATTTTGCATGATTAAAACTGGAGGTTTTTCTGCTATGAAGGCATAATACAATTCTTTATACTGATAATAGCATCTTCTGAATTAGCAGGACTTCCCATAGGAAGTTAAACAGCTCTTCTGTAATGCATATGAACAAAGAGGCCACAATAAAGCTGCAAGTGCAGCCCTAATTTCAGTGTTTATTTATGTATTCCTGACTGTGCAGCTTTAATGGTCTTTTGTTGTTTGCCTTCATATATAATCACTTCATAAATAATTTAAAAGAAATTAAATTAGCAGTGTGATTTATTTGGTCAGTTCTTCATCATTATTTGAATATTGACCATTCATCCAAATAACTGCAGTCTTTGAGTTTGTCTGCATGTCTTCCTTGATCTGTTTAAAATACTTTGCTGTGAAATGTAGTTTATTTTGAAGACTGTGATGTTCTGCAGGAGAAGAAACAAAGAGACACCTTTTCTGCTGGGTCTCCAGATAATGCACTAGTTACCTGAACTGAGACAGGACTTTTTACATAAAGCATGTAGACAAAATAACAGTTTTGTTTCCAAAATTCTGTGAGTGCATTTGTGACACTTGCAAGCAGTCATAAAGTAAAATTAAAATTAAATTCACCCTGCTGGGTCATTTGGTTTAGGTGTTGTTTATTGATAGCGATGAGTGAGTGTAGAGGCCTGTATCTTATTATGAGTATCCAGAGATATGCGGTACCCTACTTTAAGATGGCCCTTGGAAAATTTATAAGACAATATGACATAAAAAGGTAAACATAAGAACAATTATACTGGATCAGAACAAAACAAACAAACAAAAAAGGCCAGTGTCCTTCAATATTAGTTGAAAATGGTTGAAGGAGAAAGGTGTAGAAATAAAGAAAATGTTGAGATGGTACAGAACTAGTTGTGTTTTGGGATTAATGATGCAATATACAGCCTATAAAAAGAAAATATTGCAGAGAAACACACAGCAAAATCTCTTCCAAAGACATTGTAGTTAACCTTTTTCTTTAAATAGCCTTCTTGAAAAATAGCAATGTTAATATTAACCAATGGTCTCAACTGTACTTGCAATGAAATCTTCTGTTGTTTCATTTTCTCAAATGATTCTCCTTCAAGTTAGACATCTTACACAGGAATACTTTCTGGCATTTTGTAATTAAACTGCTAAGAATATTCCTTATATATGTTGATTTTGTCCCTGTGTATTGTCTTTGCTCCCTGTTCTCTGAAGGTTTTTTTTCTGCTTAGAAAGGAATTTGTTGCAATCAGTTGTCTGATAAGAAAAAAAACACAGCCAAAGTAGAGACTGTTAAAAATCACTCAGAAATACCTGCTCACTCCAGTGCTGTCAGTGAAAGCAGAACAAGTTTGAAAATTTTGACTCCAGTATCATAGTCTGGTGTTGAAAATAGCATAACCACAATGAACCATATTATACAGGAGATTTTGTTTGTTTTATTTTCTTTATTAGCAACTAAAGCTGATCATCCATTACAAAATTATATATATGACAAATATTTGACTTCAGAGAAGTGGTTGCAGAAGTATGGCTTGAAAGCTCAGAAGCTCACACTGTACGATGCACTTGCTGATTGTATTTTTCCCCATGTAGATGGGATTGTTGACATAAAAACTAAACCCGAGGATGAATCTTCACAAACTGATGCTGTGAGTGTTGTTAATTTTCCCTCACATCCTCTGAGTTGTTTGTTTTTATTTTTAAAGCTTGAAAACTTGGCTGCTGGATGAATTTATGATATAGTGTATGGCCTTGTTATTTTGTAGTTTTTCTTAAAATCAGATTAATAATTACTGGAACAAAGGATGTAAGGAATATTTCAAAGGGCTATCTGAGAGTGACTGTTTTAAGGACCCCTTGCTAGTTCACATGCAATCTAAAACAAAGAATTGGGACTGGCTTAAGCAATGCCTTAATTTTCCATGTATTTCTGTGTGGTGGGGCAAAGATTTTTTGTCTTTAGAGTACGTGTTAGTCTCAGCTGCTGCAGTGCTTACAGGTCCTTAAATAAATTTGGGTTAATTTGTCTTTTTGGTTTTTTTTGTTTTTTTTTTTTTTCTTCAAACTTTACCATTACACTGTTTGGTAAGGTTCTGTTTTTGTTAGCTACAAGAATAAAACCAGTTTCTATTGACTCTTGCTAGGAGTGAATTCTGTGACCATTCCTTCCCATGTTTATTTCTGACCAGTTCATGTGCAACAAGCATATACATTGAAGTTTGTTCACCTAATATTAAAGGCACTGCAAAATAATGTGTTTTGGAACATGAAACATGTTTTTCTTGGTTATAGGAGGCAAAAAGGAAGGTAATTCATGCAAGATACTGTGACAAGTTTGTACCTACCCTCTGGAAAGATGGATCTGTAGTTCACATATATGTTAGTAGAGAAAAGTATAAACAGTATGAGGAGAAAATGAGGACAGCTCTCAGACAAGTAGAAGGAAGGTTAGTGTTCTGTCACATTAAATGTTTGTATTATTTTACATGGGTGTTGAAATGTTTGACATTTACTGTCATAGTAAGCTGAAATAGTTGGTAAACTGACAGGAGTGATATGAAGCCAGATACCTATTTTAGATTAGAATCTTGTATGCAGGATTTCTTAGTAGCCATGATGAACAGTTTTATCTTTTGCTCTCTTTCAGAAATACAAATATGAAAGTCAGTCTGCACACTTCTGAATTGGCTGAAAGTGGCAGAAGGTATTGGGACTGTAGGGTTGCAGAGAACTTCAGGAATCATCAATAAAACTTAATAAACATTCATCCTGTGTACCTACTATCCCTTGTGAGACCTCTGACACCAAGTAGCACAGCCACAGTACAGCGCACTGATAATTATTATCTGCCCTTCTTGCAATTTTGTGTTGAAGACAAGTTTGAACAGTCTAGATCAGAGTCAGGGCATGAGCTATTAGGTAATGCACGTGATCAGAAGTTCAGTGCTCAAGCTAGCTGCCTAGTTTACATTTCTACAGCCATATAGACACACACTGAGATTTGCAGAACATCTACAAAAAAAATAGGCTGTCTGGGGATCTGATTCATCTATCCCAAAGATGCCCTGAAGTAAATTGGCTTTTAAAGCTACACTAGGAGGCAAAGATAACCTATTGCAGAACTGAGATCATCTTTACATATTTTCCTCTGTTTTGTATCTTAGAACAATGAGATCTCTCTCTGAAAAAAGCAGGATGTGAACTTCCATTGTATTGATGAATTTTTCATTTTATTCCTGCTTCCCTACCAAAAGTGTAACGGCCTCATTACCTTTAGCAAGGTCAACCAGAGTTTTGTTATTCCTTTTAGTTTATCTTTGTTTTACTGTATTTAGGATAACATTTGCATACTGTCAAAGGAAAATTTGTGGTTTTGATGAATATATGTTTTTGAAATCCAAGCGAAGATTACAGGTTTGCTGTTTTGAAGGGTTCATCTTAATGTCAAGAAGCCCTGGTAGACCTCATCAAACACTTTGGGGGAAATAACAAATGATGAAATAGCTATCGGTAGCAAATGTAATAGGATCCTTAAGTTCCCATGATATCATTTTTTAAAACCTCTGTGGAGATGAGTAATGTTTTTCCCAGGGCCATTGTATTCTGTCTGTTAAATGTCTCTGTTGCAGAGGAGATAAGTATTTTATGATCCTCAAGGGAAATCAGATTTAGATTTGCTGCAGCCACTACTGAGGAAGTGTTCTTGTGCACATCAGTATGTATGCATGTATTTAACTGGCAGGCATGCTCCAATCCTGTTTAAAATGTAAAAGTCTCTATTTAAGGCTCAAGGTCAGCAAACCATTGAAGCATCTGCTTTATATTAAGGCTCTTTGAAGCGCTTAATGTCCTTGCAGAATAAGTTCTCAAGTGATTTCCTGAAAAGGAAGGCATAGTAGCATATGATTAAATGATTTACTGAGTTCAGTCTGGAGAACAGTTAACAGTGACAATAGTTACAGTTGCTTCCACATGGGATTTCCCAGCTCAAACCACCTGATAATCGACTTTAGAAAGGTGCTGTATTTTTTGTTTCTTGTTGTCTGTCTCCAGATTTCTACTAAATTATAAAATAAAAACATCTTGTGTTGTTATGTAGTGACAGAGGATGGGTTCATCAAGGGCAATATACTGCCTCTCACAGTGACTACTGACAGGTGCTTGGGTCAAGAGAGTAAGAAGTACAGCAGTGATAAAAAGATCCTACCTGTTAGATTCCGATATGCAGAGCTCCAAAGATCTTGTGGAACAGGTTTTCATACTTTTTTCCCTCCCCAAGGATTAAGTGGCTTCAACAAGGAAGCAGAGGGCTCTTTGGGAATGTATTTGAAGATGATATCTATATTCTTATTGATATATCCCAGTCAATGAACAACAAGCTGCCACTGGTGAAGGAAAAAATATTTCAGCTCATACAGGTATGACAAAATGATGATTCTGAATGCTGGGGAGTATTTTAGAGAAGGCTGATCTTTTCTGGATGGCTGTAACTCCACTTTTTACTTATAATAAATAAAAATAATAAGTATTATTGTATTATATTAATTTTATTGTATTATATTATCTCTATGTTATATAGATAAATATGTGTATAAGTATAAAATATTTGTACTTCATGTGCTCATTTTTGAGTTAAAAATTTGTGGGTTTGCCTCATTCATACAAATATTTGAAAAAAGGTAGAGAAAATGTTAAAAATTAAAAAGGCTTATGTCATTTTTTCTCTCAAGCCACCTTCCTCCTAAATAAAAGAAAGAAAGAGAAAAAAACTAAACAAGGGGAAAAAGCCACCAAAAAAAGCTATACAGTGAAACACCTTTTGGCATTTTCATTTATCATCCAATTCCATTGGCATGTTGTGATTTGTAATCTGTTCTAAATTCACTTTCATGCTTTTACAATAGAGGGTGTAGACCGTTTTAAACCTGATTGAATCTTATAGTGACTCAAGAACTTTGGAAAGGGACTTGCAGAGTGCACAAGTATCTCAAAAGCTGAATACTGGGAGACACACCTAAGACAGGATTTATCTCCCCTAGTTTTAGAAGTCTACAATGATGTCACCTAAGCATACATTAATATTTGATAGAAACAGGTACTCCTAAAACATGATCTTTAGTCCTAGGAGAAGTAACTGACAAATAAAAGTTCAATCAGTCTGGCATTGATAGAATCATTACTAGAAGTAGAAAAATTAGTACTGTGACAGAGAGGTTTTTTGAGCTAGTTGCTCAAGTCATAGGACATAGTATCTTGTGGTCCTCTAGGCAGATCAACACTAGCAATTTATAACACTGTCAGAAGGTTTTGCAGGCAGCTGCACAAAAATGATGATGAAAGGAAGGCAAAGGTTTGAGGCTCTGAATGTTTGTACTAGCTTGCATAAATCTTCCCTGACTTATAACTTATCCAAAAGCAACTTCAGCAAATTCTTAGCTTTCTGCTGCTTTCCCCTTGCCAGAGCTCTTTATTTGATTCTTGTTCTCTTTAATGATGTCCTTCTGGTTTCAATTTCCTTTGGTAAGCAGTTATAATCTTTCTTACACCATTGATCATACCCAGTTTCATCTCTCTGTTTCGTGCTCTCCTAGGCATTTGCTGTTCAATTAGTTTGAGAAATATGAGTATATGGAAACTTACTTTGGGAAGTTCAAGCAATCATAATAGTAGCAAGCAATAATTGTCTCTGTCTTTTTATGTCTCTCTGTACACCATAACTGAATATTATTATAACCATATAATCAGCTATATAATTAAAACACCTGCTAGTACTCAGTATTTCAGGATACAAGCATTCTTTCTTTTAACAGTAGTCTTTTAACAGTAGGTAAAATTCAGATGCTGTCTCTTGCAGGAACAATTGAGACACAAGAAGAGATTTAACTTTGTGAAATTTAGTGCCCAAGCAGTGGCATGGCAAGAGAAACTTGCTGAAGTTAATGAGGAAAATTTGCAAGATGCTTGGCTTTGGATAAAAGGGCTTGAGGTAATATGGCAAGTAATTACCACGAAGCTTGTTCGTACAAAGTTGTATTCGTTTCCTCACTTTCTGTATGTCTGGGATTTTGGACTAAGATATGACTTGAGCAAGCTGAAAATATAGATGATGTATAGACTTTAGTGGATTTGAGTACACCGTATCATCTGTATAATAATCCTTTAACAGTGGACCTGTTTATAAGATCATATTAATTCAACTTGCAGCCTCTCTGGTTCGTAGCCACAATACGAACAGTGGCCTGTTTGATTTCCACAGGAAACGCGTCAGTGCTCAGACACTGTGTCTAAATTTGTCACTCTTGCTACAGGGCTTCTGCATGGATGAGGGCTGTTGCATTAATGAGGGCAGACTTACAGCTCAGATGTGGTACAGGAAACTGATGTCAGCAACTTGGAGAAGCGTACCTTTTGATGAATAGGTAGACAGCTGACTTTAGCTGCCAGAGAAACATGAAAACAACCATACTCAAACCAAACATCTGTCTATCTACCAAATGTTCTTTCTCTGATGGTGACCAAACCCTGAGGATTTTTCCCTGAAACAGAGTAGAAATGCTTGTAGTCAGCCACAGTCATCTACCAAATTGTAACTGTCAGTACCTTCAGGACCACTTCATGTGTCTAGTGTGGACAGCAATGTTATGAGCACAGGACTGAGAATCGGTCATGCAATGGTACAGTATATCCCACATTATGGTTTTTAACACAAAACCCCTCATCTTTACATAATAAAACTCCTCAGAATTATGACAGCTCTTCCGCAGACTTCATACAAAATTCCTGGGGATGAGGGAATTGGGGAGCTATGTAATACCTCTGAGACTATAAAACATGATAAATAACTTAGTATTCTCAGAAAATACTAGCAGACCAACACACAGAGAAAAGGAAGTTTTAGTGTGGCCTCACTGAGTAGTTGGCAACTACTTATAGCTGAAGTTAGTTACTTGAAAATTTGGCTCTGTTTAAATCATATATGTTGTACAGCTTCATACAAGTTCAATAATACTTTGAGCTACCATGATTTGATACCATCTTGTGTATGCATTTGGGAATGGCCTTGTTCATCATTATTCATAGAATTGTTAATTGTTTGTTATAAATCTCTTTCTAAGTTCAGATCTAGGTACCTGAAATGGTACAGGTACAGGAAATGGTGCAAAACCAGTCTATTTTGGGGGGATTGACATCTGCTGCTGACCTTTCAGCCTCTTTTAAGCAGTGCAGGAGTAAGTCTGAGATGAGAAAGCTGGCTTTACAGTGAGGCTGAAACAAACAGAGGATTGCTCTTGAATATTAATCAGAGTATATCCTTTGATCTCATTTTATACACTTTGGTCCCAGGATTATGAATAAGGAAGCTGAGCTATAAACAATAACTAAGTGTTCCTTAAAAATCCTTTAGATGTGATAACATTGAAAATTTTAGGAGTAGGAATATCACATAGTTGAAGTATGTCAGTGTTGTTTAAACACTGATAAAACCAGTGCTAATTTTTAACAGTATCAATTGAGAAACCAAAAATGAACAGGTTTTACCATAAGGTACATAGTTTTTCCCCCCATATCATGTTCCCATAATGTGAAAAAAAGTGAAAGAAATTGTTTTATTTCAAATTATTTCAAACCCAGGTACTGTTATCTAGAAGAACCAGGATAGCCAATTCACATATAATAATGAGTGATGTGTCTAAAACTTTATAATACTAAAACATTAAGAATATTAGATAAATTTAACACAAACAAAATGGCTCAGGCTAGTTGTTTCTTATGAGTGGATACTGGTAAGGATTCTTGTGATTTAGAAGGGAGTATTATATAGTGTATGAGCTGTCTTTTTGCCTGGGCCATATACTCTTATGCAACCATACAGAATCACTCTCAGAATGTACCTCCTTTTTGGCATTTTATGATTTACTTACTTTGCCCTTTCTAATATAATTGATTTCTGGTGGGAATCAGTTGTTATACAACCATCAAACAGGCTCAAATATTTTCAGGAATTTTGCTTTGGCCCCATTAAAAGACTAAGACTTGACAAACACTTTTCCATACTGGTAGGACTTTACATATACCTTTCATTTAGAAGGTTTTATGCACTGAATGTTTGGAAGGTGGACATTTGAAGATGTAAACTGTAAGTTTTAGGTTCCTATAAGCCATAAAATGCATTTCAATGAGTTTAGAGTTGAATTTAGTCTAAAAAGAAAAAAAATCATGATCACTAAATATGTGAATGACATACACAGGAGAAGTGCTAGTATTACTCAAAAAAAAATTTTAGCCAGTACAGTATTACTTCACTGGGCATGGTTTATTGCTATAGATACCTTTTGTACCAAAATATAAATTATGTTTACATTAATGTGCCAAGGGGTAGATGAAAGAGGGTCTGGAAAAAAATATTTGGAAAGCCAGCAAGTCCTTTACCAGATTTTTAGAAATAAACTTATGTAACTCCTTTGTGGAGCTTTTGAACTATTGGTTAAGTAAAATACGTGTTTCAAGGGAGAGCGATGAGTTGGCAAGCAGGAGAAGCAGAGGGAAAAATGAAGAGAATGTGTCTTCTATCTTACATCTTCCTGTCTGTTTATAGTCTCTTAGTGATTGCTTTTGCTTGTACAGCTCAGATTTCTGCTGCCAGCATTTTGTTTATGTATGTTTGCATAAGCACTGAAAACCAATCTGGTACCAATTTATGCTACTTTGACACTTGCTTTGATTTTTCTAGCTACTTAGCATAAATGTTTTCACCATTTTATTAGTCATTTTGGTTCTATACTATCCCTTGAATCACTACACTGTCATTATTAATTGAAGAATGAAGGCAAAGAACTGTTAGTATTTATAACTGTTTCTTTGTCTCTTTCTTCTTGGTTTCCTAGGTTGGAACTTCCACAAATACACTCAAAGCTCTCCAGATTGCTCTTGCTGATACTGACAGTCAGGCTATTTATCTCTTGACTGATGGGAGGCCTGATCAGGTATTTCTAAAATGAAAAAACAGAAAATGCAGGAAAGTGGTATCAGAAGTTGGAAGTAGGAGATGAATATCATGCCTGCAGTACTGAGTCTTGTGGAGTCTCTTGGATGTTTATTTGCATTGTTTCACCGTTTTTTCTATCTAGGAACGTATATTAATATTTTACTAAAGAATAATTTGACTTAATGTATACTTATTCATGTTCTTATTTAAGTTCAAAATTAATGAATGCCTACTTTATTTTTTCCTGTTTAATAGTGGCTTTTATGATTTATGTTATACGTTTTCTTTAAGATTAAAAAAGGTAAATGGCCAAGATTGCTTTTAGTTATTAAACTGCAACAAATAAGTGTATTGCAAATATTGCTTAATTTTTCAAGATTTTTGAGTATTTTGAACAACAATTATTGGTTATCAGAATTTAGAAAACTGGGTGAATACTTTTTTCTACCAGATCCTTCAGCATTTAAGGCATTGTAGATTTACTTTTTCACCTCATTTTTATTTCATTACGAGAAGAGGAAACTAGCCTTCCTATTTTCTCAGCTTCTATTTTCTTTCCTGATATTGAATCAATTTTTCTTTGTACTAATTTAGTTTATTAAAAATATCTACACTTGTATGTTTTAAAAAAATATTTTCTGTACATCCAATTATAATAAATACCAATGTAGTAATTTAATTTCCCGTACTTCAGTCATTTATTTTAAGATTTCAGAAACCAAAACTACCAATTATATTATAATTTACATCCTGTGCCTTAATGCATTATCAGTATTTCAAAACCTGTTTTAAATTAGCTTATTTTATGAAATAGCTATCCTTATAAGGTGGTTGGTTTTAACTGATCTATATCTGTCTCCAGGCAACAGTATAACAGATTAAATTCTTACAAATTCTCCATGGTTTGATAAATACATTTCTAGATGCCACACATTTAATATACTTTTTTCAATTTTCAGCCCCCACAAATAATTTTTGCTGAAGTCCAGCTTCATTGTAAAATTCCCATCCATACTGTGTCCTTCAACTGTGATGATATAGAAGCTAATAAATTTTTGTATGAACTATCTACTAAAACAGAGGGACGGTTTCATTATTACAACATTTATTTGACTGATCCTGATAATACAGAGTTTATTCTTGTGAGTATCTGAAAATAAGTGTATTTGCTTTGTCATGCTATTGAAGGAACCACATGACTTGCATTATTGTGATTTCATATTACAATAGGTTATTAAAAAAAAGAGGGCTAATCCTAGTCAGCTTCAAAGTGATGTGAGAGCAGTAAGTGTGACATTTTTTGCTTGTTAAATTTTATTAGACTGTGACAGAGAAGCCCAAATATCATGCAAAGTGTGTTTGTAGTGCTACTGTTGGAAACACATTCACCCTCCCCTAACCCCCTGCCTGAAACTCAAACCTAAAAATACGTGCAGATCAAATTCAGCTCTGGAAGAAACACATATGATCTCTTCTGTTTCAGAAATAAGTTAACTGATTAAAATGAAACTAGGCTTTGCACCCTGTTAATACATGAGAGAATGTAGAGCTGAATGTGAATGATAATGAATGATTCTATGGATTTTGTTAAAAGTTTTCTCTGCAGTAGCCACTGGGGAAAGATCCATAATGAGTAAAATGACTAGAATAGCAGTCATCTATCAAGTGTGACTAAGCAGCTCAATCTAACAATCCCCAATAGAAAATTTCTGAATAGGTAACAGAAACATCCATTTGAAACATATTCTTGTTTTTAATTAAAGTTATCAGTTAATTGATTCCACACATTTTAGAAATGGTGGTGGTGGAACAATGAGAACACTGTTTAGAAGGAAGATGTGAAAATAATCCAACTCTTGAAAAATATCAGAGAGCATACTGGGCAGTTTCAGTGATTCTGCTGGTGTACACTATGTGACACTGCTCATCTTGGAAAGATGAGGGCCAGAGTCTGTATTGTACATCTCTGGACTTCTGGCCCTGTGGGAGTTGTAAGGGGATCATCACTGGAATTTCCTTCCTGTTTCCTCCTCCTTTAGTCCCAATGATTCTTGGTCAGTTCAAATGTCCCCTTGAAGAGGATGTTTTTTTATTCCCAGGGGCAGTATGTGATACAGCTATGATCTGTAGAAGGCAGGCCACCAGTTGTACATAACTTGTATTTTATTTCTTTGCTTATTTGTTTTCTTACTTGCTTGAAGTGAGTGGAGCTACTGACCTCAGTACATTATTCAGAAATATAGCTGTTCATAGCATAAAAGGTAACTGGCTGGTTAGGGAATGCTTGACCTTTTCCTAGAAGGAAGAATAATTTGGAAGGCTGTAATGCCAAGCTCAAGAGTCTGCTCGAAAAGGTGTACAAAATGTGGAAGTTGTCCTGAGTTATTATTCAAAATTGTAATCAGAACTTGCATAGTTTCAGTTCAGAAATGAAACATGTTTAAGAGTAATTGTACTAAAACATTTGATTTTCTTTTTGTTAGAATAAAGACATACAACTTTTGAAAAGAGAAATTAATCAAGGAGAAAAAGACCTAGAGAAAATGAAGACCTTTCGTGCCAAAAGTCTGATGATGAATAGTTTTAATGAAGAAAATTATCCAGAGACTAAGTATGTCCTCATACTGTTATTATGTTAATACGAGATACGAGCTGTTACATTTCTCTTTTTTCATTGTCTTGCATTTTTAACTTCTGACATTCACATTTTAAAGGAAAGGTTGTTGTTTTGGGGTTTTTTTTAACAACTAAGGTAATGGAAAAAGAAATCTGGAAAAGCACACCAATACTTTTATGCCTGAAACAGAATTATCTCAAATATATGAATAGCCTCAAGATACTAGGAATAATTAAAGCAAAGAGGGGAAATTATTTTTCTGTCTCCCCCACAAGGTAAAGTTGCTTCCTCTGACCTAGAGAATTAATGAAAAATTATTGCCATATAGATAGACTTCATGACTAAATTGCCACCCACTGCAATATGCTGATGGAAATAACAATTATGTACAGACATATTTGTGTATTTATCTGTGAAGTAATAGTAAAAAAAGTTTAAAAATACATTAAAAGAAATCAGATTTTTAAGACAGAAATCTATTAAAAACAGTGCCCTAAAGTAAAGGTATAAGTGGAGAGTGCTGTGGAACAATTTCATATGTGTGGAAGGGCAGGTAGGATGTCCAGTATTAAAGCGTTTTTAAGTGGTCATTTAAGAATTTTCATATTTGTATTTTTTATTAATTTTTATTAATGCTAAGACTATATATATGTATGTGTGTGTGTGTGATATTTTCATTGCTTATGGTAGGTTTACTCTTACCCTTGGGATCCAAAGTAGCTATTACAGAACATTCTGTCCTTATTAAAAATATATGAGGGTATTACTTTAAAAGTAATGAACATCTTTTAAATAAACTAAGAAATTACTTTTAAATAATTAAAAAACTAAGAATATTTTAACCTCCTTTGAACTCCCCTTTGAAATGCAGATTTGTATAGCAGAGAAATATTTTGCACTGTTTGAAGCATTTGAAATCAGTATTTAAATACTAGAAAACTTAATCTTAGCATTTTTCAACCCAGTGTTATATACTTGCAGTTATTTCTTTTTGACACTTACAAGCAGTAACTCTAAGCAGACACATTCTGTGTCTGCTGTATCCAAACATGTTGAAGAGCTGAGTACTTCTCTTACCAGTAGGCTGCTGTGTGCTTCAGAAGAGCCAGCACTGATAGCACACCAGAAAACCGGGCAAACCACTGCTGACAGTCCAACCCGAAGAAAGAAATTATTACATGCAGGTAAGACTCAAGTGAACTGTAGTTGTTAATGGAATTTATTCACTAACTTGAAAAGATTCTGTTGCAAATAGCAAAAAGCATCCCTCCTAGGAACAAACGAAATATTTGATGATATAAATAATCATCCTTTTGAAAATCTAATTAATTTCTCTTCACTTTTACTTTTCAGCCATCTTATTCATTTGTCCAAAAGAGGCAAACAAGTGTCTGCTCATTTGTGCTTCATCACAGGCCCTGCAATGAAAAATTAACCACTTTACCAAATTTTTTAAAGCTCTGTAATTTTTTTAACAGTAGATATTAAATTGTTATCTCTTTTTATTCTAAGGAAGTACATATTTAGCAAGAATGAAGAGCTGATCTATGTTTCACTAGTTACAGCATTACTTACACTAATATTTCTCTTTACTACACGTATAACACTATATTTCTCTTGGAAGTATCTTTTGTATATCCTCTGTATTCTTGCAGTCTGAAACCAAGTTTACCCGGCTGAAATAAAAGAAACCTTCATCCTTGGGGAAAGTACAAAGTGTAACTCAGTGTTGAAGTAATTTTGTGTTTGAGGTCTTGTACGGACAGCCCCTTAAACACTGAAACTGAATACCAAAGAGGAACTCAAATACCCCAGGCATGTACTTGAGCAGTAGGTTAGCTCTTTTAGCATTTCTTTTCTTTCCCTTTCAACACCTACAGATCAAACAAAGACAAGCCTGCTGCGAATCCTGAGCCATGGTGTGAAATCTAGGGAAGAAAGCCCAGAGGAAAGAGTATCTCCAGAGGAAAGGAGTTTTTCTGTCCAAAAGAGTGTGGAATGTACAACCGTTTCAAAAGGCAAGTTGACAGAACAGGAAGCTCCGAGTCGCACAGAGATTAACATTTCTCATGTTGCATTTGTAACTAGTGGCACCTTATTTGAGGCAAAACTGTGCAGATCTGCAGTACAAAGGACTGGCAGTCAATAGACATGCAGGATGGTATTGTAACGGTGTCCTTACATCTGTGACCAGACTCCTGCCAGTGCCCAAACTATGCAGTTTACCATGGCTTAGTTGTATTCACAGTATGCACCAGTTGTGATACACTTATGCCTTAGACTGCTGGAAGGATGACACAGTTGCTTCTTATCAACATAAGAAATAGGTCTTGAGAATATTGTTGTACCCTGTTTACAGTAATACACTGGTGCTGTGGAACAGTAGTTTGTGGTTATAGTCAATGTTGGGGTTAAAGATGAAGAGTAGTGGTTCTAAATCTGTGACACCAATGTAAAAAGAGGTTGTCACTTATTAATGTGCTTAGTCTTGCAAAAACCATGCTCTCTGGGATAGGCACATATGTAGAGACAAGAGGGTTTTCGGTGGGGCTTAGGTATACATCCAGTTAGCATTAATTTCTTTCAGTAATGCATGTAGCCTTGAACTTTATGATAGATACTCTAAGTCATTCTAAAATCTCACCTATGACACTTAAAGATGCTTGACATTTTACTTTCCATCGTTATATTTAGGGTTTTTATATATCTTTTATACAGATTTTAATAGTAGTATACCTTAAATTAGCCACTCTTGGCCATCTTATTAGTGGTAGTTCTTGGTATCACATCTTGACTTGAGAAATAACCTGGTTAATCTTTGACTAAAAATAAATAAATCAAACAAATAAATAAATAATAAATAATTTCAGTTTAAAAAATAAATTGCTCACCTATTTTATGAATTTCCTCATTGATTAATTAGGGCTCATGAAGCATGTAGTAACCCTGTTACTTTTGATCAAGCACCAAGAAACAGAGGAAACCTAATTCTCATTGATTAATTTAGCAACTGAAGTAGCCATTATTGTGTAGTCTTTGTGATGATGCTAGTAGGCTCAAATAAAAAAATGTTACTGTTATATCTCAGCTTCTTTATGTGTACTTTGTGTGCACAAAACCTCTAAGATAATAAAATGAGATTGTTTTCTCTCAGATCTCAAAATGGAGAATGTGAAGAAGGCTTCTAAAAGGTATGTGTATGTGCATATATAAATACATCACAAAAATTATAGTTTGTATTTTTCTTCAGTCATTTCAGACCTTTCAAATATATTTCTACCTTGTGCTACGTTGTACAGTCTCTCTTTTCTAGCCCTCTAGATATGTCTTCAGCTCTTTGGTTAAAGACCCATGGCTTAGTTGCTCGACGACTCACCATCATGGATGCCTTAGCTCCTACAGCTGTCCCTCATGGTACCAAATACATCCCAGTTCTGGACAAGCATGTAGTTTCGAAAGTATTTGATGAGGTAAAACTCTTGTGCTGTTTCAAAGCAAAAGTAAAGCTTGGTAGCTTTTTCAAAACAATTTTTAAAATTAATTTCTATAAATGTCATAATAGCATTTTCTGGTGTTCATTATAGATGATTGATGTGCACTAAATGTTTAATGCATATCTATATATTCATTCATGCATCAGTAAGAAGATAAGGCTGATAATTAATAGTAGTATTTCTTGCATGTTTTACCCTTAAGCTCTTTCCCAGACACCAGCTGATGGCAGTGTGCAGCCATCAGGTGTTTGACAATTCCTTGAGCACCATAGCCTCTAATGGTATGTATGAATTCACTAGACTGTGTTAAGTCCATAAAATCATTTGGAAAACAGTGCAGGTGCAGTTTGTGGACTTGTGCATTCTCAAGGTTTGCATGTGACTACTAAGACATTTGAAAAGTATTGGAATTCAGTAATTAAAATTTAGTTCTAATAGGTGTAGACAGTTGTGAGATTGTGCAAAATTTATGGTGAATTATATATCATGAAGCTTTAATTACCATTCCACTTAAAGTCCATTTTGTGACAAGTTGCTCTAATTCTTATTCTGTGATGCATCCTACAAAAAGTCCTATGAATATGATCCAGCTTATTTTAATTAATAAAAACTTCTTCTTCAAACAATACTCAAGGAAAAAGCTAAACAGCATGTCTTGAACTAATAAGGCATGATCAAGAGATTTGTAATAGAATGAGTTGGAAATAAAAGATTTTTAACACATGTATGCAATTGTACATTTCGAAGTTTTCATGCTTGCTTTTTAAGTCTAGGAATTTGAATTTTTGTGTTATCTTGGAGACTGTAGTAAAAAACCAGTTCCTCTGTTTTAGTAAAATGAGATCTGTAAGGATTTTTTTTGAAGTGTGAACATTTTTTTTAATGCCATTAAAAAATGTCTTTTCATATGAAAACATTAAAAAAATATAAGTTTTAACATTTCAGATGTAAAATAGCAATTTTAGAAAACAATTCAGACATCCAATGAACTGTACAAAACAATCTATTTTAAAGTAAATGTTGAACAAAATACATTGTGAATTCCGTGTAACTCTTACATCTGATTTTTGGGCGTTCACTTCTTTTTCCATCTTCTTCTAAATATACCTAAGAGGGACTCTTTCTTCTATGTTTCTCAATGAAGAGTCCTTTGAATCCTTTACAGACCATCCTGAGCTGCATGTGAATTGCTACTTGCAAAAACAACCCAGTCTGTAAAACAATGGTCTTTGAAAATAGTTAAAACTGGTTCAGCATGTGCCGTGTACAGGTCCTTTTTAATGGCAATTCATAAGAGCTTCTGGTAGTCTACTTCAGGACTGAGTCAAGTTAGAATGAACAGGTGCTGCACAGAGTCCAAAAAGTAATCTTGAGCTTTCTTTAGGTTCCAGGATGTAAAGAAACAACAAAACAAAACAAAAACACAAAACAAACAAACAAAAAAAATCAAAATTTTTTGTAATTTTTCATTTCTGCTCTTCTCCATTAGTTGTATTCAGACACTCCGGTTCTCAGGCAGTGGAGAGTTATTGTCCTGTGTGTAGACTAATGGATTTTTCTGGATCTGAAGCTGAGTATAGAAAGGAAAAATAAGGTCGGGCACTGCAAACAAATTGGAACCAGTAGAATTTATGAGCTACAGAACCCACTCTGCCTCAAGCTTCACACCAGCCTATCAAGTGAAACAGAAAATAGGTTCTGAGACTAGACATAGAGGACTTTAAGGGTCTGGATTATTTCAGTTTTTCAGAAGATTTAATTGAAGATAATAATGTAAAAATATTTTTGCATTCGTTCCGCTGAGATCTTAGCTTTCTTGGTATGGAATGCAGACATCCTTGTTTGCTTTTCAGGGGATAGTATAGTTTCTATTTCTGGCCTTTGCTAGCAGTGATGGTGGAGTAATTGTGAACAGTTTTCTTACCTTGGACATGCAGCAAGTAAAAGGTTTCCATGACAACTGTCCATTAAAAAGAGTCTGACCTGTTGTTTTCAGTTTTCTGCAACCTGTCAGTTTCACATGAGTTGTTTCAAAGAGGTTCATTTATTAAACTACCCATCCAAATTCATATTCAGAAAAAAAAAATAATGGCTTGGGAGTGTCTCTAAATCATGCTGTGATAATTCTGGGAGAAAACTTCCCTATAGAATCATGTGAGTATATATTGCAGGTTGTGGCATCCAAAGTACAGCTTTGCAAGTCATGGAGTTTTGACTCAATGTTTTGCTCAAAAGAATCAGGTTCAGATTGAGCCAATAAAAACATCTTTCCTCAGTCTAAAATAAGAATGATTTTATAGGGTTACTGTGCTTTGGTTTTGTTTTTAAAATTTTGAAATTTTGGGTTTGAAATAAGAGCTATTTTGAAACAAGTGAATTCTTTGGTATGAGAGTATTTCATTTAGAAAATAATGAAACATTTTGGCACTAAAATAGTTTTCTGGTGATTTCTTTCAGCTGAATCTGTCAAATGTCACTTGACTCCATGAGAAGTTTTCATTGTTCTCAAAGTATACATAATATTTCAAGTTTACTATTTGCTAAGAACACATTCTAATCTGGTTGTAGTCCTCAGTAGTATAATAATGTGTTTATGCTCATCTGCCCCTCATATTCCATTCAAAGTGTTTTATAAACAATATTAAATATTCACATTGTAAATTATGCTGTTTGCACTTGGAGTTACTCTGAGAATTCTTAAGGCAATGTAGAAGTGGGTGCCTACACAGTCCTAATGAACTTCTATTAACTTGGTTTGAGTAATGTTGTAGACAATAATCATGGCAGTAGAGAACATGATGAGGGGCAATCAGTTCCTTGCCTTTCAGCTTTCAAATTTCATCTGGAAATGACAAATAGCCAGATTTCACTGCTCACAATTCTGCACAGAGATTTACCTCCTCTGTCTCTGGCAAGATATTTCACTGACATGTTCCCATTATCTTTAGCTTCTAAGTGATCTTAAGATTGAATTAATATTAGGAGCTTTGATGTGATCTGGCACTGATTTGACACAGATATATTAATCAGAGAGAAGATATCTTCAGAAAGAAAGGGGGATATAAAGTCACACCAGTGCTTCTGGAAAAATGGTTTATACTACTGTAATTTGGAATCCTGTGATGGCTGTGATGATTCAGACACAAATAAAACATCACTAAAAATATTCTCTATTAAATAAGTCTCTTTATTGTGCTAGTTTCTGATTGTCTTATTCCCTCAGCAGGGGTCCTAGTTTAATTTAAACTGAACTTCATCAATCTTTTTCTCATCTATATCCTCATTTCAGACAGGCACTTGTGGAAAATTCCCAGTCAGCCATGTGTGCTGAAGAGAGTTTTGGGGAGAGTAGCATTCTTCACCTTCTCCAATGCTTCCTTGGATTTTTTCTGTTTATATTCAACATCTGGACATTGATATATAAAATAGCTTTTCTTATACAAATGGCTCAGTAATTTAAGAGGCTGAAAGATGGTGGGATTTTTGATTTAGAGTGTGGAAGACGTCTTTTCTCCTTTCTGTCATCACTTTCTATGCTTTTTTGTGCCTTTTGAAGATATACTTTCAAGTGTATAACTTTCTCTTTTATAATGAAGTTGACTTATGTAGGTGCTGTATTGTGAGATTTGATAAGTATTGAAGTTCCTGATTCTGACAAACCTGAACCTTAATGTAGTTAATTAAGACTAGTTTCAGTGAGCAATATCCACCTTCTTCTCTCTTTGGTGATCATTGTGATGGTGAAAAATATCTCTCTATAGCTATAGTACTCTTAATACCTTAGAAAATAAGGTGCTCCAGAATAGGAGCATTAAATACACTTAAATATCTCACACCTGTATGCTAGAATGAGATGCTAATAAGTATGAGAGTGTTGTTTTAAGGCAAAACAATATGAAATTGCTCTAGACATGTTTGTTTCCTTCTGACCTATCCTTCCATTATTAGAGTTTGACAGTACTGATTTAGTTAGAAATAACTCAGGAATCTTAATTTGTAAGTTCTGCATTTCAGAAGAACTCTCTGAAAACTGTCTTAATACTGACATTTGTTGGATGTGCTCAGATTTTTCTTTCTGCAGCCTTCCAGTGTTCCTTCTGGCTGCTCTGAGCCTCAGCATTCAGTCATTTTGGTGGAGGAAAATTTCTATGATAAATGACATAATTTTCTTTTATTGCATAATAGGTATTACCATTGGCCCATGTTAGCAATGACAAGAAGAGGATCACACTAATTAATCCTCAGGCAGTGAATCTTGATGCCTATAAAGAGAAGCTGGAACAAGCAATTAAAACCTATGAAAGGCAAGTCTACTCACCAGAAATTTATCATGTTTGCAGACTAATTTTTTTTTTATGTAGTATGTATTTGCTCATACAACCTTTGCACAATACTGATAATTCTGCATGTTGACACACTTTAATTCACTATCAGCTTTATGAAAAATGTTTTTTTTTCTTAAAAAAATAAAATGAAGCAGAATGAAAAAACAGCAGATGATAGGCAAGGAGATAATAAATAACATGTTGAACATCTTGCTCATGTCAATGACAAAAGCAATTCTTTGCTGGGAATAAACCTGAAAGCAGTCATCCCTGTGGTTCTCCATAATCATACCATGTTTACATACATACGAAACGTGTGTATGTACCATAAACATACAGTTCTAGCCAGACTTTTTGCTTACAATTCAGTTCCTAAATCTATAGACTGACATTTAAATTGGGGACATGCTTTTTGCTGCCAGCTGTATCACTTAACTATGGATGCAAGAATATAACTGAGGCACCAATAAGATACTGACAATTTAAATTTGGGGTTTTTTTTGAAGATATATGTGTTATGCTTATTAATTCAATATTGGTAAAAGCACAGCAGAAGTAAGCAGGACAAGAACATTAGATCTCTGAGCTGTTTCTTTTCATGATCTAACTTTGTGCATTTTTTTGAAATAATGCCATTGACGGTGGTGTAATTCAGTAATCATATGAGAGCTTTGACTAGAATTATTTTAATAATTTATTTTTAGGCCATATTCTATAACATTTACAGATGTAGTTATTTTTTATGACTAAAAACCTCTTGATGACAAATGCTAACTCTTCATTTTTGATTAATTCCACTTCCAGGCTTTGGAGTTTTTTCCTCTGTAGCTCTGTGATCATGCCAGTTCTTTTTAAAGCATGTAATAGCTCAACTTTTCATTCATATAGCCTTATATACATATTTTGTAGTAAAAATTAAGAATTATGATTTGCAAGTGCTGCTTGCATGTGAAACATTAATGGAGTTCAGTGAGTAGAAATCTACTGGTTTTGTGTGCTCTGTCACTGAGACAATATTGTTATTATCTGGCTGGTAAAATTGATTTGTCACTCATTTTGATAGAAGGTTCAAGTGGTGTATTTGTGATGGTGACTTCAGAAATTCAAGTTTTTCATTGCTCTACCACACCGTTGAATATTTTACATTTACTGACTTTGATTTTCAGGGGAAAAAATTGTTTTCTGGTTAAACCCTGATGATCTCCTACTGACAGCGTCTTCACAGTCTGCCTAAAAGTTTTGTGATTAGGAGTGCTGTTTACCTATGTTTACCTAGAGAGTTCAATGAATCAGTGTATTCACAATAGTAGGATTGTGTTCCTACTTCTGTGAAAGAAATGAAGAGCCTTGTAACTGACAATGTAAAAAAGAGATCTCTTTGCTTTTCCTCCATGTGCAAAGCAGCAACCCAGTCAAATTTATTTTGCTCTAAATGCCACAATTCTTTTCCAGTAATTGAATGTGCAAAAGTTGCAGTTCATCTTTGTGAATAGTTGTTGGTCACAAATTTATTCTGACATACATATATGAAAAAGACTTCAGAGTATGCAGGTTTCAAGAATACTCTGACAATATCTTCCCCAAATGTAGATCAACCTTAGCATCAGGTTTAGATTGAGAAAAGTGGTAAGGGCAGAATTTCTGTGCTTTGACAAAGAGAATATACAATACTGAAGGAGAAAAACACCAAAAGCTTCACAATGTGCATGATCTTGTATACCCAGAAGCTTTTACAAATGAGTTAGTTATGAGCATGCACATTTAGAAGGATGAAAAAGGCAGTGGAGCATGCTGAGACTGCAGATTGTGGATGAAGTAATTTACATTCTAAAAAGGCTGGGATTTTGTTTCTAGTAGATAAAATGAATCATCAAGAAATTAATATTCAAAATCTGTTTTTAATGTGCTTTTTTCGTATATGCACCCATTAATCTCATAAGACTGCTAATATTCTAATGGTTACAGTCTGAATTTTTCCTAACAATGAATTTTTTCTTGTATTTCCAAAGGACATTTGGAAATTGTTCTATAATTACAGCAATTAGGGTCATCAGTAGAGGTTTATTTCTGTATATGAAATGAAGTAATTGAGTGATGGCTTATTTGTTTGAGAAGTTTATAGAGAAAACAATAAGCTAGGTGATCTAATAAGGGTCTATGACTTATGTCTAGAAAGCAAAAGCAGAAATTTTAGTGGTGCTTTTAAAACATTCCAGAACTACGTTGCTTTGGGATAATCACTTCTGTTTTCCTGTCAGTAGCTTTTCTTCATAGCCAGAGTTTAGTGAATTAGAAACCTGAATAGCACAACTGAGGGGTAGTCTTAGCAGAAAAAAAATTAGCATTACTACATTCAGATTGTGTTTTCTGAAGCTGTTTAATTGGAGAAACTGTGCAGCTTAACTGGCATTTATTCAGTTTTGTTATTTGATTTAGCTTGTTATTGCTGAAGAGAACCATCCATAGAAAATCCTGTCAGGAAGCAGCAGTGATTGTCATTAAACCTTCTATGACCCTGAAATAGTCATGCTGCTACTTGATGGAAGATGCTGTTTTCCCATCTTCTTTTGCAGTTGATAATTTCATAGCTGAATGATAAGGATACAATTTGATGATACAGTGCTCTTGGAATATAAATCAGTGCAGATATCTTAAGAAACTGTGTTTATTTGCTGGTTTTGAGATGATCAGCTGCACAGGGAACTGCATTGGCTCAAAAACTGCTTTCTTTCCTTAACAGGCGCCTGAATCTAGTTATTTGGAGAGCACTATCTCAGGAGGAAAAAGACAAGTAAGCTATCATTTTTGGTTTTCTAATGTACCTCTGAAAGGGTGGTCATAAATATTTGATAGTCTTTTTGCCTCCATTTTTATAACCAACCGGTTTAACTTTCAAGTATTTCATAACTGTATCTTGCTTTCAAAAATGTACATGTAATATGGAGTATCATTAAATTCTGGACCTCCTTCTTGCGATACTGATTAATTTTAAAGGAAGGGGCTTGCATTTCCTTTGAGTGCTGCTGAACTATTTTTAATCAGTGTCAAGTGACAGGGCCTTGGGAGGCAGCATGTCATTGCATCAAAGTAAATCTTCTCTCATCCTGTAACATGCACTTCAGTGGCTGGTTTGTAAAAGTGTAATAAGAACCTTAAAAGCATGTACTGGAACTGTATATCACACTAGGAGATTGTACTATTTTACCTAACTTGTTTTAGAAACAAGTTAGATTTAGAAAACTAGTAGCTGTATCAACAGGACTGACATCAGTGAAATTTAGCATCTGTTTGCTTCAGAGAATAAAGTGAAGATCAATTAATGAAAACTGATGGGCCTAAAATATTGCTAGGCAGAAAAACGGAATGAAAACTAGAATGCTTTTAAGAAGACTTAAGCTAATGAGTAAAAAACCTCATAGTTCTATTATTAATAAGGAGAATTAAAACCCCATTCTTGTGCAGAGAGGGACTCAAGACTGTTAAACAAAAGAACAGCATATAATTGCCAGGGAGGAGTGTGTGTGGGGGAGGAAATAGGTGTTTGTTGATAGACAATGAGTTCTACAATATAGAAATTTGACAGGGCATCATCCAAAATATCTTATTATTGCTAACATATGGTGAATTATGCATGCAATAAAAAAAAGTCTTATCAATTGTACAGTCTGTTGCTAGAGGAGCTTAATACATCATTAGTATTGGGGCATAGATATTGAAATATTTGACATATTTCTGTTCTCAGTTTACAATTCGAATGACCAGGTTCATGTATTACAAAAGGATGACCACGTACTTTCAAGATCAGTAATCTGGAAGGAGAGAGTAACAGACAAAATCCAGTAACTTCATCACAGTGGTCCTGAAATTATTCGTTGAGGAGCCTTCTGGTTTGCTAGTGTGTATTAAAATGTTCCCTCAGAAAGTAGGGAAATTCAAATGTACTAGAGAAGTGGTAATACTGTGCTTGCTTTCAAAGTGGTTAAAAGATTCAACTGAGGAGATGTTAGCTTGACATTCATTATGAATGAATAATGGATCCAGGTAATAGAGAAAACAAGTCTTCATAAATAGTTATACTGGTCAGGTTAATTTCAGTACAAAACAGTTCCTAGAGAAATAACAGTGACAAAGAGTATGGCATCATGGCAGGAGTCACTGTGGTTGTATGCACTGGTAAGGTAGATACTTCAATGCTCTCCCTAGTTCTAGGCTCTGTGGTTTTTGTACGTGTTGGCAAAGCTGTAGAGAAGAACCACAAAAAAGCTGAAAGGACTAAAAATAAGCGTGTTACTTTCAATTGAAGATGTAAAGAATTCTACCTGTTCTGGACATTGGAAAGTTCAGTTTCTTTGGGTTTTTTAATCAACAAGATGACTGTATCTATTTCACCTTTTGGTTTATATGTACCTTCAGTGTGTAGCTTCAAACTCACTGTTTAGTTCAGTGGATGTTGACATAATCTGAACCACGGATGGAAGCAAACTCCTGGTCACTGAGTAAAATTGAGTAGTGCAGGACTCACAGAGGAATAAATAGTAGGAGATTGTCTCTTTTTATGTGATCGGTCAAGACTGATATGGCAAATCAGGACTTAGTAGCTGTCTGGTGTCATTTTAGGTTGTTTAGATATTTGCTACTTCACCCTACTTGCTGTTGCAGAAGTCCAAGGATTTCCATGATTTCTTAGTTGTGTCTGCAAGTTCTTTGTTGATGCTTCACATATTTTAGGACATCTGTTTTAAAGTACTGACATAATTAAATTATTTTTTTTTGCTTGTGATTATTTTTATAATACTTTTTTAAAAGATTTAAAGAGTATAGATCAGTCCAATATATGCAACATAAAGAAGCTTTGCTGGAGGCTTTAAAGAATTTGGGGTGGCCAATTTCCTATGAAGATATAAAATTGCTAGAAGATGAGATACTGGCAGCACTAACATACATGCAACAAGCCTCTGATCTTCAAGAAGCTGTGAAAAAGGAAACCGAGAAAAGCTCAGAATCACACATAAGCAACAATAAAAAGGTAATACAATGGAAGGGATTTTTTTCTCCTTAGATATTCCTCTTCATTATGTGGTTCTGGAATAATTTTGTTCCATGATTATAGCTGATAAACTAAGTGTTTTGCTTGACGCTAAATAAAATGGATAGAGAAAAGAAGGTACTTAAAAACTTGAGAGTGAGCTTCCAATTACTTTTTTGAGGCACTGGAGAAACAGAAGTTCTGAAGTTGAGAGAACCACAGAAATCAAGCCTCTTAGAAATTAATTGGAGCAAAGCATCCTTTGCAACAACTGCAGAGAAGAGAAAGAACAGATACATTAAAGGCAGTTATAAGATTTGGTTGGGTTAATATCTGATAAACAGGACTAAAAGATCTTGTAATTCACTGTAATCTTCGTGGTGTCGTGTAAAAGAAAAGATGGAGACAAGAGGAGGGATTCAGCATCATATTTGTACACTAACATTTAACTGCCCGTAAAATGTGGGTATACAGGAACTGGTGGTGAATCTCACAGTGTTGTGAACTAAGTCAGTGGCAACTGGAGCTCATCCTGAAGCAGACACCCACTTTTGGAGAGGGTGTCTCCATTTCATTAATACACTAGTCTAGCATTAATGCAGTAGTCTAGCTACTCTGAAACTGAAGGTTGTGATTTTATATATATATATATTTGTATATATACAAATATGTATATTTATATATATATAGGTATGTATATATACAAGTATGTGTATGTATGTCCCAGATGAACATCTGATTTTACTTGGAATGCTGTTGAGAGGTGTAATGAAATGAGTATGGAAATACACGAAGCAATAGGTATAAAAATAAGGTTAGTAAGTTATTTCAGACTGTGCTATTGGAAAAGACAATATATTTTTTCATTTTAGAGTTTTAAAAAGTGATGCAATCTTCCCCGATGGAAAGACTTCTGAATACACTATTGATGCTTTGAAATTCACAGGACTTTGCTCTGAAAACCCCCCCAAAACATTTCTCTTATTCAGTTTCAAGTTTTTTCATCTAAAAACTTCATAAAATAGTGCTTCCCTGGGAGTGCTGCTGCCTGTGCTGAACTGCTGTCTAGATGGAGTAATATTATGACAATATTAAAATCAGCTCCCTAGGAAATTAACAAAAAAAATATCTTTCCTCAGACCTTTAAGTTCTAATAGAGGATAAGCAAAAACAAATAGAGAATTAATTGTAAAGCTCATATATTAATAAATTTCATTTCATTTTCTTGTACATTATTTTATATTGTTGAGTGAGGGAGGCTATCATGTGGTTGACATAGTTTCAATGAATGCTGAGGAAAGTCCTATGCTTTGTATTATGTAGGAAACATAACCAAATATTCATCATAGTTATTTTTTGTCCCAGTGTATGAATGTACACATAGACAAATCCGTATACAGGCATACATATATCAGTTTAAAGAGGTAATGTAAGTGAAACTCAAATGGTCATAGTACAAACCTATACTGTGAAGGCTCAGCAATGAATGAGAATGTACAACTGGAATTTGCAACTGTAAATGATGCCAAGTATCCATATTCACTGCTTACCAGAATATAACAAAAGTATGTTGTTTCATTTGCATTTGTTGACTGAGATATACCCTTTTTTATAGATGGAGCAACAATAGTTTTCACAATAAGTTGTGGCCTTTTACATACTATGACATAAGTTATAAAAAATATTTTTTGTTAAGTTTAATAAAATATATTACGATAGCTCAGGCCATGTATAAAAATAAGTGATTAAGGAATGGATCACTTTCCATTTTCTGTAGTTTTTGAGATTTCATTTTGCATTTAGTACATTTTAAAAATTTTAATATCATCAGAAAACAGATGATCTTGATTCATTTTGCATTAGTCTGAAAATATTGTATTGCTAATATAGCTATTTTGATCATCGATTTACCTCTGCTATATAATGTCCCAGTACAAGAGCAGCAGAAACATAGTCATGTTTCATTTGTTGACTGTAACTCTACTGTTGCCTTGGAACAACCAACGTGTGCTCTCAGACATGATGTGATTAACATTGTGCAATCACTTATCCTGAGTGAACCCGCTTTAGGAGCCTAATCAGAGCAGCATCTTCAGTAATTGCTAATCTACAACTGAAAGGCTTTAAGAGTGAGAGGCAGAAATACAGATGTAATTAGAATTCTGTTTATGTGGTAGAAAACAATGGAAAAAACGGGGAGCCTTTTACAAATGCTGGTGGACGTTTTGCCATCTGTTATGTCTGTCTACAAAATGGGCATAAAGAAGTAAACTGCCAGGTGAAATACATTGCAGCAAGGAAACTACACTGAATGAAAATTTTCATTGCAAGATGGGATAGAAAAATCAAATTATCCTGGAGCTCTTCTCAATAAGGCAGACTTCTGAATTTCCCACTGTTTTTTTTCACTGAATTTAGAATAAAAATCCTTAGATTTAACTTTTATGCATTCTGAATTACCTACACGACTTCTTAAATGAGCTAGTAATCCTTTTTGGATGTCCTTGCCATGAGAGCTTTCTGTTTAAGCCTACAACTGAATTAATGGTCTGGTTATCCTCCCTCTGACCTTCTTTGGGAGCTGTGTTCATGCTGCTGTGTTTGCACACCTCTGTGAAAGGTAGGCTATGCCAGGGCTTTATTGCAGGAGGATGGAGTAGCCATCCACCTGCACAGGGCCATGAGATGACTGAAGACCTCTAGTGATGCAAGAAGTAAAGGCTTTAGGAAATGAGCAAACATATTTAGTTATCATCACACAAAATACAGAACACTGAACACTGATGATTACCGAGCTGGAGGGCTAATTGTAGACTATATTACACTCAGTCCACTCAATTCTTTTTGCTGTAGCAATTAAAGCACGAGTTGACAGAAGTCTCCCTTTTCAGGCTGACACTCAACTTTCGTCTAAGATATTGGAAGTGAGAAATGTACCATTTACTTTGGTTCGATTTTTTCCCCCCTAATAAGTAGCTCCTTTGACTTAAAATATTTTGTTTTCTGTTTTGATCATGGTACTCAGAACAGTCATCCTCCTGTTCTTATTATGTTTTTGTTTTTTTTCTCTGAACTGTTTGCATCATTATGTGACCTAAGAAAATAATTGTTCAGGGTCCCCTACCCACCTCTCATTAGATGACCTCAGGTCTTCTGGGGTCATCACATTACTATTCTCCAACTATGGTAGATTCCAGGAGAGCTTGGTCCTTTCTTTTAATGGCTGTAATATTTTAATGTAAAGTGTTTCTTTCCCCAGTGTTGTATTCTGGCCTTTGAGCATGATGGAGAACATTCCCTCTCATACTAAATATTTCTGTTTCTGCACAGGCGTGGATTTCAGATTTTGCACATAAATAAACCTGCATTCATTGCTAAGGATTAACTTTCATTAAGAATATACTTTTCAAAGTACTATGTTTTCCGTAGGATAACCTTGAATGTGTAAGGCTCACACTTGTTTGTGATCCTGCTAAATGGTCCCTATATGATTAAAAATAACTTAAAATATTTAATAAGCATAATGTGTTTTGTAAAGCATGTTTATTTGGGTGGAAGGGGACCTCTAGTGGCTCATTGAGTCTCTTCTTTCTGAAAAATGTATTTCATATACAATTGATTTAATGATTTCTATTGCAATATTTATAGGCAAGACTTGATTCTTTGGAATAATGGAAATACCATATCTCTCTTTTATTTCCTGGTGTCCTATTTCTTACACTCCTTATTCTTCCTGACTGTTTAAGCATCACTATTCTCTCTCTGTTGATACCATTTTTGCATTCATATGTTTCCTAAACAGCTTGGCATCTCCTGCCTTTGTTCTTGTGTTGCTTTTAGGGAGACAAATGAAAAAAAAACATTCCAAATAGCACAACAATAAAAAGTTAAAACTACAGAGAAATATTTGGTGAAATTTTCCATTGTGATCAGTGAAGTGACCTACTGAACAGACAGCATGTAGATACAAAAAGACAGGCTCTTTCATAAAAGTGGATTGTGGTTTACATAGAGTGGGCTTGTTGCCACTGACAGCCTGGGAAAAGCAGTGGTTGCTTGGCTATGGAGGTGTCAGGATTATGAAAAGCCAAAGTTCGAACCAAGATACATAGAGATCAGGATAGTCTTCCTATCCATTCTCACAGTAGGAAAGGGCAAAACCTAATCTTTTTGAAAGGGAATTAAAAAATAAAGCATCTATTGGAAGGCAAAGACAAACTCCACCTGGTGTAGTTTATTGCATTGCCTTCAACATTTGCAGAGCTAAACAGACTGAAAATCCTCAAGAATCAGATGGGGCCCTTTTGTAATAAAAATGCTGAATGCCAGAAATGGGCATTCTCACAATGTCTGGGTCAAATGCACTGAACACCTAAAAGCTGTGCAAGAGGAAGGAGGGATGGATTTGAATTTAGACAGTATTTCTAAGCCACCTGAGTTCTAAGACTCAGAATCCTCATTGTGGATGCTTGTGTTGTCTTTAGTATTTGGATTAATGTGGAGTGCTGGAAGCTGCCCAAGTTATTAGTCAAGCATTACAAATTAGTTGATAATAAATATTCAGCAGCAGCTGTCCCTTTGGAGCCTGAGGAATTAAGTAAATGACTTGCCCAAATACCTTTTTGTGTCTGTGGAACTGTAAATCTGCTCTCAAATCAGCCTTTTTTGGGTTGTATTTCAAGCAGTCAGTTAAGCGCTATGAAAAGCCTCTGGTTTAGAGCCTGACTTTGAAAGCCAGAATTGTTGATGCAATTAATATTCTATAGGGATAAAGAATAAGCTAGAAAAATCCCATATCTCTCCCATTTAAAATATCTCCTTGCCTTTGTGTGTGTGTGTTTCGCTTATTTCTAGGACTTTTTTTAGGGTTGGTTATTTTGGAAAAAAGAGATTGTCATGATTCTAGTGAAACTGAGAACAAACTGTTTAGTGAAAGTTGTTCTTATCTTTTCTATCATTATTGACCATGAGGGACAATCAAATACATCTTTTTAGGAAGAAAAATCCCATCAGGCAAGGAAACAGGTAATACTCTAGCAAGCAGTGGTTTTACAAAGAGTCTGAATTACAGTAGTTTTTCAGAACAGCATGTAGATATGTGGAAAAGTTTGAGATTTCAAGTTGTGTATCTCTGTGATTCAGAACTGTGTAAGAAATTATTGCTCCCAAATTACTCATGAGATAAGCTAATGTTTTAAAAATTAATGGTGAAACTGATTTATTTAATGGTGAAAATCAGTTTCACCATTTTCATTCAATGGTGAAACTGTTTTATTATAAGCAAACTTTGCACTTGCTTGTAATTTATATTTAGAAACACTATTGTGAACAGTATGGAGAAAATAATACTTTCAAGAATTAATTTGCTATTGTAGCAAATATACATTATAGTGTTATTCTTGAGGATTATTAAAATGTACTTATAGAAATACTGGGATTATGGAATTTTCAATATTAGAAAGAAAATGTTTTTATATAATCAGTTTTCTTAAATTTCTCAGGAAGATGTTCTCTCACATTCTGACATATTCACATAACACTCTGATTCTCTCAAACCTTCCTGTAAGACATGCCCTGAATGAGAAGATATTCTATTTTTGTAGAAAAAGGGGATTCAGAAACATGATTTACTTTAAGACAAACAACACTGACACTCTATAAAATATTAATGTGGGATATAAAGGGCTTTAAGGTAAAAGAATATGGTGACTGTAAAGTCACTGTATGCAGAAGCTCAGAAAGCCTGACTATATTTTTGCATAGACCCACTTGTGAGTGTCTATTTTTGACATTGTGTTTGCCACAGTCCTCTGCCTCAGTTGTTGTGTGAGACCCATCATGTTTTTTATCTTCTTCATTCAGTTACTACTAATGGCAGTCACTGAATTTCAACTGAGAGTTGAGGGCATCCACAGCCAGCCAACACCATTGGCATTTTTATTCTCACCATCCAGTGTGTGGAACCCTAGACTTATTTATGAGCAATTCCTCAGTAAGCCCCAGCGTTCTCTGAGGCTGTGGTGTGTGTTACAGGAGCTGTAGTCAAGGGATCTGCACCCCAAAGAGGAGGATTAGTGTATGAAGTGAGACAGAGTGTTGGACAGTGGCAGCTCTGGAATGTGTGGTATAATATTTTGCTAAACTGGAATGTTTTAAAATCATTGACAGTTTTAATTTTGAATTTTAATGATTCATCCCATGCAGTGAGGTCCTTTTAATGAAAAATCAGATTATTGTGAAGACTCTCTGAACTGGAAAAAATGAATCTATAGAGCAAATTGTCTTGTTCTGAAAAAAACCTTGATTTCTGCTTACGTGATTTTTAAGTATGAATTCTGTGACTTGGTAAAATTTTGGTATAATACATCAAGGTGAATTTCTGCCTGAACATGTGAAAATTTCAGTATTGTTATGACCATATAGATCAGGATTTTATAGTGAAAACTCTTAGATGAACTTATCCATGAGTACTTACTGTACCTACAACTATTCTGAAAGTTTAAAATTATTATAATTCCCTATGAATTCTTTATAGAGGTCATAGCATTACATTGCCTTAATCTTTACTTAATTCCAAAGAATAGAATAAGGCTGACTGGCTTAAATGTTGTGGAAAAAATAATTGTATTGAATTACAGAGACTTGAAGAAGAAACTGTGAAACCAAAGTCTAAGACAGGACAAAAATGGGAAGTATTTGTGACTCACAAAAGCCAAAAGGTAATTGCAAGATCAGATGTCACAGGATTTTATTATCCAGGTATATATTTTTGTCCACATTTTTCAGTATTATTTAGTGGTACTTTTATTTGTTTGTGTGGTAACAGTTTCAATATGTCAGCTATCATCCACCTGATCAGCTTACAAATTTCAGACTGTTGCTTGAAAAAAACCCTTTTAATTTTATTTTTATAACATTTATTAAGTATAGTTAGTAAGATGGGGGAGGGAGGGTTGGTACAGATTTCTCCAGTGCCCTAGCACAACTTACCCTGGCTAAACAGAAATGAAAAATGTGTAGTATAGACATGTTTGACCTCAGTATTGTGTGACAGCCTGTAGGATTTAAAAAAAAAAAGTTTCCAAAAGGCATGAAAGAAAAACAATTTGAATATTTTATTATGTTATTTTTTAGGAACTGTGATAAAGAATATCAGTTCCACCTGTGCACTTATTGACTTCAGGAATGGGGAGAGCTGGGATGTACCTGTGAAGTTCACTATACCTGTGGGAGGTGCTATGCCATGCCCACATCTGCAGGTGAAAAATCAGGGGTTTTTATGGCAGCAAATATGCATTTTTAATTTTGTTTATTTGGCTAGATCTACAGTATAGATTTTTTAAATCTTTTAAATACATCTATTTATTTTAAATAAGAGCTCTTAGTGGTAGTAATATTATGCTATTTTCAACATGCTGTTTTTCATTTGTTTGAAACTTGTTTTTATTGTAATCTTATTTCTTTCTTTACTAAAATTCTGTATTCTATATTATATTCTATTCTATTCTATATAATATTATTCTGTATTGTTTTCCTTATAAAACATGAATATTTCCCCAGCTATAGAAGAAAAGCGAGCTATTTATTAGAATTATTGTTTCCTAGCACATAGATTATAAGTCAGAGAGAGCCTTTTATACATAGAGTGATGTACAGCAAGTTTTGTCCATTTGTTTTTCATAGCATGTTTTAAATCTAGCAAATAACTATATACTGAGGCAAATGAGAGTAGTTAAAATTTAAAATTCTTGTTCCATTTCTGGTTTTATTTAAAATCTATCAGCTGACTATCTGTAATTGCAGTTGTTTTTTCAAGTGATTCTTATTTTACATGGAAGAGAGATGATGGATACAAAGAGGATACAGAATGGTTATGGCTGTTTTGAATACAATAAACATTTTTATACTTTCTTACACTTAAAGCTAGAGATATGACTGGTGTTTTTTCCTGTTTGAATTGAAGGCAAATTCTGATGCAGTAGTTTCTGCTATTCTGTAAGAGGAATATCCAATTCTAGAGATCTGCAGAATTTGATAGAAAGTTGTGACTTGTGTGTTCGGTTTTAAAACAATTTTGCATCAATTGGTGATGTATGCAATTACCTAAAATTCCCAAGGTTGGTTTAAAAGCTTATGGAAAACATAAAAATTTGCATAAAGTCCAAGGTAATGGATATTGCAAGAGTTTGCTCATTCAGTTCAACTTGCTAGCTGAGCCCGGGTACATTTAGTAGTGCTCTCTCCTTTAGTTTTGTTTTGTGTCCTCTCCCCGATTCGGTGGCAGTTGAGTGATCACTATATGCAAGGGCCAAGTTCTTCTTTTCTTTTGAAGACCCATATTAATGCATGGGAATGTGATAGAATGATGATTCATGTAAAAATATCTTAGTATTTGCCTTTTCTGTCTTGTAAATCTCACAAGTTACATGGTTCTTGCATTGATGCTTTCCTGATGTGCAGGTTGGAGACTATGTGTTTGCCAGAACTGGGACACAGGCAGGAAATGAATATTATGTGCCTGCCATTGTCATAGCAACACCAGAGAGGGTGGAAACAGGTGACAAACTCTACACAGTACTGATGTTCAACAACAGGGAGGTAAGTAAACCTAGAAGATGATACCAGTCTGGCAATAATTTTACCAGTATTCTGTTTTTGAAGAGGCAAATTCAAAAAGATCATTTTGCAGGCTAATGATCTCACTGTCCCAGCTAACAGAATCCCTGTCTCCAGCTGAGCAAAGTAAATCAGCTCAGTGAAGAGTTCATGTAATAGACTTGAATCAAGAAACTCTGTAGGTTAAATTATTCTTAAATCATACTCTCTTCTTTCCTCTCTAATCTTTGGTGGCTTTCACAAGTTCCATGCTGCTAAAATGAGAAACATAGGGAGTTTTATCACAGTCAACACAGTCTGAAATTAATTTTATTATGACTGTTCGGTTGTTTTTTTGTTTATAATCCATTTTCCTAGTGCACATTAAAAAAATGTACTTTGTACTTGTAACTTTTAATTAGCTTTATTAAAGGCTGATTACGGTTACATTAAAACAGTTACTTTTTATACATACATATCTTCATTGTTTTTGAGATTTAGGTTTAAATGAGATGAATGCTGATTGTGTTTTTACAGGAGCACTGTGTAAGAAATGAGCTTATTAAAATCAGCCAAACAAAGTATGCCTATTCCTGTCAGTACATAAGAATGGTGCAGATGGTGGATCATGAGATGTAAGTTATGTTTGAACCTAAAAATATAAAAGTTTTTTATATGAAACCTAAATGTTGCACTTTGAGTTCAGCTAGGCTGTCAGATTTCCATATGTACTACTCTAACTACAGCTGTTCTGAACTGTCTTACACTACACATGCAACTAAGTTTATCTGACCATTTATTGCCCTATTTTCATTCTGGGTACACTGGTAGGATGTGATGGTTTGAAGCTTATTCCTAGGAAGTTATTAAAAACATTGCTGGAGGGTGAGATGGAGTTTCTATTTGTTGTAGACTTTATTTGCCTTTTAAGATAATTATTGTGGTATAAAGCTACGCATTAAATTGCAAGTTGTTTCTAAGATACTGGTTCATATTTTGGGCTTAAATTTGGAGAATGAGGGGGGGAGAGTGTGTAGGATGAGTATGAACCCTTACTTAAGTTCTGCAGAACTCATGTGCATCAGGGGGAACATTTTTCAGGTGTGAAGTGTACACTGAACATGCAGTGGTTCCAAGTGAGTGTGGATTATGTTTTCACTTTGTATTAAGTTCTAGTTCTAGTTTGACCCACTGGAAATAGCACTGAATTATGATAACCTTCAGAGTGCCAACAACCTCTGACAGTTAGCAACAACCAAACCTTAGTAAGGAGAATAACATCAGAACAATCATCTAAGGTATTTTTCCAGAATACATCCCCAACCTACATCAATTTGTTATTTGAGTTCTCTGAAGCAGAATTGGAGTCTCTTATTAAAGAGCCTTGATAGAATTTCCTTCCATTAATTTGAGCAGTTTAATTTTTTGAACCTGTGTAAATCTTAATCAACCATAGCTTCTTCCCAGAGGGAGCTGCACAGTTTCACATTTTGTGTGAGAAATCATAGTTTTGTTTTGAAGCTTCCATCTGCCTTGAGATCCCACAGGATAAAGGATTTCCTCTTCCATGTCAGTGTAGTGTGAGCACTGCTGCCAAAGAATTGTATAGTCTCCATTACGGGAAGTTTATTACAAAGAGGTTGCATGAACAGGCATTAAAGGCAATTTTAGATCACAAAATCACAGAATGGGTCATGTTGGAAGGGATCACAGTGGGTTATCTGATCCAACCTCCCTGCTCAAGCATGGTCATCCCAGAGCACATGGCACAGGGTTGCATCCAGATGGTTCTTGAATATCTGCAGTGAGGAGACTCTACAGCCTCTCTGGGCAATTTGTTCCAGTGCATTGTCACCTGCAGATGTTCTTAATTTTCACTGAAATGTTCTAATATGATTATCATTATTAAAGATCACATCTAAAAATTATGGGCAATCTATGGATTGTGGGCTGATCTATGGATTCCCTGAGAATGATGGGATGAAAAGCAACTAAGATTCAAGTCCTGTTTCTCACATATTTTCTAGCAGTGATTCCAGTACAGTTTGAAACTCAAACTTCTGCTGGCTTGCAGCTACAGCACACAAACAAATGAACTGCCTCTCCTTTACTGATCAGAATTCCAAATCCAGAAATACCTCAATGCCTTTCCCCACGCCAGACAATGAACATTATGGTAGCCTCTTTTCACTAAAAAGCAAACCTGAAGACCATGTCTCCCTACTTAATGCATGCAACCAGTTGAAAAGGGGCAGGTATATAACTGATCTGAGTTTCAGCACAATCAGTAGAAGTCTTTCCCTTTTACTGAGTTGATTATGTTCTGAATGAGGTAGCATATTAAGAAAAGATGTGACAATGCAAAAGCAATAAGAACAGCTTCCATTCTACATGCTTTTGTTTCATGACTAGTGCTTTAATATAAAATTTAATATTCACTCTCCAAAAAAAAAAATTATTGACAAGCTGACTTGCCATTTTTATGTACAAATGATGAGAAAAATGAGTTATTCACTGGCAAACAGAGGAATTCCTTGGAGAATTGACTGAAATAAATGCACTAAATGGAGTTTCCATTACAGCCTCTACCTTTTAGGAAGGTGTGGAAGTGTGCCTTCCTATAAAACTTGTTATTTATTATATTTTAAAATAGATCCCTTCCTCCTATGTCATATTTAGAGGGGAACAGTGCAGCATATTGCTCATAGGTGTGCACAGATCTAATGAGAACATGCTGACATTGTTGATAGAAACAAAGATGAAGCATAATTTAGTAGTAAAAGAATCAAAAGGTTTGAATGCAATAAGATTTCAGGAGCTTAAAAAGAGGCAATCCTTTTGTGCTAAGTCCTGTAGTAGTAAATGAAAAAAAAAATTAAAAGGCATAGCCCAGGCTCCCATGATGACAGGGAGTGCACATAGATGTACTAAAATAGCTTGGCTAACTCCAGCTCTGAGTTCTTAGGGATTGTCTTTTGATGTTTTTGTGGTGTGTACTGGGTGTCATGTTTAATTCACGAATCTTTAGAGGTACTAATATAGCTCTTGGCATTTTAGCATCAGACACTAGCATCTGTTTGGGTTGTTTTCCTGCCCTCACAGTGAAAAGAAATAGTTATGGCAGAACAAACACTCAGTAAATGTAGCTAATAAATTCCATATGCAAAGTAAAACACTGTGGGATCTGGACCCACACTGTAAAAGAGCACCTTGGCCCAAACGTGATTCCTTTCTAGAATCACAAGAGGTAGAGAGAATTATGGTCCAGAGTGTTGGTTTAGTGTTTTGTTTACTTATTTTATAAGTAAAAGGGAAACTCAATTGTAAGACATTTCAGCCCTGTGAAACAATCAAGAGCGTGATAAGTCATTCTCTTGTCAGTACTATGAGATGTGGAAAAAGGTGAAATCAACGTCGTGTAAAAAAGGATTTAAGATAGTATGATATGTGTGCTTTTAGCTTTGTGAACTTCCTTGTGTGGTTTTCTAGCCTGGACAGCAAGACCACAAAGACCTATCCTTGCTCACCTCTGGAAGATGAAGAAGAAGGAACAAAGAAAAGTATTGGGGAAGAAAAGAGAGGAAAAAAGAAAAAGAAGAAGAGAGCAGTAAGCAAAAGACAACCCAGAGAGAAAATGTCAGACTTTGATGGTCCTTTGTTTGTCTCCAGAAGTGAAATAAAATGGAGAGGAAGAAATTCACAGTCTAGCAATGAAGAAGAATTTGGAGGTAAGGAAGTAGCTTCCGAAAATTATAAATGTTAGGAATTAAGCAGTTCTGAAGGGCCCTGGTTATTCCCCACACAAGGAACTAGGTTTCTGCATTTCGGGGTGTTAGGCCAGTTTGCTTTCCTATGACCTATGTGATGAAATTCTTTCACCTTCTTTGGAAACTGTTCTTGATGCTTTCTCAGCATGTGTTTTCACAGCAAAGGCAATAAATTAATAAAGCATGTTCCAGCATATACCAGCATAATTTCCCTAACGGTTGTAGCAGTGAACATGCAATAACACCAACGTTAGTACCTACTTATAAGCAAAGTATGTATTCCAGTCCATCTGCTGTTTGTTACTTGTTAGATTAAACGTATGTCTGTATTGCAGATGTTAAATTATTGCACTTGTAGCTTGATACTTCAGAGGTTAAATTGCTTTTAGTGTATGAGCTAGCTCAGTTAAAGCTTGTATCAGTATCTATACTCCCTGTCAATCTGCAATGGAGACCTGGACTAGTGTAGGTCTGCCATGACATGCCAGTCAGCTCTTTATTTTAAAGATCCTACTGTCAGTGGAAAGATAAGAGGATTTTTATCCATACTTGCTAGATGTACCTCCTTGTACCATTTTAAACATGTTTTCAACATCCTCATTATTTATTTACCTCCAGAAGTAGTGGATTATTAGATTCACTCAATCATCATGTTGTCGATCAACTTGATTTGGCTCCTCTGAATTTTCCTTCTGTGTCCTCACTCATCTTTTGAAGACTCTGCAAATTCCGTTTACATTGCTTATAATGGGTATTATGGTTGTCATTATATAATGGGCGTTTTTGGAGTGTCCTGGTTAGAAGAGTCTTGTCCAGTAGCCATGTGAGAGACTGCAGCTCCACATGTAGGGCTACTTCACTGGAAATGCTCAGTTATTCCAGTGCCTTCCTCTTACATATCTTGAGATGCAGATACTGAGTAAATGTGAAATAATGCTAATGTGATCAGCAGGTCCTGTAACTGATTCCATGGAGCTTGAAGGAAAGATTAAATGAGAGCAGTGGCTATCTGTGCATTTTAATCCTGCCTAGACTTAGCAAATAATCTCATAGTACTCTAACAAGACTTCAAGGTGGTATGCAGGTCAAACGTACTAAAGAGGATACTTGTTCTCTTCTTATGACACCATGAATATTGAATATGGCTTTTTTTTTCTTAAATATATTTTCATTTCATAAAACCCCTTCTGTGTTTTATCAGAAAGGGAGAAGTCAGTGAGCTGCTGGAGATGTTAAGTATCACTATATGGTCATTCTCACAGGATTTCATTAGATAACTCTTTATCCAATCTCTGTATGTGACTGTGTATTTATTCTCTTCAGGTGTAGATATTTGCCCCATTTTCATACTATGCTAATGTTTCACAGCACTTTGTGTCTATAATTTTGTAAATTATATCAACTGTGTTACTTGACATAAATATCTGTTAATTGTGTTAACACTATTTCATTTTAATGAGTGAAGAGAATAAAGAAAACAAATTTGCTTCACATTGTTTTTGTCCTCTGCCCAAGGTTCAGTCTAGAATGAATTATTAGTTTACACTCACTACTTGACAGTTTAATATGTGTTGATGACCAAATCTGTGAGATTCACCTGTACAGGTTAACACTTTTCATAGTTGTAGTCATATTTAATTACATTGATGTAAGTGTTAAATAACATGGATGAGGAGTTGGAAGTCTGTGCTGTTCTAATGAATTATTTATTATCCAACTCAGGAGCCTAAATAGCAAAAATAACTATAAGGTGGAACATTCTGTTTTCATCTTCACACCCTGCATAACTCTGAACTCTCTGTTGTTGCCCTTCATATGCCTGGCACACCAATGTTCATCCGAGTGATCCCTTTCCAGGTTTCCCTAGTAGTTGCTTTCAATACTTCATTATTTCTTGACTGTTTATAAGAAAAGCAGATTTTTTAAAAATAGAGTCAGCATCTCAGAGAAATATTTTGAATAGCTGTAATAATAACTTTGGTAGTTAAATGTCTTCTACAGTAACTATGTTATATTTTTTGAGATTTCTAAGGCAGTCTGTTAAACTGGGAACTGGTTTATCTGAAAGCTGTATAATCCTCCCACATATTCTTTTCCTTGTAATATTGAATACCCAAATAATCCTCCTACATATTCTTTTCCTTGTAATATCGAATACCCAAATAATTTGGATATCTTTTAACTTTTGTAAAAGGTCAGTAGTCCTGATCTGTTTGCCTGAAAGAAAGACATTTTCTTCATATTTATACGCAAGCTTTCCCTATGTGTGTATGTGTGTAACGCATTAAAAGCATTTAATCAGTACTTGCATTTTCTTCCCAAAGGTTTCTCTTGTCACTTCCTATGTCCAGATCCATCCATACATATATATATATATATATATATATAGAGAGAGAGATAATAGTCTTATTGGGCTATGTTTTGTAACTACTCGATGTGTTAATCAACACTTCTTCCTAGGGTTCTGCTGACTTCATGTGTACATTCGCCTGTTATAACAGGAAGTGAGTTCTCCTGAACTTGAATGAGCATTGCCAGATATGGAGATGGTTTTTTGTGCTCTCCAAGATAATGTGGATTCAGCTACATAGTCTTATATTGGTAGTTGATGAAGCCATGTATTTCCACAGACTTGTGTTTCCACAAACCTGTGGGCCTTTATGAATTAAGGGACCATTTTGGAATGTTTGTGGTTTGGTTTGTGCTCAGTTAAAATATTTCTGATTGCTAAGAGGAATCAACAAGCCATTCCTGCTGTTCCCACTTAGGGAAACAACATTACAGAAGTGAATAAAGATTAAGTAATTTTGTTAGTTATTTAGTGTATATTAGCTTCATTATTCTGTTGAAGTGTAACTTTGTCTTATTTCTTCCAGAACTATTATATTTGAAACATTATTATTTTGATGTGTATATTTGCTATTCTTACTGTGTTAGTTATATGTTTGTAAGAGAGCGAATGAAGGCCTAGCAAAGTCCTGCTGACTGTTAGTGGGCTACTGATTCTTTGTCTAGGTAACTCTAATAATACTATTTGATGGAGCAAGATCATTGATACTTAATGCCGTCCTTGGTAATTGCAATAATTGTTTGTATAGATACTTTAAAAGCATGTATCTCTTTCTATAGAAAAATTTTTCTCCATGTCTTTCTAATCTTTATTCTATAATGAGCATGCCCCCTAAAATCAATGTTCATTGCACATGATTTCCTTGTCAATTTTTAAAATGTGTATCTAGTATAAAAATCAGAAAAAAATTTGAAGTGAAAGGCAGGTATGATACACAGTAATAGACTGCATTGTCTGATTTGTTAGGAAAGAACAGCTAACAGAGACAAAATCTCCTTTTTCATTTATAATGAGATGTGGCTTGAAGCAATTATGCTGATAATTACTATAACTGCCAATATGGGTTAGTTGGGAGACCTCTGAAAATGCACATTTTCTATCCTTTTATGTGGCAAATGTAGTTGTTCTGAATTGGGTTCAAGACTGTAACAGCTGTGGCACCTGGCAGTCTAGTGGATTGGCTGGATTTCCCACTGTAGGATTTCACATTTTTAGTACCCACTCATTTTCCAGTCTCATTTTCCAGCTAGTTCATTCAGCTTTTGGAGAAGGCTATCATAATAAAGCAGTGTTCCCATCTGTTGGTCATGGCTTGTTTAATAAGCAGTTGATGTCAATTCAGCTATGCTTGCATCTGTTTCTTACTGCAGCTGTGTGTGGTTAAGGGCTCCCAACAACTTCCAGATTTAGCTTTTGTTTGCCTCTTTTGTTTGTTACAGCTTGGCTGGAACCACTCTCTCCTCTCAGCCTTGTCAGCTAATGGAAAGAGTAAAGTGTGGTAACTTTCTTCCTCTTTCCCTGTAAAGAATGAAACATGGACACAGGCAGGGAAAGAAAGTGCAGTTCTTTTGGTGTAGGAGGCATGTGTTGGTATATCTGAAGATGGAGAGGAGGGGAAGTTCAGTCCAGATCCTGGAAGCAAGACTAGAATGGGCTATTTCGACATCTTGGAAAGATACATATAGAGAATGTGTACCAGCTAAAGAAAATTAACAGTTTGTGAATTGTGTGTGGTGGGGAACACTCATTTACCAGTGCACCTTTCATTTTACTCAGGCAAATAGGATGGTCACAATACCCTTCAGTGTATTGGTCTGGCAATGCTTTTGTACTGCAGACAGAGAGGATACAGTTGAGAAATTTCCTGACCCTCACACAGGTGAACTCCAGATTCCTGTCTCTTAGGGCACTGAGGAAGAATCAGAGTGCTCCTTTTTTGTATCTAAGTGCTGACAATGTGAATTTGTAAGGCAATTTTCAAAGGCACACTTTTGATTTTTCAACCACAGCTTCATAGTTTCAGTGGTAGCTATGGATGACTGTTACTCCTAGAACTAATCATACTCAAATCTTGTACTCTTTCTGTACTTAATCTGTGCTGTTGCTTCCCCACCATTTATATCACATCTTTATTCTTCAGATGCCTCCCACAGTTTTGTTTTCTACTACACAAGTGTTTCTTATATGATTATTGAAAACCAAAAAATCCCCCCAAAAGAAATACATGAAGCAGAAGAGAGTAAACACCTTTTTTTTTTTTTTTTTTTTTTACTTTGTTTCTTCTTATTTTACTCTCTTTCATTTTTCCTTCAGCTTCTGGTCTTTTGCCTTTCATTATGATTGTCATTGTTTTGTGCCAGGAGGGTGTCTGGTAGTTGGTGGTCTCATTTGATGTGACTTTTCAGTGACACAAATAGAAAACCAGAGAAGATAAGCATGGTTGTAACCAGTCAGACAAAGGTCTCTGTAGCCTGGCCCCTGTCCCCAGCAGAGGAAGAGTAAGAACAAAGGTTGGCCTGTGAATAACAACAGATACAAGCTTAGAGAATGAGAATACTTAAAAATATCTAAAAAACAGACTGGTTGGAACTTGTGAGAATGAAAGCAGAAAGGAAAGCAGTGAAAAGCATCTTTACACAGGATTGCTACTGTGTTGGCGTAGTCATGAAGTTATTTGTTTCATGAGAAATTTCAGGTGGTGTTTCAACTGTAATATCCAAGTCATGATGGGTCAGTGTCTTCTCTCACTAAAGAGTACCTGTTCTCTCCTAGCATCTTCATTCTCCATTGCATCATCCTGGTGTTCATCAAGGTCGCCAAGAGCTTCAACTCCCAGCTCGCTGAAGTCTCCCTGTTGCTTGCACAATTCAGTGGTAGAAAATTCTCCAGAGCCCGGTAAAAGCAACACCCCCAGGATTATTAGGGTCAGCATGGAGCAGTGAGGATTGGCAAGCCAGCCTCAGCATCACTGCGCAGAGCAGAGGAAGCCGCATTAAGAGTACGTGATAAAGGAATTTGGGAGGAATGGATGAGGCTACAGATAGGAAAGACTTTTAGCACCTGTAACTCTGAAATTTTGTTCCTTAATAAAAAATAAAGGTATTAGTTAATGCTAAACCATGATTTTTCAGACTTACTTTAGAGGTATGAAAGAGAAACAGCATCAGGGGTTCAGCTGTGTTGCTGAATAGTATCAATATGAGAAGAGAGAATGGAAAACAGTCTTTTCTGGAGTACACTTTGCTTGCAGTGGAACTATTTGATTTACTGATTTTAGGTCTTTCTTATGAAATGCCTTTTCCCACAACTCCTTTTTCCCAGTCTCACTCTTTAAGGCGTCTGGGAAGACCTGCTTCAGGGTGCTTACCCAATTTTCCACTGTCACTGCATTTTACATGTATCTGTCCTAAAGCTTTTCCACTGATGGGGACTGTCAGTCAACACAGTTGAGGTGCTTTGCCTTTGAAAACTGACCTCTCAGTAACACAGATGCAGACCAAGGGCTAAATTCTTATCAGTGTTATTTGCTATAACATCAGTGCTGCTCTGAAGGCAGAGGAATTGCTTTAGGATTACAGCATTATACATGAAAGCAGGAATTGCACCTAGACATTCAGGAGCATCTGTGCTCTTAGTTCCCAAATAATTAATAGGTGACTGAACCCAGGGGGAAAAAAAATCCAAGTAAAGATTAATTTTCACTATCTGACAAATGCAACGTGATATTCACCATCCAAGCCATGACTTCTGAAATGGCACACAGTCAGGGGCTATTGTGTGTTTAGCTGTGAAGATCTTCACTTCAACCAATGTATGACTTGTGGATGTAGTGGCACAGTTGTGTGGTTGTCTAGGGCTTTCTTTTAAGAATATAAAGTTTGATTCTTAGATGTATGTATTCATCTTTACATCTGAAGTAAAGTGGAATTGAAAAGATACATTTAACCAAACAGAAACAGGTGGTTAATGAAAGTATACACATGTATACATTCTAACCCAGTGGTGGTTATTCGGTGAATTCCAGCTTTTATGGTAGCCAGGTTGATTACAGGTCTTTTTGTGTTCCAGGTGAATATTAAATTTATAACTGAGTCTGACTACTAGGATATTGCTCTGTTTTGATGTAGCAGTAATATCTCAGGTCTTGTCTTTATTACCTTCTCTACACTTTGATTCTTCTATTTTAGATGTGTTTTTTAGATGAAGAATAATCTTAGATTAATATTGCATGATTATTACATTCCACCTGTCTAAATGAATTAGCAATATTAAAGATTGCTGCATGATTAAACAAAGAATAATAGAGACAATTCCACCTTGCAAGATGGTGTCTGGCAATCCTGGACCTTCTGGGTGCCTATAATGTGACATTGTCAGTGCAGATTTCAAATGTCAGTGACAGAGTGATGTGCTGGCAGTACCCACGGACTGCAGGACCCTCACAGAGCAGTGATACAGTGAGCCAAAGATACCTCTGGAGCTGAACATATATTTCTGCATGTTATTAAACAGGCATTTGCATAGATATGTGGGAAAACAACTTCCATCAATGGCAAGATTAATAGAACAGAAATATAGGAGGCATTATCTCTGCTCATAAAATGTTATTCTAAGTTGGGGTTGGCTGAAGTTTAGACATTTTACCATATGGCTTCTGTATGTTTGTGTCTGTTCAGAGTACTTTGACTGAGTGATCTCTATTTCATGTGCTCATGTATTTCAAGCACTAAATATTTCACTTAGCACAATGTAACCATGGTAGCACGGCTACCTTTGACTTTTTTTGTCCTGAAATCTTAAAGAAACAAAGCCATGAACAGAAGACATCCCAAACACCATGAAATGCTCATCTCCCACCAAAGGTCTTTCTGTGTTGCTCATACCTTGCTCGTCAGGTAAATTCCCAGCACAATTGAGTGGGTGGAATATGGTGGTTTGATTTTACAGATGCAGGGAGGTTACATCTGATTTACGGCAAAGCTGCTAGAGACTCCCTTGAGGCAAGTGTGGAGACAACACCTGGAGCTGCTTGTGGTGCTTATCATAGAATCTCAAGGAGCCACTCAGAGAAGGAGAAAGTGTCACATTGTTTTCAGATGAATGTGTGTACTCTGCTATAGGAAAACTAAAAGTACCATACTAAATACCGTGCTTCTCTTGAGCTTGATTTATTGGCTGTGCTTCTATATACAAACACACTGAAAATCTCAAACCCCACTCTGTCAGTGCTTCACATTTTTAACAGCCATTAATATAAAATGAGAATAGCCTGATGACATAATTTAGGAGAGAGTAGAGAAAAATTATATTTCTAGGGTCAGTGGAAGTAAACAGAGTCTTTGAGGATAAGTTTCAAGTGCTTCCTTTAGGTGTGTTTCAATTGGAGACTGTAGGTAGCTAGTCCAGGTGTACAGTTGGCCAGGAAAATCCTATCCACTGTGCAGGTATTTTCCAGAAGAACACTGAACTATCAGTTTTAGGGAAATTTTGAGGTTTTGGTAACTGTTGCTGTTGCAATTCGGATCATACACACCCCCAGAAAGACAAACCCAAACAAACAAACAACAACAACCAAACAAAAAGCCCAGATTTTTTTATTTAGCAAAGAAAAATTACAGAGTTTGTGTAGCCAAAAGGACCTTGAAGCCAAGATACTTCAGTGGGGATGTGAGAGAGAGAGTGTTGAATTTTCTACCAGGCCTGATTCAGGGAAGACTCAAATCCGAGAAAAACTGTAATTCTGACATAGTCTATCCTGGAAGTTCCAATTTGGATAGTTCATGTTACCTTCTGTTCTGCAGGTCAGTGTATTTGAGGCTGAGCATGGGCAACTCCAATGACATGAACAAAATGGAGTGTGGGCTAATTTTATGTGTACATACCCTTAGGTGTGTGCAGATGGATTGTATGCCACGCCACAGTGACAAAGACTGGGATCCCCTTGAAAAAAATGGCAGAAGAAACTTAACCTTGGTAGCCCACTGGATGCGATACAGATCTGTGAGAAATACAAAGAGAAATGTTAATCAAGAGCAGGATCAAAACTGTCAGCACAGGTAGTCTAAATGGTTAATTCGTCTTCTGCATAAAGAGTGATCATCAATCACTGTTGGTTATTTAGACAAGTTCTCTTTAAAAACTGATTTATTACAGAAATATGGATGGTGATGGATGAGTTTCCTTTTCAGTTGTTATTAGGAATCCATTTCACTGTTCCTTTCTGGGTGTGCTGTCTGACCTCAAAAAGCACTTGTCATGGGTAACACTTATTATTTTTCCCTACTGTGAACTGCAAGACTTTCTTACCACCTGAGTTTGGTTAAATGTTTTGTTGCATTGCCTTGTATTAAGCCTGAGAATTGTCAGTATAATTTATTCTCTTCATTCAAACATTCCTGTTGGTCCATTTGCACAGAGTGGGCTCTGTCTCAGCTTCCACATCCTGGTGCAGTTGTACTGGAGGTTATATTTTCATATACTTGTTTCACTCCTCCATCTGTTTTAAAGAGACAAGTAGTAGTATGATGATCTGTCAACAAGATGAATTTTCCAATTAGATTTGCCAGATGGCTGAGCTTGACCAGGAAGGTCTAATTTCAGATCCTGTCAGTAGAGCACAACCAGATCATCAAAAATCCAGGTTGGTGCTTCATCACACTGCCTCATACAAAGATGGCAGTGGTGGGGTTTGGGTTGCCAAGACTTTGCTCAGACTTCTTTTCCAACTATGAAGATGGCACTTTTCCTGTTTGCTATAGAAAGCCTACACAGCAACAACAAGTAAACAACCCCCCCCAAGAAACAGAAAAGAATATTCACCCCCATTCTGGATCAAAACCCAGTGGTTGGGATTCAGCCCCTTGTATTCAGCATTGTGTGACAGGCATAGGGAGAGATCACCTGTTCACTGTCCTACTGGTAGTGTGGCCATGAAACTCTCAAGGTCCAAGAGAAGTAGGGATAAAAGGGGAAATGAGCATAAAGGCTTTTATGAGACAAGGAAAAGTGTTTGGGAATGAATTCCTTTAGAAAGTTATCAGTAACCTCCTACTCAGTTGTGAAACCATGAAGTCAGAGCAGTGTCCTGTCTTCCAAGAAAAGAGGGCAGCTTCATGGAAGTTCATATAGCAAACTTTGACTCGATCTGCATAAGTGTGCAAAGGACTTTTTCCTCCATGGCTGCTTCCTTGCTTGCCTAGTGACAGCACTGCTTCTCTTGGCTGCTGCAGAAATACAATTGAGCCCCCAAGGCTCAGTCCTTTGATAAACAATGCTGTGAGAAATCCCATAGCTCTTCTTAATCACACATCCACATAGCTCTGACTGGATCTGGGGCCAACCCTCTCACATTGATAAAATGAGGGTGTTGACATCAAAGCTGAGGTTTTCCCCCAGCTGTGAGGTGCTTCTCCTGGGAGGAGGGAGTGCTTGGCAGAAAAGGGTGCAGGCTTATGCTGAGTGCTCTTGAAAACAGTTAGCGATGCCATCCTTCCCACACTGGCTCTGGAGCCAGGCCAACAGCACTAAACAAGTACTGTCCCTACCCAAGTCATAAGATGAGGTTCGCTGCTGAAGCCTTGCTCCTTCTGCACAGTCACACCTCAACCTGACTCAGTAGTGCCCAGGTTCCAATTTAATAGAAAACATACTGAAGGGCAAATCTGAGTGAGGGATGATTTCAACACATTCTAAGCTCAGTTTTCTAATGACAAGGCTGTAAGAAAAATTCAGAAGCAAAGAAATACAAATACATCCGTGACCTAAACTGAAGACCAGTTCTTTTTGTCCAGTTTTTCCACTCGAACCAGCTCTTAAGGCTGGGGCCTCAGCACTGGCATGGTCCACCAATCCTCTGAGAGTTGCCCTGTATCTCAGTCCTTATCAGGCTTAGAAGAGGCAATTATCCATCTCCAGTGACATTCCCTGCTTCAGACACAGATAACTCAGAGCTGAGCATTGTGGCATCTGTGCAGCTGCCTCTCTGTTTTCCACAAGATCTTTAGCTATTCGAGGAAAGGATGTTGGGAAATTTGGGATGCAGGCTTCAACATGTAGTCACAGCTACCTGCATGCACTGATCTTGAGCTCAGATTTGTGACTGTAAGCTGAGTTTTTGCTATGTCAGACAGTGATGAGGAGACTGGAGATCCCTGCACAGCTTGTCTTTGGTTTATGTTGTGTGTCTCCAGCAGAGAGGGAAGTTCAAAGAGGGATGGAGATGTAGGACAGGAGATGCCATAATTTTCAAGGAAGCTGATGAGACAGACACTTTTTATATCTTTTTCTCAGGCTGCTCATATCCTCTGGAAATAGCCTTTCATCTGGAAGGCTGGTTATGGACAGGTATACAAGATTTTCCAGGCAACTATTGTATGGTTCAGCATAAAAAGAAGGATGGTGATCTATTCCAGGCCCTCATTTGCCAAGGTGCTCTTTTTTATTTCTTTCTAGAGCTGGCCTTTGATCTCATTGATACACTTATTCCCCAGAACCTGAGTGGTTCTTCTGTGACATTGTGTTAGGACTATTCTCCTCAGTTTCAGCAGTTAAAAAAAAAAATAATTAAGTGAATTTGACAAGAGTCGTAAAGGTAGGATTAGATGGAAGGCCCTTGATTTTAGGACTGTGGCTAATTTCAGCACTTTTAGTTCCCCTGAGATAACTTAAAAGTTTCAGACTCAGCTGAGCACAAAAACTGAAGACTAACCTGAACGGTCTGGCAGATCTTCTCTGGTTTTGCTGTAAAGAGACAGAACAAACTTATTCAAACCTGAGGCAAGTTTTGTTCACAGGACTTCGCAAGTTCCAGCTGAGCTCTCCTAATCCTGGCACATGTTTTGAATTCACAGCATAGCACATCTGAGTTCACATATACATTACCATATTTTTGCCTCTCCTGCTGATCTTTTTAACTTTTTCAGGCAGGTTTTGTTTTTTTTCAAACAGCTTTGTCAGTCTCCTTTGTCAAGCAGAAGCCACGTGATGGTGGATATTACAGCACCGTCCCTGCATTAATCAGCCCCTGTGAGAAGCAGCCTGCCTTGGTTTAAGAGCCACCCTGCACCGCTAGAGCTACACAGCTGCTAGCAGGCTCAGAGTTAAAGCAGAGCTTGGGTGCTTCTAAACAAAATCTGGGACAACAGTGAATTATAAGAATTTGGTGAGGATGACTTTTCAAGCTCAGCATTCTTCTCAGATTAAATCACTAAGATTACATCCTCCTCGGATTGTCTTGTGAGCACCTACCTGAAGCCACAGCTGATGCAATAGGTAGTGCCATAATGCCAGTGCCTCTCCTGTGCTCTGGGTCCTGTCCTGTGGGTCTGGCTCTGCAGTAAGGGCACCTTCAGGCTTTGGAGCATTGGTCTCCCTGCTGGCTGAGGTGTAGTGGGACTGTGTTTGCTAGGAACGGGGATTTTGGGGGGAAGGTAGTCTCCTTACATGCCAGCAATTCACAGAATTACCATCTCCCCATGCTCTTTCTGATACAAGGTATTGTGAATCAACTCAGTTTTCACAGCTGAAATGGAAATCCAAGATACCAAGAAATGCGTGTGGGGAGTGAATTCAGGCAACGGAGTAAATACAGATGGGGAATATAGTGGAAAATTTTTTGTTTTCTTTCTGCTATCCTTCACATTTTTCACCTTCTCTGCCTGTCTGCAGAACCTGGCTTTGTTCTGAAAGTCTTTTCACACATACTGCACTCACTTACCACCCACAGATGCTGCCTGTTTATTATTTTCTGCTGTTTTCATTGATCTAATATGAAAGTCACCTTGAACTGAAAGAGCTTTGTCCTTGCCAGGCATGCAAATTATTAAAAAATATAAATATAAGTTTACAAAATGCAGGGACCAGGCAAGTTTTTGTAATGAGTGCTGTTATAGGAAGTCATGGATACTGAATCTGAACTGTCCATAAAAAGGCACGGTGCCCTTGGATTTAAAAGATAACTCATAGAATGGTGGCAGACTAGACACCAAGGCAGGGCATGTTGTACCTTTCAGTATTTATCATGGTCTACTTCTTCCTGAACAGAAAACTGACCACTTTTTTTAATTCTGTCATAACCGGTGACGTGGGGTCAGTAATTTGTCTGTGGATAAATTATAAGAGGTACAGAAAGTGGAGGAGAAAAAGTCTTCCACAAGAAAATTCCTGCCAAGCTTTACCATCAACCTTTCTTTTATACAGTTTCTTTACAAAGATGAAGGAAACTCAGACCCTTCCTTGGCAAACACCAGGCAGTACTTCAGCCTAACAGCTTGGTATTGAGTGCTTAAATATTTTTTGCACATGAATTTGAAAATATGTTTCCAGACAATTACATTGTGAGTACGCCTGCAGTGCTGGCAGCTGAGTGTTGGCCTGTTTGTTCCCTTAATTAAATATATGGCTAAATGCATTCAGCTATGTTAGTGTTGGCTGGGACAGGTGATGCTGTGCTTACTGGTCCTTTTAGCTCTGCCAGCCCTCGTGGTCAGGAAGCAGCTCCACGCTGTCACTGTGTGCTGTCAGCCTGAGCACACAAGCTACACAAGCTTCCTTCATGTCCTCCAGGACAAAAACTAATTTGCTTTGTCTCTTCTTTCTCATTTTCTTATCATGGAATCTCTAACTTAATTCTGGCTGTAAGAGCAGTGGGAAATCGCAGATTTTAACTCCACAGAGAAATGGGTTACACTGAAAAGCTTAAGAGGGTGTGTTTTAAAGTGGCACAAAACAGCAAACCCCCATCATTTTCCATAGTTGGTGGGAAGTTTGGGAATACTTTCTCCCATTAGCACGTGACGTTTTGTGCAGTGTGGAATCTGGTCCACCAAGAGGAGCTTTCCTGGTAACAAATACGTGGCTGAGTAGTAACTTGTGGGCCTTTCTTCTCCCTTTTCCAAGTCTACCCACCTTGCATTGCGTAAAAAGAGATCAATGCATACAAATCACTGGTCTGACCAGTTTGACCATTACCTGTAAAATTTGGTTGCAAAGGCCTTGAAGTTCACAGTGTGCCAAAGCACTGAACACAGAATTCCTCACCTCCCACCACTGACTGTGTCTCCCATGAAACTTTTGTTCCTGTATACATGTGTCCTTGTGTGTATGTGGTTTATAGGTGCTTTGGCAAGCACTTTTTAACTTTGGAGAAGTCAGGGAGAAGCTGAGAGCTCAAGTCCACTCCTGCACAGAATCTGGCAAAGACTGATCTCAGAATGCATTTGCTCCTGTGAAGTAGGCCATAATAAAGGAAGTTTTATTATACACTGTACCTACATGCATATTGGTTGCTGTTTTGCATTTTTCCCCCTTGAATTAGGCACAAACACTTCTACAAGGGCCTGGGTCTTCTTATTAGCTATGTGTTTCTCACTGCTTTGATGTGGCACTGCTGTTTTGATCTTTCCAGCAGCAGCCCCAGGTAACCCTTTATGGTTGTTGTTACAGGCACTCCAGACACCCATGCACGTGACTTCAGTTAATTGCCATAATATTCATCTGGTACTTACAACTACATAACCCTTTAAAAATGGGTCTCATTTGTGACCTTCATGGGGTTTTATGAACTAAAATGTACAAAGAAAGTTAGCCAAATCTGTGGTAAGATCAGCACTTAACAGCTTTCTTCTGAGAGCTGAAATCTAAGTGCAAGTTCTTTGCTGAGGAGTACATGTGTGTCCAGGATAAAGACTCAGCATTTAACTGAATGGAGAGGGAGGAAAATGCCATGATTCAGGACATAGATGTGATGCTCATGAATGCTGCAGGCACAAACTTGCTTCCCGAGGAAGTCTAAATAAATTAAGGAACTTTAAAAATCTCTATTTTGTTTTCTCTTCAGACACACAGAATTGAAACAAACAGGATGAAGTCCACTTGCCTAGGCACATCAGCCCAATGCTACCTGAAATGCCTAGGGGTCTCCAAGACATCTGGTTCAGAGTGTCATATATGACATAAGACTTATGAAAGACTCCTTTGGTCTTGCTGCTAGATGCTGGGTGAGATAATCCACAGCACCTAAAATAGCACTGAGCCTTGCCAGTGAAGGCTTAAGTTTGTCCATTTATATCCACTACCAGTTTTATCTGCTTAATCATGTGAAGAGGGGAAGAAATCATTTTGCCATTAGAAAACTGCAGAAAAGAAAGGCAAATCTAATGATACCAAGGCATGGCATAAAAAACCCCCAGTCTCTAATTAAAGTTGTTTTCTGAGCTGCTACTCAGAAAGTCATCAAGAGAACAATTATCCAGTCTGCAAGGTACATTAAAAATTGCTCATAATACTACAAATCAGTAATAAATGACATAACACTGAGGGGGTCAGTCTCTTCTCCCAGGTAACAAATTACAGCATGAGATGAAATGGCCTCAAATTGTGCCAGATCTTCAGATTAAGATATTGGGAAAAATTCCTTCACTGAAAGGGTTGTCAAGCACTGAAACAGGCTGCCATGCAAAGTGGTACAGTTGCCACCCCCAGAGATATTTAAAAGATGTGTAGATGTGGCATTTGAGAACATGGTTTAGTGGTGAACTTGGCAGCATTAGGTTAATGGTTGGACTTGATGTTCTTAAAGATCTTTTCCAACCTAAACAATTCTAAGCTTCTATGATTCTAAGAGGGGTTTGTTTGCAACTTTTTTTAATTTATGCTTGAAGGTGAGGCGTTGGGCAGGTTCCTCAGTGCCATTTACACCGAGACACAGCTGTACTCACCAGCACCTGGCTTTTTTGTTGTGAATTGTAACAAACAGGACTTATTTCATATAGAGAACTCAAATTTTCCTTTAAGCTAACACCCTCTACTGTTCACTCCTGCATATTATGCACAATCCAAATGTAGCCATGATTAAAGTGACTACTGGCTTCTGTGTGGTACAGCAATTTCTAGAGTGTTGTCCTTATTTTAGTTTTGCTGTTCTTTGAAATGAGTACAGCAGTAATGTAGTCACCTGACCTACCCTGTACACCTTTCAGAAAAAGCAACATGCAGCAATGTCACTTTTTAATAGTTTTGATGTAGTATACATCTTTGGGATTTATTTTTGAAAATATCCATGATTGCTGCTGTGCCAAGAGTGGCCTGTTCACTCTTTGATGTTGTTGAATATTGGGGTTTTACCTCAGCAATCAGAGGATTGTGAAGTTGATTTTTCAAGCTGTATTTTTACTTGACATAGTTATGAAAGTTGAATGGAGTTTCCTTGTGAAAGGTGATTGCCCACATTTCAAAGTTTGGATTTTGGAGAAGACATTCCTCTTCTCTTCTGTGTTTAAAGAGTCTATGTGGATGAGTTATCAGACTCAGAATTGCCATGCAAACCAGACACCTGTCTTGTCTACCTCTAAATTACAGGCACATGCCATTCACCAGCTGTTTATGTAGTGATCAGTCCATGTTTTGAGGATAAGGAAAAGGCAAATGACATAGCCCTAGAATGAAATATTATTTGTCAATGGAAGAAGGGTGTTAAAGCCAAAAGAAATCTTAGCCCTCCTCTAGAAAAGACAGCTACGTGGCAGTGGAAGAGATAGAAGAAACTGCTGAGCTCTCCTTTCTAGTCTCTCAGTAGCATGGCACAAGTGACTGAGGCTCAGTTTTAGTCTCCCTATTTCTGCATAAAAACACCTGGCACATCATGCACAATATGACATTAAGCTGACAATGAACAGAATAGTGTTCATAGGTGCTACAAAGGTATTAGCAAAGACATACTGATATCACTGCCTTGAGCCCCACTGAAATAGCTGTAACACCCCTGAGGCAATTCCACTCAGGGCAAGAGGCACAACTTCAGGCTGTTTCCTCCTCTTCTATTGCTTGTTACCTGGGAGAAGAGGGTGACCTCTCACCTGTCTATCACCCTCTTTCAGGCAGCTTGCTCCTTAGGGGAAGAGGAGGGACAGGCACTAATCTCTTCTCTGTGGTGAGCAGCGGCTGGACCCAGGGGAATGGCCTGAAGTTGTGTCAGGAGAGGTTTAGGTTAAATATTAGAGAAAGTTTCTTCACCCAGATGGTTGTTGGGTGCTGGAACAGGTTCCACTGGGAAGGGGTCACAGCACCAAGCCTGCCAGAGTTCAAGAAGCATTTGGACAATGCTCTCAGGCACATGGTGTGACTCTTGTGATTGTCCTGTGCTGCGTGATGAGTTGGAGTTTGGTGATCCTTGTGGGTCCCTTCTAGCCCAGGATATTCTATATTTCTATGTAATTATGTTATCCCAAGGAGTGAAAGCTCATTCTTTCACTCCAGTACACTGCAAGTTCTCGGCTGCTCTACTTTTACAGTACCTGTGGCTTTGGCTACACAGTTCTGTTGTGAGGGGCACTGACATTATTCTAACAGTTCTCTCAAGGTTGCTGTGCTCTGCAACAAAGCACTACCAGGATGGATGACAAAAGAATGAGGCTTCATAAATAAATAAAGGAACGTGCTCTAAAATCTCATTTTCCTCAGAATGAGAAATCGTAATTTCCTGTTTGCATTATAGCACCAACACATTTCTTCTGATTGTTCCACTTCAGAGGAACTAAATGAACAAAGACCCGTGAAATAATTGGACTGAATTGCCAACCTAAGGAAAGCTCATTTGCTTTCCTTCCCAAGAGAAGCACTGATTTGATCTCCCTTAAAAAGCCATTCACATTTGAGCAGCTTGAGTTATGATTTGGAGAGGATCTGTGGGGTGGGAGCTCTGCGGAACAAAACCGTGCAGTTCACACATGCAAATACAAGATAAAAGCATTCGAAAGACAGAATGAACAGAAACAAGGAATAGAAATATCCAAATAGTGCTTATGAAATCCACATTACAGGTATTTTTGCAGTTCTGAATCAGCCTGATCCTGCGAGGAACTGACTACTGTAGAAAACGGAGCTTGGCCAACTTGTGTTCATAAAGTAGCCCCACTGGAGCCAGAGATGTCCTGACAAATAAAACAAAAGGGAATGCACACCTGTTGAGTGTTCTACCCTGTAATCTCCACATTGTCCTAATTATAAGTGAATGAGCTCTATTTATTTACCTTAATCTCTACCACTAGGGAGGAGGTACAGTAAGGGGAAAGGATAGGACCCTGTAACTCTATTTTTAACCAAAAATGAATGACCTTTTCCTTGGCTTGAATAAAAATAAATGCTGTTTGCCCAGAGGCTGTTGTGTCCCTTTGAAATCAATGAGAAGCATCCCACACATTTAGGTGTAACAGGAATGGATCCTTGATACATACACGACAGCTCCAGCATTCTCCTAAAGCTAGTTGTTTTTCCAAATAAAAATCACAATACAAGCCACTACAGGTTAAACTTCCCAAAGAATGAACTGAAAGCCTCTAACACTGTTTGGTGTTGGTGACACGGCAAATAAAGGTGTTTGCATAAGGGCAGTCCAGGGCACAGACAGACGAGGAGCTCTCCTGGCTGCTGCGCGGTGGGCACTCATCTCTACCCTTTGAGATGAGTAGATGAGAGAGAGCTCTCTCTGTGAGAGCTTGCAGAGCCTCTCACAGGGTACCCACCCCTCCCCTTGCCCCGTTCTTTGTCAGAAGAGAGCCCTGAGGGATGGGGAGCACACGGCCACCCACCAGCAGGGACACTGGCTGCTGGAGCAGGAGAGCTGTGGAAATTCCTGCAGGCCTGCCTGGGTGTTCACTTACCTTCTTGTGTGAGTCAGACTGCCTAAAGACACGGGCTCAGTGAGTCGTGCAGAAGCACTGCAGATGCTCAGGGAGCTGTGGAGGTTTCCCTGTGAATTTTCACGCTGCTCTATTTAAACAAACACGACTGCAAATGGAGCCTTGTTAATGTTTCCCAGGTGGCTAGCTTGGGATAATAAGCACACACAAGAGCACTTATGTTGGTTCTCAGCACAATCCTATCTCTTGGTGAAAATAAAACTATCCCACTGTCTCTAGGGGAATTTCAGCTAATGCTAGTCAAGCCTGAGGCACTGATAGGGATACAGCCCAGCTCCTCCAAACAGAATAAATTGACATTTCCACTTACATAATCGTGGTCCATTAGCAGCAAGCACAGAAAAGAGAGACACTTATGTAAAATATAAATTGGGGCTTAAAAGCCTTTCTCGTTGTGCTTTATGATGGCAATTGCTGCCGTTGCTGCACCTCACTAATGAATCTGAAGAAACCCGGCTGACAGTCTGGAGCCAAATGTTGGTAATCAGAGGTTAAAGATGCCTCTTTCATGAACTCAGAGATAGCTTTACTTGGACCTAACAACAGCCTGCTCAGACTCTGGGACTCCTCAGATAGAGACAAATGATGAGTAGTAAGTCTCTAACTGCTGTCTGTAAGCACTGTGTCGAGTTATAAACCTAAAACTAAAGAAATTAAAGAACTAAAGAAAGTGTTTAAGATGGCTAGTGGGAACCAACAGCTCCAAGTGCTCATATTCTGACCCTCATTTCAACAGCACTTTGAGCAGTCAGATGCCTCTTAGCAGAAAGCAGTGACTTAGCTCAACCTCTGAGCAAAGAGGAGAAGAAAAAATCCCACCGCTTTTGTTTTGGAACTAGATGATCTGTTAAGGTCCCTTCCAACAGAAACTGTTGTATGATTCTATGAGTTTGCCTTGGAGTTATTTTAGCCAACACCATTTATTTCCATTTACTGTCTGCAATGCTCAAGATGTAAAATATATCTCACTAATACTAGTGTTACAATAGCTATAAAAAGTCAGCATTTGAAAATGTGACAGAAAGATCAATATTTCAGCACAGCACTGGGTTCTGCTGAGTCTTCATTTATCTGATCTCCCCTCCATTTCCTCTTCTCCAGGCTGAAACATATGCTTAATGATAGCATATGTTATTGTTAGTCACCTAAGAGGTTCAGAAGGAGACTTCTAGCAGTGGCACTAAATACTTACTCCTTTTGACAACAAAGCTTGACTGTGTATGGAACTTCTGCTTTGTCTGTTGACCATCTTCCCCACAGGGCCTGACTCTCTCTGTATTTTGGTCTGTGAGGTGTACTGAACTACTGGGGTTTATGCTCAGATGATTAATGACAGGAATTGGCCTCAAGATGTGGAAGGACAGCTCCGACACAACACCTGCCTCCAGCTCAGGGCCTGACTCAGCTCAGTGAAATCAGTGAAACTGAACTATGCATCAAGCCAGCAGAGAACAGGGCAGATTTACCGAACACAGGTCACAGTCTAGCTGGCTTTATCCTCTTTTCACATCTACTTTTTGTCTCACAGATTAGGCAAAGATTATGCAGGAGAACACTGCAGTGTACTTTCCAGCAAGTGATGAGTTTGAATATTTTCAGTCTATTATGGGTTCAGGATTTCAGTCTAGATGGACAAAGTCAAGACCCTGAAAACTCCTGTTGCAATTAACTCCTGTTTTTCTGGTGCATTTTGGAGAAGTTACTGATGTGTCATCTGTCCTTTTCTTCCCTCCTCTTTTCCTCAGAGTCTGCTGATACAGAACCTGGAAACTCACAAGCCATCTGGTTCTGGAGTTAAGGGAGCCTCAGCCTGACAGACAACTCTGAAGAATGGGAAAGCAGTTGGAGAAAGATACCTGTGCAAAATAATTTCTTTCTCAGAAGGCTGTCAAAGCACATATTATAAAAAGTGCAAATCATGGACTCAATGACTGAATTTTTTTACCAGTTTTGTTTCTTTTTTCAGCTTCTAAGAATACAGTTCAATATTATGTATAAATTTTATGATCACTTAGCCATTGTATTATTGTCGGTATTTCTTCAACTCACAAGAATCTAATGAATACGGTAAAAAGGACCTACTTAAAGACCCCAGCATGATATGAGAGGCTATTTCGTTTTATGCAAGTAAAGGCAAATAATAAGACAGGCAGCATCACAAAACAGAAAAAGGAGAAGGCTGTTTGCCCATTTTGTCTCCTGAAAACAGTTTAAGCCATGCACTACAACTAAGTTACTGAGGACAAATGTTTCCTAAGTGTATTGTTTGGAAAAATAGGTTGATAGAAAGTATTTTGAGAGATATCACCTCAGCTCACAAGTAATTTTCTCTCAGTTGTAAGTTTTCTAAAATACAGATAGTCACTATGAATTCGTGTCAGAGAGACTGTGCCTTGTGTGTTGTTATGCTCTGAAGGAAGAAAGTGATACTGCAACAATAGAATGGGAAAGCTCTAAGAAACACAACTTTCCAAGGGAAGCCAAAGGAATGTAGACCCTTCATACCCCTCAAGTTGTTGCAGAATGTTTCTGTAGTACCTATCTGCTGATTGATAAGAGGATAAAAATGTTTCATCTTGGCAGGGTCTTTTTGACCAGAGGTTGTGTCTTGGAAGGAGCAGCAGAGACAACATGGGATAAACTGATCATAACCCCAATCTCTGTGCCCCTGTGCCACACAGGTGGGTACCTGGTGTCCAACCTCAGTCAACCCACTCTGCTGCAAAGGCCTAGAGTCTAATAAAACTAGTTTCTAGACAGAAAGGCACTGATGATACATTAGTTAGATTTTAGTATTTTCCTGGACTTCAAAATAAAGTATGAAAGTCTAAGAGTGGGCATTGCCAGCTGTGTTCTAATTTTATTGAAGTGATGGCAAAGTAGATATGCAGTGAATTCAGACTAAAAATCTAGAAACCAGAATTATTGGCACAATAATAAAACATGAAAACCTGAGGCAGAAGTAGACAGGCTCAGTGGAACAGGGCCTTGAGAGTAAGTATGAGAAGTTCATGACAAGAAAGATGAAAGAAAAGAGGAAGAATCTGTAGAGTGGACTGTTAGCTGAGGAATTTCGCTTACAAACTGTAAATAAGCGGGAAAAGAATGAACTGAGAAAGCATGCTATTTAGCTTTTTCTTTCTTTTTATTTTTCCCCTTCTCTTTTCTAATTTGAAGTGCTGGAACTCCAGATTTCCCTTTTCTTATTAATTATAACTTCCAGCTGAAAACCATAATGGATTCTTAACTGCAGCCAGAGTGAAACAGAATTGACATTTAATTTGCATATAAAACTACAAAATGCTTTGTTGATATTAGACATGGTAATTCATGGCAGTGCTTTCAAGAGTATCTATCTGAGACCAATAATTTCAGGTCACTGAGATAAATCATCCGTAGTGTCTTGCTGAACATAACTATTTTGATGGATGATATCTTGCAGCTGTCAGCAGATTGAACCTGCCTGTTGGTGGCTCTCAGGGGACTGGCTTAATGATTGTACAAATGAAGCAAGAACTAAACTAAGAGAGAAAAATTCATAAAAATTAGGGAAATGTGGGAAAGAAGCAAAATTTGTTCCCTGAATAAGCATTTTTAAACTTAAAGCAATTCAGAAAATGGAAAAAGAAAAAAGTATTTCTTTTATTCCTGTCTTCTTCAATTCCTAGGTAACTCCTACTGAGACACTGTGGAGAGCTATAACAACTTTAGCAGAGTATTTTCTCCAAAATTTCTTACACCAATACTGCTGACATGATGACAGACTTTGGAAAGTGATGCATTCTGGATGTGGACATTCATTTTTGTTGATTCAGCTGGAACCCCTTAATGTCCAGCTCTGGGACCTTTTGGAAGTCTCCGCAGTTTTTTTTCCAGGTTCCTTTCACAGGCTTCCTTCATGTAGCAACCAGAACGTGAGGGCAAGATGTACAACTACACCTTGCCATAGTAGGAAGCCAGGGTCTGCAAACGGTGTGTACCTGCATGTAACATCTGGGAAGTGCAACCAGTGCTTGAGCCTTCTGAGGGACAACAGCAACCTGGCACTTGGTGCATGCCTGGTCAGCTAGCTCCCCTCCCAGTGCCTCCAAAGCACTGCCTGGAGAACTCCAGAGGGGTCAGTCCAGCAGGAAAGGAAATGAAAAAGGATGCTCTTCAAATGCTTTCTGCCTTCCCAGGATTTCTGTTCTGATCCTCAAAAACCCTGTTATACTGAAGACTGATGTGACAGGGACATGAGACAGACAGCTCCAGTTTCTGATGGGTGTTTAAGAGTTTTAGCCATGATCTTTTCCTCTCCTCAGTCCTTGATGTGTAATGTGGTTCATCTTTCCTATGTAAAATGATTCTCAGCGAGGGGAGAGCAGTAACTCCACAAACCCAAGCACTTCATATGCATTTCTAATGTGGTGGTGTGGAATTGACATGCAGCTAACTGCAGCAGCCTTTCACTTAGGAATGACATTGCTTCTGCTGACATTTTCCAGCTGAAGAATCATTTTATGTCTCACACACACTTTGTTTTCAGCTTTCCTGAACCGTGTGAAAAGCAGAATCAGAGCTGAGCAGCTGAAGTCCGGGGGAGTGCAGAAGCCTTGAGGGAGGGAGCTTCAGCACGGGAAGACGAGGGTCGGCTCACTCCAGGCTGTCAGGGAGCGCGGGCCAGGGCACTGAAGAAGAAACCTATTCAGCGGTACACCGCGGGGAAACGCCTTTCGCGAGGGAGAAGGTGCCGACCCCGGCTGTGGGAGCGGCTGTGGGTACGGTCCCCTCGCGGTGCGTCTGGGGCAGGACGCAGAGACGCCGGGAGAGGGACCAGGGAATCCTCTCCGCGACGGCTGCCCAGGGGCAGGGGCACATCCTCACCCGCCTTCCTGCCCATCCCGCTCCCGCCGGCCGAGATGAGGGCTCCGGGGGCGGCGTGTGCGAGGGGAGGGAGGCGGGGAGGCGGCGGCTGTGCCAGCCCGGAGATCTCCTCCCGAGCACGGCTCTGGGGACGCCGCCGAGCATCTCCTCCCTGCCTCGCCCGGGCTCTGCCCGCGGTGGCGGATGGAGGCGGCGGCGAGCCCTGCCTGGCCCTGCCCGGCCCCCAGGCACTGATGCTCGGCCCCCACCTGTGCGGGGCGGGATGAGGGCCCTCCCGGGCTCGGCTCCGCCCCGTGGGCAGCGAGAGCCGCGGGCACCGCTCTCTGTGCCGGTGCCGCCGCCACCTCGCACCGCCCCGTCGCTTCTCCTGTCGCCGCCCGGGGCTGCGGGTCCCTCGCTCCGCCAGCGGCCCCGGGCCGGCCCTGCCCTGCCCTGCCCTGCCGCGCCGGGCTCCCAACTTTCCTCGGCGTGGCACGAAATGTGCCGGGGCGCCGCAGAGCCGCTTTGACGTCTTGATCCTCTCCGAGAACTTAACAGGATCTCAAAGCCCTCCGAGCGGCTTTTCCCGGTGAGCCGGGCTTAGGCGCTCGGGCTCCGGCCGTAATCCACGGGCACCCAGCGGAGGGGCGGCCGCGGCGGGCCCTGCCCTGCCCCGCCNCCGGGGGTGCCGGGGATACAAGGGCTGCCGGGGATACCGGGGGTGCCGGGGATACAAGGGCTGTAGGGGATACCGGGTTACCAAGGTGCCGGGTACACCGGGGCTATCGGGGATACCGGGCGTGCCGAGGGTGCCGGAGCTGTCGGGGGTGCCGGGGACACCGGGGCTGCCGGGGGTACGGGGGTACCAAGGTGCCGGGCTGTCGGGGGTGGTGGGGCCGCCCCGCGAAGGGCAGCGCTGACCGCCGGCCCCGCCGCGCCCGCATCCGACA
>WBMV01000539.1:119927-210103 GCA_013396655.1 Campylorhamphus procurvoides
GGCAGGCGGACAGTCGGACGGACGTACGGACGGAGCTGCAGAGTTCGGATGCTGCGAAGGAAGGAGCGGTCAGGTGAGTCTGAAAGAGGAGGCAGGAAACCTTCCTCTCGGTCATGCCCGTGAGAGTGGGAGTATGTCCTGCATCGGACTACGATTCCAAACCTTGACTCAGAAGCTTGAAATGGAAACGTAACTTAAACCATTTATTTATTTATTTAGTTAGTTAGTTTCAAAGAAAAGTGGTTTTGTTTGTTTGTTCAAAGTTAATTGACACAGTGGTCTGCATACTCCAAATCGAATTAGATTCAGGACACAAATCCATACAGAAGTGAGGCCGAGAGGGGACTTCTACTGCTCCTGTTGACCGATGCTTAATTTCCCCAGTTTAATCCATGTGTCCCAGAACTTCTCTGCTGTCTGGTGTCTGTGGTATGTGTGATCTTGTCAAACCCTATATAAAGGACATGCTAGCAAGTACTGCAAGCAGTGAAAGGGAATAATTTTCCAGTGATTCCTGGTACTCCCAATAAATTGACCTTAGTTCTAACAACATGACATCCTTTGCAAAACTCCTGTAGTGTAATCCAGGCCATAGTGTGCCTAAGAAGGTGCAAGATACAATAATAACTATAATCAGTGTCTTTCTCTAAAGCAAGGCCCACTCACTTGCTTAGAGGAAAAAGTCGAAAGAAGACAAGGAAAAATTACCTGAATGTTACTTTAGATCTCTGAAGAAATGATATTAAATGTAAATGTTGGTATCTGTTGATCACAGACACTTTAACTATATTTTGTTTTCCAGATTCATAGTTGTTGCATTCAAAGCAAGTGGTCAGAGGCATGTTCAATTTAAAATCTGTATTTTTCATTGTTACAACTGAGTAAAGTGTAGTTTTAGATGTTACAGGTTTTGAAATAGTGTAACTTTGCCTTCAGTCAGCACAGGCTCTGGGTGGTTTTTGTCCTCTAGTATTTTTTCTGTTGTTTTCTTTGAGTATGCATGCTAAAACCATCTGATTAGACAAATACTTGCTGCAGATGACACTGGGACTGTCAGGATGTCTAATCAGCAAGGGTAGTAATCACAGTAAACATGGTGAACAACTTGAAGGAAGAGCACATCAGCTTTAAAAAATTATGCATCATCTTCCATATCGCACCTCTCAGCTTTACCTTCTGTGTATCCCAGCCTTTGTCATCCAGTTTGGACCCGAGCTCAGTCATTCTATTTCAGCACATTGTCTTGCAGCCTTCTCTAGTGTTGCCATCTCTTTTCATTAGCATCTCTTAAATCCTCTTCTGTCGAACATCTTGTTACTGCTTGTGAAACGTGACACAATTTACCTCTCATGCTTTCCTTCCCTAGCCAGGTGAGATGGCTCAAACAGGTTACATAACGTGGGCAGGGAGTGAATTTGAATGGGTAACATTTGCATGTATGCCCATGCACGCGTATTTATTTTATAAACACACATTCAGAAGTGCAAACCTACTGTGTTTTAGCTGTATTCATGCACCTGTTCTGTTCCCTTTTAAGAGTTATCTTGGCAAATGAATGCACTGACAGAGATGTTGGCAGAACTGGTGAATTTCAGACAGTGGCTACAGAAGCCTGGCACAGAGCTTATTTGCTGTATAGAGATATGGATACTGAATATCTGCACCCTGTTAACCCATACCAGCAACAGAAACATGATGTAACTTGGTTGTCCTGTCAGCTGTAATTTGTAGTTTATTGTGTTTTAATTTACAACATTATGTTCAATACTTGTGGTTAGTTTCTCTTAAGTGATTTCCATTCTATTCTGGTATAAATAATAATATATTCATAGAAAATGGTCTGTAAAATACTTTAGCAAATCTTAGGAAATTGAACTGTTTGTACCTAAAGAAGGGAAATTCAGTCCAAATAATTCCATTTATTTAAAATGTTATTTTGGTACTACAGAGTGCCAGGGACTCAGCCATCAAAGAAATTAAGGGTAATCACATGCATTTCATTCTAAAACTATAAATCATACACGCAAGTATAAGCAGTGCTGTGTGGAGTATACGCACATCCTAGAGTACCTGTGAAAGGTCTTGATAGATCTTTGGTTCTGAGGCTACTAGGCTATGCATATAAATTATATTCATTTTAAGGAGATGTCAGTGCCCACAGACTGGGAAATGCAATATGATGTAGCAGAGAGTAATAAAATTTGAAAAGTATGTTTTTAAAAGAGGTCTTAGAATTTAAGAACTGTTGGTTCTTAAACATAATGAACATAATGGTTCATGAGGGTAAGGTGGTGCAGGTTGCTGATTATTTTTCCAAGCCCTTGGGCTTGATCTAATAGCCTTTATACAAAGTTGATTCCCATGAGAGTATGCCAGAATCCAGTCTGCAGATTAGTTTACAAGCCTCCAAATTGTTGAAGAAAAAGCTGGGCCTTGTCTTCCCTTGGTATAGTTACTTCAAGGTCCAGTGTCCAGTCTTTGATGTCCATTTGTTGCCTGTACTGGTCAGATCATTGGAGCTGCAGGCTGTCACACATAACACACACAGGGTATACAATGTACAGCTGAGCTACAACTATTACCAAGTGATATAACAAGGATCATGTAGGTGGAGGTCAAATCCCAGAATAAATCCCAGAGTCTTGGCAGGGTTGAACCTGAGAGGCTGTGTGAGGATTTAGAACGTGTCTTAACTAAAATGATGTAAGTGATCCCATGCAGCTTCCACAGCAATAAATGAGATGTTGAGAGCCTCAACTTCATTATTCTACCAACCACACAAACACAACGCATTATTAAATTCTATATAAAGCCATCTTTTACTTTGTGATGTTGATACATATTTCACCTTGAAAAGCTGTTTTTTGAATTCTGCTACATTTTCCCTCTGTAGTCCTTTTAGTCTAAATAAGAATATTAAATGGTGGTAGAAATAGCTTGATCTGCCATCACTGCTTGATAAACAACTATGTTTACTTTGTACCAGATGTATTAATTCTTGGTTGGTTAACAACTTTAAATTAAGTTAGGGTGAGTTAATGTATTCTGTCCCAAAGAGGAAGTGGTAAAGTAGCCCAAATGTGGACTCTCAATGCTCTTGAGAAGGAGACTGTAGTAATTCAAAATTCTTTCATAGATGTTTGACAAGCTGCACAGTTCATTTTGGTAGCTTAGCTGATGGCCACCAACTTCCTAAATTTTATATAATTTATAATATGCCTGTGTGTGCCTGGGGTTTTATCCTCCCTGAGTATGTGCAAAATTGGCTGAAACCTAGGCCAAAAAGCTGCTCAGAGGCCTTGACTGTGTCCAACAGCAATGGGTGCTGAAAACAGGAGTTCCTGCTGCTCATATATGTCCCCAGAGCACTGAAAACCCATGAGAAAGTTATGTGTGAGTGTATCCCATAATCTACTGGTAGAAGGGTCTGGAGAAAGGAGTAGAACTGGTTTCGGCTTCCTTAATTTGAAGGAGACTTGAAAAGCTTCTCATTTTTGAGGTGCAGCTGCTCAGCCCTATGCACTTTGCTGCACATGGATGAAATAGACTTGAGAAAGGGGAATTCAGTGTGTTGATTGAGTGTCACCTCTTTTTGGCCTGGAGGGAGATGCCCAGTTATTTTCAGTCTCCCGGTTTAGCTTCAGTCTTTTCTTATTGACTGACATATGTCGCTCCCTTCCTAGTGCCTTATTCCTGGGTACCTGAATTTCTGTGTGCCTGCTTTGAGAAATCCACTGGATGTCACAGCTCCGAAAATTTAGATACCTCCAGTTGTAAGTCTTTAAAGATGTAGTTCTAAAGAGAAAAGTAGAACCTGATTTTCCAAATTTGTAAATGCATATGTGAATCTGAGGTTTTCTTATGTTACTTGAACTCATATTTGTTGTCAAACAACCCTCTGTCTTGATAAAACAGGTCTTTTATACCAGGCAATGCATATAAAATAATTTGACACAAAACATCAGTTGCCATTGAATCCAAAATGAATAGGATAAAAGAGTAAATGAACTATTTGCATTTGGAGTAGGCAGTGCTATCATTAATGCATAATTTGTTGTATTTTTTAGTAGTATAATGCATCTTTATCATTTATCTCTAGTTTCAGTGTCAGGGATTTATGCACTGAAAAGCAGTATTCTTGAGTGTGGAATTATTTCTTACTCATCTCTTTCAGGTTAGTACAGTTGGTAGTAAGGAAGGAAAGACTAAGTGAGAAAACAAGTTAAAATTTGGCTTAAGGCATTGGTAAAGGTGTCAATCTTTCAGGAGCTAGGGGGGTTTCAGGTAAGTTTTATTTTGCTGGATGGCTAGATTGAGGCTCAGAGAACTATCTGTCTGTCTGTCCATTTGTTTCTCTTGTTAAATCGCTTGTGAGCTAAATACCTGTTCTAAGTGCCTAATGTGGATTTACCAGACTTGTCAGCCTTTAGGTAATCAAGTTTTACTCTCAGTGTTATTACTAGCTTTAAATATTCAGAGTAGAGAGTGTAGTTCCCAGAAAACAGAGATTTTACAAAGGCAGATAGCAAGGCATGGTGGGTGCAGGCCCCCAGGGGCTGCCTGTGCTGGACACCAGTGGCTCCAGCTGATCCCCTGCAGACGAGGTGGTGGCACTTTGGGGAAAAATGAGTATAATGCCACAAAGGCAGCATGTGGGGAATGAAGGGGAGGGAAAAAATGGTGAAAAACAGTTCTGCAGAAACCAAGATGAGAGAAGAAGGAGCAGTGGTGTTGTTCCAGGCACTGGAGCAGAGTCCCCTGCAGCCCATGGAGAGGGCTGTGCTGGAGCAGACATCCACTGTGGATGATCCTATGGAGGAGCCAGTGGCTATTTCCTGAAGGAAACTGCTCCCAGTGAAGAGGAACCCATGGGTGAACAGGTTCGCCTGCCAGGAACTGCGGCCCATGTAGGACCCACACTGCAGCAGGTTTATCCTGCAGGACTGCAGCTCATGGAGAGGACCCAGACTGGAGCAGTTTGTGAAGGACTGCACCCTGTAGCAAGGACCCACACTGCAGCAGGGGTGGTGTGAGGAGGAAGGAGCAACAGTGAGGAACCATTATGGAATGGCTGCAGTCCCACATTCCCCATCCAGTGTGTTCCTAGGGAGTGTGGAGAAGGTGGAGGAGTTGGGAATGTCGGGGTGAAGTTGAATCTGTGGAAAAAATGAGGGGTAGAGGTGTTTTTGTTTCCCACCATCCAGCTCTATTTTAATTTGCAATAAATGAGTTGAATTTTCCTCAGTTTGAGCCTGTTTTGCCTGTGCTGATAATTGGTAAGTGATCTTCCTGTACCTTTTTCTTGACGCATGAGCTTTCTCATCTTACTTTCTCCTGCTGGACCACTGAGGAGAGGGAATGAGAGAACAGCTGGGTGGGCATCGGGCAGCCAGACAAAGCCAACCCACCACACTACTGTAACAACTGTGTTTTTAAATACAGAGCTGGGCTCTGCTCACTCCTTAAAGCTGCCTTGTAAGAACCAGTGTTTAGTGGCAATTTTGGGATGGCAGACCCCAGACAGTGGGACCTGTCTCTGCAAAAGGCTCTCCAGGACTTTCCTGCTGGCTCCTCCTGATAGCTCATGTTAAGCTGCTCCCTAGTAAGTTGCTTGCCAGATTTTGGATCCAATGTTGAAATGCTGGTCTCCTCCCTAGGCTACTAAACACATTTGTCATTAGGATTCTTGGAGGCATAGGAGGAACAAATATTTCTCCTTTATCAGATAGCCAGTAATTTGTCCGAATTTTACAGGGTTTATGCAGTGCCAAACAGTGTTGCTTCAGGAGGTCTCACCACTTGCAGTGTACCCAAATTGCTGTCTTATTTATTTCCCTCAGTCCTGTGTTTGGTCTCTCTCTACTACAGTTGGGCACACATAACACACCTTCATCCACTGTCCCTACCTCCTTCCAAAATTGCATTAGTGTATTTTATTGCTTAATAGTAGAGTTGTATTTCTGTGAAATGTTTCCCCCTTCCTTTCCTCCGGTATAGTGGAGAATAAGAGTTCAGGTCACAATTTTACAGCTGAAATTATTGTAATGGATCTGAAATGAGCTCCAATTTTACCTACATATTTTTATTTTATTCTTCATCTTTCTAAGGGGAGCAATACCATTTTTCTTTCTTCCCCTTCTCTATGTCCTTAATCATTCTTGCCATGCTTTTATTCTGCTTTACCTTTCTGTTTAAGAGAAGGACTAATAGTGTTTCATATAAGTCTGCACTTTTGTTTTGTGGAACAGTTTTAGTGTTCTTTGTGTCATTTACACTTTCCATGTATATATTGTGTCAGCAAGCCTGCCCTGCAATGAGCAGGGTGTCACTGAGATGTGCATATGTCTTATGTTCATAGGATGGTTTAGAGTGGAAGGGACCTTAAGGGCCATGTAGTTCCAACTTTGCTGCTGTGGGCAGGAACACCTTCCACTAGATCAGGTTGCTCCAAGCCCCATCCAACCCAACCTTGAACACTTCTAGGGATGTGGCACCCACAGCTTCTCTGGGCAGCCTGTTTCAGTGTTTCAACACCATCATTTCTTCCTAATGTTTCATCTAAATCTCTCCTTTCAGGTTCCCTTCCTGAGACCCTATGGCTTATTTGGAAGTATGTAAGGCAGTAGTTTACATGCTTTTCACCTGTATTCATTGATTCTCATTTGCCTGTGGGGCACATCACTTGTCATCAAATTGAGAAATTGATGTAGTTGATGTGGGTCACCCTGAAGTTATTTGCACTCCTTTTGTTTCTCCTGCTTATAGTATTTTTTTGCCATCCTGAGATCTTGTATCACTCCTTCTTTTTGTTAGCATCCTCAATGACAGGTTTTCCTGCGGAGCCCTGAGCAATACCTTCTTAAACTTTGGCAGTCATGAAGGTGACTGTTTAATCCTGTTCTTTCTTTCTGTCTTCTTATTTTTAATTCAAAATAGTGTTTGGCTTCATATCCTATGACCTGTTCGGTTTCTTTAGGGGCACAGTTTTTGGAAGTCTAAATAAGGTATACAACTGCTTCCTGTATTCATTGTTACATTGGCATACTCAAGCCTTTCGAGGAGATTTGGAATATCTAATTCCAGGATCTATTAATAGTGTTTAATTCCAGACTAATAATATCTAATTTTGGAAGATTAGTAACATCTGGAGAAGCCATTTCGGTTTTAAGTTTAAAGAAATACTGTACTTAGTGTCTTCTAATCAAACTTTCAGAAACTGATGCACAAATTCCAGGTCTGGAAATCCATATGTCACACCTCCAGCATTTGAGATATAGAAGGGCATTGGTCACTAATCTCCAGATTCAGAAGCAACGTGTCTTCTCAGTGAGAGAATACATGTTGTTAGTAGCAAATTATCTACATGATCCCAAGACTTCAGAAGGATTTTATTAGCTTATGCTTTTATTGTTTCAACAGTTTTATTGTTTGAACAGAGTTATTTATTTTGTTGGATATTATTAACCAGGTGAGCCTTGTTTAGGAACTGCCGGAGGTGGACATTGATCTGATTGTGAATCACCAGAACTGAGGAGTGTTACTGTTGTGTTAGGTGGCAGAACTAGTCAAGATCTTAACTCAGTACTACCTTTGTGCTGAAAATACATCTTTAGAAAAAAGTTTAATGCTTTGTTTCTTATTTTACAAATCATTCTTCTTTTTCCACCATCAAGCTTTTAAAACTTCGAGTTATGTTTTTAGCATAAATCATCTGCACTTTAGAAATTAATTCTTGTGAGTGAAGATTCCAATCTGAGAGTGGGTTGAAGGAACTAATTTTTTTAAATATCAATGTGTTATAAAAATGCCCATTTTCCCCCAGTAAAACTTCAGTTAACCGGAATGAAAAGGGCTCAGTTTAAGGTGAGACACAGTTTGACATTAACTGACTTAAACTGAGGCGAAATTAATAATGGGAAATACTGATCAAAATATCAGGTGTTAAATGATAGCCAAAGGCTGTTTCTAGACTAACTTTATTATTTCTGGATGAAAAAATAACCTATTTTATATTTTGGAATATATTTAATGATTTTAGTAAAAGATGTATATGATTAGTTGTCTGGGAGTTGATGGAGGGTAAGTTTGATATCTGGTTTTTAAGAAAGTGCATACGTAACATAGTTCTAATCATGGGTTAGGAGTTCTAATCATGGCTTTGCTTCTCGAATCATTCAGGACAGAAAGTTAGTTTCTGAAAGATCTGTGTTTAATTTGTTCTTAAAGGTGAGTGTTGTGTACTCACTGAGACAGAGGATTACAGGTGAAAAAGGGACAGTAGATGGTCTGAGGGAGTTGATTGATCCCGAGAGGATTTCATTCTAGTCATATCTCGAACAAAAAGGCTTCCTGAAGGGAGTTTAAAAACTTAAATTTTACTTTTTTTTTTTTAAAATTCAGAGCTTCACTGAAAGCCTTTTATTCCCTCATTTGTAAGACACTTGTCTTGAGTCTTAAAACTTGTTTTGCAAGTGATAGATGTGATTTGAATTTGGCAAGGCTTTGAAGGTCAAATCTGGAAAGGAATTCAGATCAATTTCCTAACACTTGTAGGAGATGAGCTGCTAAATACCTTAACAGAGATTTATTGAATTAGTATAATAAAAAAAAGGAGGAGGTGTTTAGTGCAGAGTTTTAATAATATAGAATTATTGCATGGCATATATTGAGGGATAAATTTCATTAATTATCTACTTGGTTAATATGCATTTTTGGAATAAACAGTTTAATCATAAAATAGATAAAATCAGCACAAGGGAATCAATATAAAGTGGAATGGGTCATCCTAGCACATGTATTGCCTAGCTATTTTTGGTTGACTTTCTAACTGTAACCTTCTTTTACTGAGATTTTATACACAATTTTACTATGGATAATTGGTATGACAGTGTAGGTATCCATAAAGCCCAGAGTCTAAAAAGAGTATGGTGCCTTGTAACTCTTTTATTTGGTCATGATGAATCTTCTTTGTTACACTTTTACTATCACTTTTTTCTCTGTCTAGTGCAAATAAATCAAGAAACATGTCATATGTGTGGGCAAATATCATTTGCTATTATTCAAATGGTTGAAATTGCTTTTTGCACTCTTTTAAAGTACTGAGCACATTTCTTTTTCAGCCTTCATAATTTTTTTTCCCATTTCAGCTGTCATTTAGATGTTGATATGTAAAGAAAAATGGCAAAAATCAACACCCAGCACTCCTACCCTGGTATGCACAGGCTGTCTGTCAGACCTACTGATGAAGATATCGAAAGGATTGGAAATGGCTATATCAGGTAACATACTCCTTTCATCAGAGTCAAGAGGACAGACTGCTGTGTAATTTGTGGAACTCCTGTAGTGCCAGGAATAGGAAGCAGAGTTATGGGAATGTTGTGTCATGATATTGTTGGCCCAGTGCACTTGACTGACTTCACAATGTGAATCCGAAGTACAGAAAAGACAGGCATGGGAGGTTGTTGTGGCTCAGGAATAAAGCCCATTTTCACATCAGTGGGAATTACACCGACTCATTAAGGAGAAACCTCTTTCTCAAGTCACCACACAGATAGCAGAGTCTGTGCTTCCAACAGACTGTGTGGGATTTGGTGAAAAAAAAGATCCTTTCAGCACCAGTGAAAAGTCTCGGGACATTTTTTTTAAAGTAGCCTCTGCAAACTGCCTAATTCCTGTCATAGGGAACATTTGTAATGTAAAAAGAATATCAACATTTTTGTACTGAATTTTCAGAGTCCCTCATGGTACAGAGGAAATGTAATAGTCTCTTTACATTTGCCTTTCCCTGTTTTAACAGTTTTAAAGTGGCTGTTTAAAATGTGCCAGTGAGCTTGCACTTACAATTTGCACAGCACCAGCCATTTCTCTAGACTGGGCAAACCCTGCCTGGCCTGCAGGAAGGTGTCTGATGATTCACAGCATCTGTCCAGGCCGGAAAAATGTTCTGCTTTTTGGCTTTTTATGGTCAACCACCTCCTCTGTGTGGACCTTTTCAGACTGTTTCTTGTTGTTCAAAGGTGTACCCAGACAGGAGCACTCAAACTCCTGCTGGGCTGATAGGACTGCCTGCTCTATGAAGATTTTTGAATTGCATGCCCCTAGTGTTGAGTATGGATGGGATTGCTGACCTGTTTGAGTTGGTCCTTTTTTTGCTTTTTGCTTTGCTTATGTGATATTTCCTGTCATGTAGGTGTACCTCCCCTAGTGATAACAGAGCTGCTTCTAATCTGCACAGTATGGCTTGCTTGACTTACTTATACTACCCCATGGTCTCCATACGGAGATTTGGAAGAGACACGTCCCTTTGTCTCTGCTTACAGTGATATCTCAAAAACTGGGAAAACACAGACGGAAATTAGCTTCTTCCTTCCCTTTTTCTAAATAGCCTATTTGCAGAGGATACCAGTGACTGGCAGCTCACAGAATGGAATTACTGGCAGGGATGTGAGAGTGGAGTTATAAAGGTTTAAATGTAGAATTAAATCACTTTGGTCATCTGCAATTTCAAAGGCAATGTCTTGCTTTTGACCGACAAAGGGACTGAAATAAGAACTGCACTTGTATCATCATCATGATGGTCTTGAAGGAGCATTTATTTAAAAGAAGTTTGCTGCTATCAGCATTAATTACAGGAGTTCATATATGATCAAAGATAAAAATATTTTAAAAAGATAAAAAAGAAAGATATAAAAATAAACTACAAGAAGATAAGAGATAAAAAGATACAATATTACTCTTTAAAAGAGATCTCGTATTTGGGGGTTTGGGATTGCCGAAGTGATTGCTAGTAAGTATATACCATACCTTTGCAATACCACTCAAAGAATCTTGATACACTTTGGTTTTAGTTCAGCTTTGTTTTATAATGTGTCTGTACCAAAAAGTAGGTCCAATCAAGAATTTTATAGAAATATTTTGTAGCAAAATATTTCTTTAGGCACTGGGAAAAAAACCACCAAGTTTTGTAGAGTAGCAGCATTTCTTCTTTGCCTTTGTCTTCCTCCAGCTCCTGTTGGCAATAGTTCAACAAAGCAATTAAACACATTGCTTGGTTCTCATTAAAGCCAGCAGGTGTTAAATTTATGCTTAATGCTAAGGATGTGCTTAAGTGCTTTTCTGCTTTGAAATAAGGTATTATCAAGAAAAAGCATTCACTGCCACAGTTAACAGAAAGCTGCTGCTGATCTTTAAGCTGTCATTCTCATTTATGCTGAAGCGATTTGTGTGCCCATATTCTTACTATATAGTATGTTATGACGTTGGCTCCTTTTGTTAGAACAAAAAGTAACAAATGAACCTTTATTTTTAAAATCCAGCCCCTGCAGGGAAACAGCTCAAAGAGCAGAGGCAGCACATTAGATTATAGACGCAGTTTGGCTATCTGAAAGTTGGAAGCAGGACTCAGCTGCACCCTGTAGACCTCTGGATTTGGGTGTCTTTGTGTGAGTAGGTCTCTGTGTTCCTGCTGTCATGAGTGAAGATGTAGTCAGCACTCACAGTCAGCAGCACCTGGGGAACTGTTCAGCTTACCCTGGAGCTGAATAACTCTTGAGGCTCGTTTGGCTCTATTGATTAGAAGAGAGGAATTTAGTTGCCTAAAATAGGCATCTAATGCTATTTCAGATACCACAGGGTATTTGAAGTGTTTAGCTGGTGCTAGTGGATGTGAGGAGTGACCTGTGTGCTCTGGAGAGGTCTGAAAAAGTATTTTGAGGTATTCCAAATGGTACTAGACTCCTGTATTGAGGCAGCTGAATAAAGCCCTAAGAAGGCCGTTGACTATAATGGGAACTTAGACTTATTAGGTACTGCCCAGCACCAATATTAGAATTTATTGCTAAGATCACACAAAATGTGTATTTGTCTGCAAAGAGGAATGAAAGTACTTAAAAACAGCCATGGTACTGCAGTCTAAAAGACTGACTAGTCCAGTATCTTTTCTCCAGCAGGTCTGTAGGTGGCTGCTCTAGGCAATACTAAAAGAGGTGGTGGGCAAACTCTACTGCTCTCCCAGCATCCAGCTCAGGAGACTTCTTGAGAGGAATGCAGGCTCTGTGTATCTGGTATTCCATAATGAATTTCTGTTCCATGAGTTCATTCATTGTCCCCTAGAAGCCATGTTAACTTTGGCATCCATAATATTCTCAGCACCAACAACATAAACTGGGTTATAGAAGTTTTTCTATACTAAGCAGTGTCTACTCGTGTTTTGTAATTAAAAGTGAAGTGGAAAACAGGTAACAAGTCGAGAATCCCAGGACTTCCAGGATCTATTTTAGCATTGTTCTTTGTGTAGAAATAATAACCTTTTAATTCTCTGTCAGTTTCTCAGCTGTGAGTGCATCCCACAAAACTGAGCTCCAAATTATCCTTTTGTGGGTATTGAAATGCTGTTGCAGGTTCTTAGGAAGATGCTGCAAGTGTGATGTTTTCCTGGCAGGACAGATTAACAGATGCATGTGATAGTTCTTGTTTGCATTACAAAGGGGGAAAAAAGTGATCCTGAATGGATGTGACAAAGTCTTGTAAAAGTGAATACTAAAGTCTGAAAAACACAGAAAAAACCCTAGGAGTACTATAAAAAATCAGAGTGAACCCTGATAAAGTAGAGGTTCCAGTGAAGTAAATTTTAAAACTCCATTACTGAAAGAGGAGGCTAGATATTTATCTCTTCCTCTCAGATGCTGATGTTTTAAATGCTGATGTATAGTCTTTAGTTTCTGAGCTTGCTGGAGTGTATGGTATAGCTTCCATTGACTTTAATTCACATTGGGTGGCTCCAGAAAAGTAGGAACATAGGCTTAGCTATGTGGTTATCAAACATAGGCTATCTTACTAGGAAGAGGACAGTTTGCTGTCCTGGTTCCTGAGGTAGCAGTAGAAAGAACCAGATGGGGGGAAATCTGCTGAAGGTTGTATGGAATTCTTAAAAACTAAAATTGCTTTTGCAGAACCCATTCACTGTGTGAAGAGGTGTCTTCAGAACTGCAGGGAGTCGTTTCTGTGGAGGAAAGAAACGTACCTGAATCCCAGACAAGTTCATTCACAGGCAGGGGAGCAATGGCAAGGTAACATGCTAACTAATAGAACTTCCAGTATTCAATTTGTTGAAAGAGACCGCTCACAATTTGGAGGCAAAGAAGGAAGAGACATCACTTTCCAAAGAAAGTGGATGGAGTCCAGTGGAAAAAAGTCTATAAAGACACAACAGAGATTGTATTTGACCTTGTTTCTGAACTCATCACTTACTGCTAATAAAAGTCTTAGAATCTGAGAGATGCTGAATAAGCTCACACAAATTTGCTAAATATATAAAAAAATATTTTTACATAATTGGATCAAAAATTTATTGAATATGGGGGAAATGCATGAAGTGAGTCCAAAATGTAAAGTAAATGCGTAAGTGTTTGACTCTGGCTGATGCAATGTTACTTTCCTATCAAATAAAACATGATTGTTCACCTTTGGTGGATGGCTCTGGCAAGGGATGTGTTGTGAGTGCAAGAGTTTCTCTCTGTTTTTTAGAATCCAGTTATGTTTATAATGGATTTGGAACCTTAGTCAGCAAAATTAAGTTAGCTATCGGCTTAAGTTGTTTATATTACCAGGACTGAAACATAAACCTCAAGTGGAGCTTCATAAAACTTGTTGTGTCTGCTTTAAAAATTTCTGAGACTGCCTTCAGATCCCATGATTATACACAACACAGACCATACTCAGTTTAAGCATAATGTATTTCACAGAGCAAATTAAAAAAAAAAATTATAAAACTAGGGTCTTTTAAAAAAGAGTGTTGTTTACACTTAAGCCTTTTGGATGGTGGAAAATAAACTTATATTTATATTTCCCTGTTTGGCTGTCAGATAGTGACACCACCACGTGTAGCTTACAAAGTCTGCGAAGAAGTCTGGTTTAGTTGAAAAGTGCTTATAAGATGTATGTTTTGTACAAACTTAAAGCACGTGAATATATAAACTCATAATGAGAATTTTCTTTTTAATTTTAATTTATAATGTTCTTTACCCTTTTCAGGATAGTTTGAATTACATGTGTGTCTAGCTACAGTTACATATGCTCTGAATATATAAGGAAGCTTCTGATGAAAACATAAATGCTTAACAATTCAAATATTATGGTAACATAACATCACTCCTGAATGCAAATTCTCAAGTACCTAAAACTACATCTGCACTGAGTGTCTCATTTTGAGATGTAAAGGCCCTCACTTGACAAGAACATTCTGTTGCTCCTGCAGTGCTGATACAGTGGACTAGGAACTAATGTGTGAGATATTTTCCTGATCCCTGCAAAAGGTGATCTACAACCTTGTGTGAAGTGACCGGCTTCACACAGTTAATCCATCCACTTCAATTTCATGGCAGGCAGAGAAGTGGAGAAAAATCCTCCTGGGCTGCTGTTTGTGTGGGTGTTTTAAGGTGTGTTATGTTCTTGTTTGGTTCAGTCAATTTTGTATGTCTGTTTCATGCAGGCTGTCACAATTTGTCTTATCTATAAGGTCATGGGCCACAAGACATTTGCACCACGAAGACCAAAGGCCTGACTCTTTCCTAGAACGTATCAGAGGGCCGGAGCTCGTGGAGGTGTCCACCAGGCAAAGCAACATCCGCTCCCTTCTGAGCATCCGTGGGCAGCCTGGGGCAGTAAACAGGTAAGGAGACGTGTCTGTACTCTGAATGCAGATGACTGTGGTTATGGTATTTTCTTGGTAATTAGGATCTAAGTTTTATTTTAAGAGGAGGGTAAGGAGCTTAGCATGGGAAATGAACAGGGTATCTAATGCTGCCCAGGAATCTTCACATAACTGAGGTATTACAGATTTCAGCAGACTTTCTCCCTCAACTACACTGTGGCCAAGATCTTGAAGTAAAGGATTTTGATCATATTGCTTCAGGCGGAATGATTTCTTAGAACTGGAATTTTATCACATGTGCAAGCTGTGCAACTTGGTATTGCTAAACTCCTCTCTACAGAGGATGAATGTGATTTCTGTTTCAAGAATCTCGAATGTTGCTAGCTGTGGCTTTTCATGACATTAATGTTAATGCACATTATCTGCAAGTATTAGGAAACTTCAAACAAGCAGTTGTGCAAACGTGTCATTGCTTTGTTATACCTACTCAGGAGTTCATCTGCTAACATGACAGAAGGCTTCTGATGCAGAAATGACAAAATCTTTTGACTGTCAACCTCACTTATTACTACTTAATCAGTCTTTGGTATGGAAGGCGGCATCACTCTTATCTTAACTTTTTTCCCTATAAAACAACAGAGTCTAGCAAGAGAGACCTATATGTGTTTACATATTTTTGACTTGATGGATTATTATTGCTTTATAGAGGTATGATACAGTGTATTAAATTTAACTCCAGCTAAAAGAGGCAAAAATGAAGTCCCAAGACAAAAGCTGACTTTCTGTTTGGCATTATGCTTTGAAGTAGAGATTCCCTTTTGGGGTTTTTTAGTAGTTCAAGGTTGGTACATAAGCAAGTAATAAGTTGATGTGTTTCAAAATCTCAGTTGGTAATTCAGATTAAAGCAAAAACCTTTGTAGGGCTGTGCATGATTCGGGTTACCTTGATTTATTGTGGTCCCTCACAGCCTTATTATCTTCACTTGATCTGCTCCTTGGAAATTCAGCTAAAAATCACATGTTGTTGAATTACCCAGACTGTTGTCTGATTTCTCAGTTGTCTGGATCAGTAGAAACTGCAGATTTGATGTAATTGGAGAGGACAACATTGATCCTTGGCAAACAAGCTTCTATGTAAGGCTATTCAAAGTGAATTTGAGAGTATCCATCGTTGCCTTCTCAGTTTTACACTGTTGCTGCTTTGCAGTAACTCCCAGTTGTTATATCCTGAAGGCTCAATTCTGCAGCAATGGTAGGTATGCTCATTACTTATCCACAAGCCTTGACACTGCATCTGTGAAGAAGAGTTGAAAGGATTGAAGAAAGCTTAGAATAGTGGCCCCCTGAGTACAGGGCTAAAAATAGTGAGGTGCATATTACCGTGCACTAATACGCCTAAGAACAAGCTTCAGGCATCAGATGTGGTCACAAATGTGTATGTGAAGCACACGGTGAAAAGAAACTGGTGCCTTGAAGCAGTTATGCAAAGAGGCTTATCACAGCAGTCAAAGTTGACCTTCCTAAGCTTATCAGGGCATATGTGAGAAGTGAGTAAGTCAGTCTGTCATGACTGTAAACACATGCATGAAATACCCACAGTCTTTACACTCTTTAATATGTTTTACTTAAATTGTTTGCAGTCACTGGCCCTTGGCCAGGTTTAATGTCAACTATAGCAACAACACCAATGAAGAGTAAGTACTGATAACTTCCAACATCTTTCTATACTCCTAGCACCTTCCCTTTTTCCCTTTCCAGCCTAGTAACATTAGTAGTATAAACTCCTTAGCTCTTCCTAAGCCTTTCCTAAGCATATAGTTTTATTATAGAGAAAGGTCTAGTTTTCTTAGTATGAAAAGCATTCTTTGTGCTCCCTGTGAACTACTTTTTGTCTGAAGTTACCCTTTCCTCTCAAGGAGTGAATTTTATCTAGCATTTAGTCCCTACCTCGTGTAGTTCAGCTGGCTGATTTTACTGCATCACCAATTGATTTATTAATTCTTCAGTTTTTAAATGAGATTCATGTGTTAATTTTCTAATAGTAATTTTCATCTTTTAACATACTGGTCTCTTTTTGCAAATCAAGTATCCCAAAAATTTCAAGTTGTCAAATGAAAAGTGGATACTGGTCAGGGTACCAAGAAAACACGTATGTGTGCATCCTTTTAACATGTGTGTTTCAGTTCAGCAAATGTTGTTTTAGAGAGAGTGACAGGCACCATATTAAGGCTGATATTGCAAAGAATCTCTGACAGAAGCTGTCTTTTTGAGTCTATTTTGTAAAATTGACAAGCTATTTCATAGTGTTACATCAAAGAGAAATTTATTGAACAATGTGAGGAGCTCCTGTAATTTAAATTCACCCAACATCTTTGTTTGTTGCTTATCTTAGACCACAGCTATCTGAGGACATACCTGCTCTTTAGTATCCAGTAGCAGATCTGTTCTCACACGTTACATTAGTAAGGTTTTTTCTTTGTAAAGTAATCAAGACAGCTTCTGATTATGTCAGAAATACTTTGAGAAAACTTGTGGCATTTTTTTTCTCTCCTGATAATTCTGCCATGGGCAAATTCAAACTGTACATTTTAAATGATGCTGAAAAAGCCTCTGTGCACATACCTGAACAAGAGGTCTTCCTGCTCCCAAAGCAACTTTTTGGTTCAGTTTGCATAACTTTTATCATAAAGGAAAATCTATGTGCAGTGAACAGTGACAGAAACGCAGAGATTTTCATTTAGACTGGTATAAAAAAGTGCTATAAGCCTGCAGCCCAGCCTGCTAGGCAGGGCCCAAAGGACTGATTAGAATGGAAATACTTCTGTCTTACTCTGTTTCTAACAATGACTCATGTACCTTGGGCAAAACTTTCATCCTTCCAATGTTTCATTATTTTTAAATGAAGACAACACCTGTCTGTCTACCTGCCCGACAGTCTGAAACACATTTGATTTGCAAAGTACTTGACAGATGAGAAATGGAAACATTTGACTCATTCAAAGACTGACAGTGTTTTTATAGGGGTTGATGAAGATGATTTTTAAGTCTGAAGCTGCATGCTCCTTTTAATGTGCTGGAAACACAGAATGGCTGCTGCTGTGTTGGAGTCAAAAGTACTGATACTGTGGAATGTTAGACTATATCATGTTTAGTCGTTCCTGTTTTACTTTATTAAATGGAAAGCAATTAATTTACATGGGGACTATCATGATTCTATCAAGTCTAGCCCAAATTCCCACTGATTTTAGAAAAGATTGGAACTCCATACTTCATGCTCAGCCTTTGAATACTGTGGCAATGGAATACAGGCAGAGCAACTTGGGCGTGACTCCTCTGACCAACCATAGACACGTGGATCTGAGCCAGGCAACCCATCCTTCCATTACGGTTGATGGAAAGCGAAAAAGTCCTTTTAGGGCACAAATCATCTTGTAGACATGGACTGTCTTGTAGATATAGTGGATCTCTATCTCTTGTGTACAACTAAAATAGGTTGGCTTAATTGTGTTGACTGTAAAGCATTTATAAAATGACTACTATGTAGTTAAATGAGACATACTTCTTTTCTCTACATTTGCTGATTTTGTTCAGACATTGTCTCAAATTCTTCTTCAAGCCAATTGCTGAAGCCAGAGGTAAATAATTAATTACAGCTTTGCTGGTTTTAAAGAACCACGAGAGGATATTCAGTACCTTTTTTTAATTACCAGTAAAGCTTCAAACAGTCACAGTGAGGTTTTGGCTATGCAAAGAACATTAACAGTTCGTTAAGCCATTTCAAGGTCTGTCATAATTTGGTAGACTTCTTTTTAAATATCTGGGTTCTAAAGAGTGAAACAGATTGAAAGCATTTACTTAAAATCATCCTGGTACACTGATGTCGGAAAAGGTCAAGAAACTGTGGGTGACTCATGCAAAGAATCAGCCAGCTGGTTACCTGTTGTGACAGTGTTGTGCTGTCAGGATGAGAGTTCTCAGCCTGTAAACCATTTTTACCAGTTGGATCCCTGTCCTACTCTGTCTGGAGCCTAGTCTAGTTTCCTGTACCTCAGCATCCACCCTCCCCCTTAACTGCTTCAATATTGGTAATATTGCTAAGCCTTGCATTATGTTGTACAGCAAAAAGGAAGAAAAGAAAGAGGTTAAAGAGGAGAAAAAAGAGGAGAAAAAAGAGGAAAAGAAAGAGGAAAAGAAAGATGACAAAAAAGATGATAAAAAAAAGGAAGAGTAAGTATAAAGAATAAATACGTGCTTGTAACACACCCCCTATGCTACAAAACATGGTATGGCATTTCACTGTAACACTTTCACAATTATTGTTCTGTGGACTGCAGAATCTTAGCCTGCAGTTTAATACATTTTCCACTTTGGAAAGGTTTCAACTGCTTGGAAAAGTTGTTGCTTCCTGAAGACCTGTGTTTAGACCTGTGTCATGGAGAGCTTCCTATATCAGTAAAAGGGAACTGAGGTACCTCGGGTCACTTTGATTTGAAGATCACTTTTTTACTATGAGGACATTTCAGGACAGCAGCCTGCTTTGCAGAGCTGCACAGACTTTTCGTTGTTCCACGATGTCCATAACAACTCAGAGCAGAGAAACTAAAACTCTGGTTCATCTTACCAAAACTCTTACATGTAGAAAATTAAAGATTTGCTAGTAAGTTTAGTTATTTCACTGATTAGTATATTTAGTTACTTAATATGATGCAGTTTATTGCCAGTGATCACTAAAGTTTGCTTCTTTGGTTAGGGGATGATGTATTTCTGCAATAAAATGACATCATTTGAATGCTTTTGACAGAAATAGATCCTGCTCTTGCTTTGCTACCCTGAAGCTGACCCATTATTTACTGTCATCATCTGGATATTCAGCTGACAGCAAGGATAATGTCAGAAACACACACAAATAAGAAATAAATTATTATTGTGTTTTTTAATAGATTTACATTCTTGGAGATGAGGAACCATCACACAAATACGTATTAGTTTATTGCCTGGTCACATATTCACCACATATTATACCTTCATGGATCACACTTTTTGCTATTGGAATAACTTTTACAGCTGTGGACCTCACAAGCCACTAATGTGTATTTCCTCTAATTACGTGCCTAATCGCTGTCTATTCCATAACAACCTTTCTCGTGCTGGGGAGGGGCACTTCTGAGCACACTCTCTATGTGCCATTAGCCATGCTGCTCTTTAAATTCCAGATTTGTGTGCTTCCTTTAGCATCACTTCCTTGTTGTGAGGCCCAGGGAGCCAGGACTGTGAATGTGGGAAATGTTTCAGCACTAATCACACACACTGTATGTGTATATGCACACAGAGATTCTTACTCTTATGAACATATCTTTGAATACCATATGTGTTTTACTTGTTTAAATGTGTGCTCATATGGTTATTTCCATAATAGCATTTGCCAAAAATAAAAAAAGTTGATCTGCAAAGGATTTCTCTAGCAATGGAACATAACTTTCTAACTGGAGTGATAATAAGAAACATTTAACAATTAACCTTTTTTTTCAGTGGGGGGCTTATACAGAAAGTCTGAGTGTGTTTCAGTGTGGGTGATGTAAATGTCTGGTTTTTCTTCCCACTCTTACTTACTTTTTCCAAAGTTGGGTCAAACAAAGAAATAGATCTTGTCATATGGGATCAAGCTAATGCTTGATGTCTGCTCTGGGATGCCTGCATGGATATTTTCTCTTCTAAGGCAGCTGTGAGTACGTTGTGAGAAGAGCAGCCTCCAGAAGAGGGAGATCTGGCAGGCTGCTTGCTTACAATTCCAATGTAAACCTGCCTGTTTTCCTTTCCAGGCCAAAAAAAGAGGTATTTGTGATAGATCCTTCAAGCAATCTGTACTACAACTGGCTGACCATAATTGCTGCACCCGTGTTCTATAACTGGTGCATGCTAGTGTGCAGGTATGGATTTCAGTAAATAACAATTTTACGTTTCAATAATTATGTTTCCTGTCTAAATCACCCACTTATCTCCCTGCGATATCTTTTGAGTGGCTTACCTAGATTTACAGTTCCTATACCCTTAGGGATATAAGATACATGCATCACTGGGAACTGATGGCCAGTGTTTCTTTTTTAATCTTTTTGTCCAAGAGCAGGTGGTTGTAACTTAGAGTGAGTCCTCATGAGCGATGGGGTGGCCTCTGCGTGCCACCTGGTGGCTGGCTGCCACTGCCAGGGATGAGGGATTCTCATCACACGGGACAGAACTGAAGGCAGGGCTGTGGGCAGCGCGGGGGCATCTCACGCTGTTATAATGCATCTCTACAGATACTTGAAGGGCAGGAAGATTTAACTCGAGCATTTATTTTCCCTTGTAGAATGTGGAAATCAATTTGAGTGGAAGGGATGGAGGGCTGTGGAAATGGTTCTCTCAGGCTGTGACAGATGAGAGATGAGGACAGCTCACCACTCAGAAACAAATCTTGTACTTGGGAATTATCTTAATGGAGATGTGTAGCCCGTGAAATCTGATGCATTTTTAATTGTAGGGATATGTTTAATCCTCCATAAGTGCCTTTGTGTGGCATGTACATGTTTCAGTTTTATTCCTGGCCTGACCACTTTGAATTCTGAAAGATCCTAGTGTCTGTTCAGACTTGGCTGTAGGCATGGAGATATGCTGCCTGTAATTTTTCAGTTCCAGCAGTGTGCACTAACATGCTGCTAGGACACATACTGCAAATACTCTGCTTAAGCAGTTGGCATAATTTTATTTATTTATTTTTAAAATCTTTGTTTCTTTAGAGCCTGCTTTGATGAGCTACAAATGGACCATATTACATTATGGCTGTTCTTGGATTATTGCTCTGATGTCATCTATGTTTTTGACATGCTTGTCAGATTCAGAACAGGTCAGTCTTTCTGGGATTTGATGATGTTTTCAAATACTGCATGTATATAAAGGCTGGAAACAGAAGTTTCCCTGTAAGGTCTGACTAGCGTAATATCCTCTCTGGCAGAGGGCCCAACAGTGGAGGCTTTGGAAAGAAGTGTCTGATCAGTTTGGATTTTTTTTAAGGCTGGGCATTCCAACGCTTGCTCTTCACTTGTCTCTAAATTCAGTTCTATCAGTGCTGAATAGGCATGCCAAATGCTGCCTGAATAGCCACTGCAACAGGCCGTGCAGGGAAGGGACAATAGGGCACTTTGGGCAAGAAAGGAACTGTACCCCACAAGTGCTGTTTTCTTAACCAAGTTGTGCAGCATCCTGGTCAGTGCCAGACCTGGCACCAATCTCAGCCTTCAGTCTGTGGTCTCCTGCCTGGAACCAGTGTGCCCCTCTGCCACTCGCTGTCTGTGAGGTCCAGGCTGCATCTCCCCCTGCCTGGTGCTGGGATAGGGTTAACCCAGGCCACTCTGCTTAGGTCCCACCTTCCTGAAGGTAAGTGTGAACCTAAAGGATCTGTAAGGACTGTGTCATGTCATGTGTGAAGTGGTTCTCTTCAGCTTCCCTTCCCTGTTTCTGTAATCCTGGCAAATTGAGATTTAATATTTGAGCATGCCCATCTGATATAGATTCTAACCTTATAGGGATATCTGTTTTTAGCTAAATGAGGTCATAATACAGGCCTAAGCGATGACATACAGTGATCCACACCATTACATTGGTGGAGCAGTCCTTGATGCCCTTTGATGCTTGCACTTCAATCCATGCCAGCTAGCATTTCAGGCAGTGCCTGGGCACAGCTAGGAGGACAGCAGGGGGTGAGTGTTGTTCATGGTGTTGTTTTTGGAGGGTCCTGGAAGAACTTACATGTGAGTACAAGCTGTCATCGTAGCTGTTCTTAGGGCCAGAAAACATTTCCTGTCTTGTTCTATTGACTGGTACAGACACAGCCTCAAAATGTCCCTTGAAAGGGTCCAACACCACACTGATCATTAAAAGGAGAGCCCTTTCAAATCTTTAATTTTAACACCTTACCTATTTCTCTATTTTTATTATTTGTTTAAAACTGTGCTGACAGCCTGACATTAATTATGGCTTGTGACAAGTTATAAATGTAATTACAAGCCAGGCTGAAAATGCTGCCATGTGCGAAGCACACAACTCATGGCAAGCCAAATTCTTAAACTTTGCAAGTACCTTGTTCGAAAGAAAAGTCAGTTTCAGATACCAGCCTAAGTCACACCCTGCTGTATTTGGGGCAGGGAGAGGGGGTCTTCATCTTTTTTTGCATAGTTAAAATGCCAACTGCGCCAACTAAACTTCCTTTCTGCAGTTGTATCTGTTATTGTAATGGGAAAAAACTGAGCAGAAATTGGACATGTTCAGGCAATACAAGTTATACATTTCCATGGGCTGTCCTGATAATATGACTGTTAAAGCATGGCTAGAAGGTTGAATTTGCAGGCCTGGACTGGAATCTCAGAATTGCCACAGCGATCTCCTGAATGCTTCAGTGCAGGTGTCTACTGCAGTTTCAGGCACTCCAATAAAGAATTCACTTCTTTAAGGTGCTGAAATCTTTGTCAACTCCCATAACAACCCCTGCTGGCTCTCCCTTTGCTGGCTGCCTTTTCCTGTAAGACTGCAAGGTCCATCTGCCCTGGGACCAGAGGTCCTGCAGCATTTTAGGGAAGAGTGTGACTTCTGCTGTCTGAGAGCAGAGCTTGGCTTTGAACTGGGATCTAGGTAGCCCCATGGCTACTCTGATCCACATCAGCTTCTCTTTGGGGCACTTCTGTCTAGCTGCAAGGCCAGTTCACTGGACTTCATCTATTTGGTGACTGTGTGCCGTGAAACAGAGAAGATTCACCTCTCAGCAGCTGGTTGTGTTTAGCATACCTTATGTTTTGATGCTTTCAAAAGGTTTTACTTTAAGACATCAGCTCTGTGAGGGGACAAAAAGAGCTTAGGGGTTTTATCTCCCTTCAGGAGGAAGGTGTTTTTAAAGTGATTTTTCATAATTATGAGTCAGAAATCCACCTGCCTGGTCAGCTTTTTTGTTTAGTTGCATAACTGCTAATAAGGGCATATTTGACCTACTTTTGCAGCAGTGGCACATTCATGGCCACAGGAACTACTTCCATTTGTGGACATCATCAGTTTGCAGGTATCCAAAGCCAGATACACACAATATACATGAGACATCTCTACAGATACCCCACACATTCCAGAAATATAGCCATGCTGTGTAGGGCACAAAGAAATGCAGGTTGGTCTTCCTGAGCAGATGCTTCCCTGAGGAAGCTGTAGATTGCTAAGGGATTAGTAAAATGTGATAATCCCTCATATACAGGGAACGTTTTCATTTTTTCTCCATTGATTTTCATCCTGAGTGGCCCAGCTGGCAGACACTGGGTATCTCCACTGGAAATTGCAGCAAGTATTTTGCAGTGCATAGGCCATTCCTTGCGAGACATTTTCCATGTCTTGAGCTTTCAGAGATGCTAAAGAGCACTGTGGCTGTACTGTCTGCAGTAAAGGTCTCTCTGCAGTTTATATGTTCTTGTAATTTTTTAAAATCTAATATTTTCAAAGTATTTTGAATGAACATTGATGTGCAAAATTCTGCTTAGTAGCTCTTTTCCCAGAAACATTAAAAGTGCGACCCAAAGAAAATCCTGTCAGTTTTAACAATGGACACAAGAGGGAAAGCATGGCTCAGCGTGGAGGGAACTTGATTTCTTTATTTCAAGGGTATCTATATTGTTTGGTAAAAGTTTCCAACAAACCATTATACTTGCTTATTCTTGGTATTTATTTAAAAAAATATTCCTCTCTGTTTGTATATACAATTGCTTAACACTTGCTTAAATTTACTTATGACTCATGCCAATGATTCATAAAAAATGAGACATTTGAATCTCCCCTCTCCTTTTGCAAAGATACTTAAAGGGAAAAGATACACCTGTCCCAGAATAGAGTGGAAAACTTCAAGGAGCACTGTGGTAATAATAGTGTCATTGTTCTTAATCATGATATATCAGCTTTGAAACTTCATTGAAATATTAAATTTGCAATTAAATTACCTCATAATGTATCAATATCTGTATACATTACAGTACAAATTTTAACATTCTCAGCTGTAATGTAAGTCGCTCAGTAGCATTGATGGTATTTTTATTCTAACAAGTAAAATCTGTATTTTTATTCTCCGAAGGCTTCCTTGAACAAGGCCTGCTAGTTAAGGATGAAAAGAAATTACGAGAACATTATACCCAAATGTTGCAGTTCAAACTGGACGTGCTGTCTCTTCTGCCAACAGACCTGGCTTATTTGAAGTTTGGTTTGAACTACCCTGAGCTGCGATTTAACCGCTTGCTGAGGATTGCTCGGCTCTTTGAGTTTTTTGACCGTACTGAGACCAGAACAAACTATCCAAACATGTTTCGTATTGGAAATCTTGTGTTATACATCCTTATCATCATCCACTGGAACGCATGTATATACTTTGCAATTTCAAAGGTCATTGGATTTGGAAGTGACTCTTGGGTCTATCCCAACGTGTCCGTTCCAGAGTACGCGCGCCTGTCTAGGAAGTACATTTACAGTCTGTACTGGTCAACGCTCACGCTGACAACCATTGGAGAAACACCTCCCCCTGTGAAAGATGAGGAGTATCTCTTTGTGGTCATTGACTTCCTGGTGGGTGTGCTGATCTTTGCTACCATTGTTGGTAACGTCGGCTCCATGATTTCCAACATGAATGCTTCCAGGGCAGAGTTCCAGGCCAAAGTGGATTCCATTAAGCAGTACATGCAATTCCGAAAAGTGACTAAGGATTTGGAAGCCAGGGTTATTAAGTGGTTTGATTACCTCTGGACCAACAAGAAAACAGTGGATGAGAAGGAAGTTCTCAAAAATCTGCCTGACAAGTTGAAGGCCGAAATTGCCATCAATGTCCATTTAGACACGCTGAAGAAAGTGCGTATATTCCAGGATTGTGAAGCTGGACTTCTCATTGAGCTGGTGCTGAAACTGAAACCTACAGTCTTCAGTCCTGGGGACTACATCTGCAAAAAAGGAGATATTGGAAGAGAAATGTACATTATTAAAGAGGGAAAATTGGCTGTGGTGGCAGACGATGGCATAACCCAATTTGTGGTCCTAAGTGATGGCAGCTACTTTGGTGAAATCAGCATCCTAAACATCAAAGGTAGCAAATCTGGCAACAGGAGGACAGCCAACATTAGGAGTATTGGCTATTCTGATTTGTTCTGCTTGTCTAAAGATGATTTAATGGAAGCCCTCACAGAGTATCCAGAAGCCAAAAAGGCTCTGGAAGAGAAAGGGCGTCAAATTCTGATGAAAGACAATTTAATAGATGAAGAGGCAGCAAAAGCAGGAGCTGATCCAAAAGACTTGGAAGAAAAAATAGGAAAACTTGAAACATCTCTGGATGTGCTGCAGACTAGGTTTGCGAGGCTCCTGGCAGAATACACTTCATCTCAACAAAAGGTGAAGCAGAGACTTGCCAGAGTAGAAACCCGAGTGAAAAAATATGGTAGTGGCAGCTTATCAGTTGCAGAAGGAGAGGCTGAAAAACCTGAAGAGGAGAAAAAGCAGTAATGGAGTATTTATATTTCCTCATTTATTGGAGAAAGTTGAAGCACTGAAAGCCATAAATGTATGTAAATATGTGTGTGCATATATAGACATGATTATTTTTATATGAACTCAAGAGGATGGTTTTTAGCAATTTTAACTGAAACAGTACTTCCTTGTAAATAGAACATTGTCACCTTCTTCTTAGGGGGAGATTTGGTCTGGTACTTGAGTACTTTTTTGTACTGGGAGTGGGTTTCTTACAAGTCATGCTCAGAATGTCTGTTTTGTTTGATACTTGTAGGTCTTGACATGTTTTCTCTTCCCATGCATTGTGCATCAAGAAGGCATTGTACTTGAAGTCAAAGGGCCTGGGTTTTTCCTTTTTTAAGGGCTTTAAAATATTTGCAGGGTACCTGCTGCACTTTGCTACCTAAGTAGCTGATTAAGCACATGGCCAGAATCTCAAAATCTTTATTCTTTCATGATGCAGAGCCTGTGCAAACAGTTGGGTGACAGCTAAGCAGCATCACGTACCTGGGCATTGTAGTGTAGCCCTGCATGTATGAAATAGCCATATGTCTGGATGCTTTAGTCTGATTCTTGCTGTTGAGCTGGCTCTACACAAAGGACCATGCTGACAGAGTAGCAGTGCTAATTCATGTCCTTTCTGGTATGGTCTGTGACGGCCTTTACTTCTCTGCAATTGCTTCACTAGGGGGACAGAGTGGGAGATCCCAGTTCCATCTGCACTGGTAAAACCCTCACTTGGAAGGGAGTCCCCAGAAGCTCACTGGTGGAAGGCAGCTGGGGCAGTATGGCTTCACCAAACCTGGGAAAAGAGGGCCCTGGTGCCTGCAGTTCCTGTAGGTAGGATGTTGAGGAAATTCCAGGGCTGTCCCACCTGCCAGGCAGCTTTGTCCCACACCAGGGTTTCTGCAAAGCAGGGAAGAAGTCCCATGTTGTGAAGTCATTGCAGTCACTAGGCCTATGTTTTCTTCCTTTTCCTTTCTTTTAAGAACAGGTGCCTACTTTACCTTCCTTTCCTATTTACTGCCATCCTTTCTCCCATGTTTCCATTATTTATGGAGAAAGTAGACCATGTTTGCTCAGGTCCTGCTGGGAGCCTGGTTGTGCTGGTTGATTTTCTGCTCACTGCAGAGTAGTCGTCTGGCTCTGAGTTGAAAATATACATCTGGTCCACTCAGGCTGTAGTGATATTCAGGGTGGCATGGCACTGAGGTTTCTTGCTCTGTTACATTGCAACCTCAGGATCTGTGTCTTGCACACCCCTCTTAGCTTTCTCCACCTCACTGCTTCCAGTTTCTTTCCAGGCTTCTCTCCCTCCCACTGAGAGGATATTTTAGTATTCTCCCACTGGGAAGATACTAGCTTTCATTTTTTCCTGTATTTTTCTGTCACATAACTTTCCCTGTGTTGCTGTTATCCTCCCTTATCTCACTGGCTTTTGAAAAAGTCTGGAGTAGCAGAGGCTGTTCAGCATCTACGGCATGGGAGCTGGATTCTCCAGTGGCATTAGGTGTTACCACGGGCACTGCTCTGACTTTTTAGTTGTCCTCAGTCCTGACTGAGGAGCCCTAACAGCATGTGGGCTCGTGGCACTGCACCACTGCAAGCATGGGCAGGGCAGTCACAGGCTGGTGCATTTGCAACTTTCACCTTGTAACAGAGGCAGCTCCTGCACTCACCTGTGGCTGATGTTAACTGCTGTGTTACTCTAACACCACATCTGGTAGGGGTTTTGTACTTACTGATATGTTCTACATTAGTCATCATTCTCTGTAAATATCTTAAATATCTACCCAACATAGTACAGCTGTTCCAGCCTGATAGCTATATACAAGTAAAACTGTTTGAAGTACAATTTATACCAAATTTACACCAGTTTAAAAACCCCACAAAACTGCTTCTTTACCTGATGGATTAGCATAGCCTAATCTACCAGTTAAATACATTGGCTATTCCCTTTCTGTGCCTCTTGATCTGGTTTTCATACGCCAGGAAAAGAGTATATTGATGCTACCGGCTTCAGTCAGTTTAAAACATACAGCTTCTGGCATGATGACATCACATCCTTTAACATCTTTAATCTCTGTAAGATGTTTTTTCCCCCTTCTTTAATGTGGCTACAGCATGTACATTAAAATATTTTGAGTAATGTTCAAGCAACTCTGTGTTTTCTCTTACCCATATCACTCCAGATTTTAGTATTTCATTACAGACTTAGATCATTTCAACATTACATAGCCTGGAAAATTATTAGCTGGAAGAGATCTGAAGTGACAGAAAACCAAGTGGGAATGGTGGTCTCCCCTCACTGCAGGGCAGCCGGCACACAGCTTTGGGCCCGTGCCCAGTTTTGACACCATCGCTGTGTTTGCAGATACCATTCAGGAACAAGAGCCTGACCACCACCCACTGTCCAAGGAGTGCCAGGTCCTGTGGGGTGCAGTCTGCCAGGCTCTTCCTGCCTCTGCCACCTCTCCTCTCTTCCTCAGCTCCATGCAGGGTGGCACAGTAGGGACAGTGCCTTGTCTCGCAGAAATAAGTGTTTGCAGCATTCTGCTACTTGCACACACGGGAAAGCAAGGACAGCACTTACAGAGTGTTTGAATATAGGCCCCAGATCTCCAAATGGGGTTAATGGCCACAGCATTTACTGCACATGGGTGTAAGCAGGTGGTTGTGGGTGGGTATTGCTGCTGCAAACTGCCCACGCTGAGTGAAACACCAGATGGGCAAAGAAGACGTTTGAACATCTGCTCCATGTGCAAGAGGAGAGTAAAGGTTGTGGAGCATCACAACACGCTCCAGGTGCTGCCCAGAGCGAGCTCTTCCAGGGAAAAGGCCTCGAGTCACAGACCCTGTGCTGTCAGCAAATGATTCAAGCCTTGCTGCTCTCAGAAATGCTCTCAAATCCTTTTACCCTCATCCCTTCTATTATTTACTTTACACTTTTTACAGTAGAAAACTGCTCTGGAAAATTCGATGAACTGGACAACAGAAGGGGCAGTGACAGCAAAACAGCTCCTATATTTGTACAGCTGAGTGCTGAGGTTAGTTTGACTGTGCAGCTCTTTCTTCAGAGACAGCCCAGGGAGAGTACACCCTGCTTTTAACTCTTTTCTCTGAGGCATCTGCTGTACAGTTTCATTCCTGCCAAATATTTATTAATGTACAACAAGGCTCTGCTTTACATTAAGAAACAAACTGCTCATTTTCCTTTTCCCCACAAAAGCATCAGTGCTTTCTCTGTGTTGGTGCATATGTTGCTGGCTTGGAAGACACATTCCTGTCTGTATCACTGATGAGACCAAGGACGAGAGATTCACAGGCCAACCCTAGGCCATGTTGCTCAGTGAGATAACACAGCCAGGAGAGCTGCTCTTCACCCTGAAGATTTGCAAGGTGACAGCCTTTGCACTGGGCTTCAAAGTGCTCCAGATCTTCTATTAATATTTCCAACCTGGAACAAACAGAAAGAATCAAATCCTTGTTTACATAATTCAGCATTTGTAAACACCCCTCTATGTGTCCCCAAGAACAAAATTAATTATGCACTAAATGGATCTGGCAACTGTACAGGAAGTTAAAGCACAGGATTTCAGCTGTGGCAGCTTTCCTGAGGGAAGTCATCAATCCCAGACTTCCCCTTTCACCTCCAGCCCCATTTACAGTCCAGAGCAGGAGGAATGCTGCCTGGGAAGTCCTTAGAGGGAGGATGGGGAAGCCTTGCTCCCTTCCACTCTGCCCTGGGTGGATGGGGAGGGAAACCCACACAAGCTCTGAGGAACAAGCTCTGGGGCTAAAGATGGTCAAGCCTTTTGTTTCTGAAAATCAGATTTGGCAACAATTTCCAGTTCACCAATCAAAGGCTGAGGCCTGCTGCTGCCAACCTGCTGCTTCACTGTGGAAAATACAGTTCTGCTGTTCTGTTTGCAATCCTCCCCATTCTGCACCCTAGGAGTGCAATGAGGAGGAAAGACTTGCATTACTTAAGCAATTATTTAAGGATGAAGACAAACATTAACTTTACTCCCGACACAGCAGCAGTCCTCATACAGAGATTTCCTTCATCAGTTCTACCTCTTCTGCTGGGCTCCTGCAGGGAAGTGCAGCTTGTGGTGCCAATAGCTCAGCTTCCACGGGCTGTCTTTCCAGGAGGCTGAGGAGGACACTGTCCACCTTTAACAGAGACTGGCTTATTTATATAGGTAAATCAGGGCTAGGTTAGTAAAACCAGAAGTGCAGACATATGAAAGGAATTACTAATGACTGCTATTCCATTTTTCTGGTATCAACCTTTCTGTAACAGGGCAACTGAAGAACAGTAACACAGAAAATCGGGAAAGCACAACTCATGGCAGCTTGATGAGCAGCTATTAATTTCTCAGCTTTCCCCTCTATATTAATATGGAATTTCTTCAGTTTCCTGGAAAGAAAAAAAACCCAGACCTCTGTTCTTATTGCCAACAGTTAATTCCCCCCATTGCTCTGGAAGGGGAGCCACCCCACGGCAGCCACGATACCTGAGCAGTCCATCCAGGTGTATAGCACGGCAAGAACCCATGGGCACTATCTGCCTTTCTAGAGAAAGAGGCAGAGAAGCACAAAAGGATCTTATTTTGGCATAGCCTGTCTCCAGGGCTGATGAATCAAAACCAACCATGCTGTAAAGATCTCTTTTTAGGAGAAGAGATTGTCAGTTCCACTGAAGTATTTTTTGGTTGCAGAATAGCGCAGATAATTAACCCAACTTGCTTCAGTGAGATTCCTGCTATTTTCAAATTACTTGCAGATTTAGGCTGTTTAAAACAAATTCTCAGGGCTGCTTGTTCACAGGTATTTGTCCAATGCCTGGCACAGGGAAGCCTCTCTTACAGCAGCAATTTGGGCACTCTTGTTGAAGGAAATAATCCAGAGGTGGAATTTTTAATAGTTCTGACTACTAAAAACCCAATGCCTCATCTCCTTGCAATAACACAGCTGCCTCTGATCACACTTGCATGAAGGCTTGGAAAAAAGCTTATGTCTAGCAACACAAAGCTGCAGAACTTTTCTAGGAAAGCACCTTTCCAAACACGTCAGTTGTCAGCACAGCTTATTTATCCTGTCAGCCACAGCCAGGCTCCTCTGTGCATGGTTCAGACCCAAGCGCTGACAGCATAGATGAGGCTCACGGCTACCAAGCAGACTGACAGAGGAGCTGCCCCAACCACACCACTTTCAGTTCAGCATTTCAAGCCTGACTGTTGCACCTGCCATAACCCAAATGCACCACTAGCACTGGCAGCTGAAGGAGAATGAGTGTGATGAGGAAGGAGACGAACAAGAAAAGAGCCATGCAGCACCTCGGGGCAGCTGGTGGCAGTTCAAAAACGCAACCAAGGGCAGGGGTGACAGACGTGCTGGGCAAGGGAGAAGCACCAAGCAGCTCAGCTTACTGCCACTGGGGAAGGGAGGCTGTTACAGAGGAGATGCTGCAATCTGCAGCCACAGAGAAAGCAGACAGGAAAGCCCCTTTCTATCAGCCTTATGATAGAAACTTCTGATTTACACTTGAAGTTTGGTGGCCAGAAGGAGCCCAAGCCAGACCGATAGGTGACAGAGATGACTCCAGTGGAGCACGTTCCTCATCTCCAGCTACTGCTAGTGCCCAGGACAGCAGTGGTGGGAAGCACAGCACAGCACAGCTACCTACACCTTACAGGTTTCAGTCCTACACAGCTTCACTCTCACTTGGGCAAGGGGGAAGGGAAAATTCCAGAACAAACTCAGGAGATAACTGATGTTGCCACCAGTCCCTAGGAGACTCCAGAGGCTGCAACCATCTCTGGCATGTGAGATTCTTAGAAGGGTGAGAAACAGCAGAGTACGGCTGCTGGAGGCTCTCACCTTGCAGATTCTATGAAGAAACTGCTGAAAGAGCCCGTTTTTACCCCCGCCCCAGTCCTGCAGGAGCAAGGCTTGGAGGCAGCAGGCAAGTCACTGCTGCCGTTTCAGTGACACCAGCTGCCCCTACTGCCACTGCTGGTCTGCAGCAGGACATGGCAGCCAAGACTGCTGGCTCCAGGCCACCCTCTGTCCTTCATGAGAAGCCAAGAGCACAAAAGAGAAAGAAGGGACTAAGCACATCCTCTGAAGGTGGCAACAGCTGCCGTGGGTGGTCCCAGAAACAAAATCCTGAATGCAGGAAGCTATTCCTAGGGCTGAGACACAGAGAAGGTCTCCCTTCTCCAAAATCAAAGCCAGCAAGGAAACTGGTTTGGATGATAAAACTGTTTGTCCAAAAAGCTGCAGCTCTGGAGCAGGATTGCCTCACAGGGCTGAGGATGCTGTCTGGAACAACTCGCAGTGCAGGAGCAATGCTCTCACCCGGCTGGCTGCTGGCTGTTCCAGCTGGGGCAGAAAGCAGAGCCTGGTGGCTACAGCTCCAAAGCCGTCAGATAGGAATTTCATTAGAAAGGATATCCTCTTGGGGATTTTAGTTTGGGAAATACAAGACCCTCCACAGAATGATTCAAGGTGTAAAAAAACAGAGCAAAAACAACCCTTGTCAGATGCGCATAAATTAAGTCTGTGCTGTGTTTTGAAAAGAATGCACTTTTATTGGCAAGGCCAAAATGTCACCTGCCTTATTTCAGATTACTTGCTACAAAATTCATAGGATTCTCACACATAGATGGCAATTAAAGAAAACTAACCATCAGTGTGCATGGCACAAGGGGGATTCTTCTTTTGAAAACATCTTTTCATTTAGGAAACATTCTTGTGCTGAGTTTCCAGTTTTTTGTTCAAATCAATTATGTTAAGAAATAAACCCCCTATAATTTTAACATTGGCTCCCCTGTTCTTTACCCCTTGCCGCTCAAACACTGAGTGCTTACAAAGGCAAATAACTAAATCAAATGTAGCAGCACACGATGTATGGCAGCTCAAAACTTGGAACAGAGAAGTTCAAGTAGTTGCCATTTTACAGACAGTCACTCCTGCGCATTGTTGCTCACACTGCTGTACTACACACAGGTCTGGAAGCAGAAGGACGCAGCGGAAGGAGAAATTTAAGGGATTTTCCCTGTACATGAACCCACTGGCACAGCAGATACCCCACAGCTTTGGGTGACATTAAGAAAAGCTTCATGTCAGCTTTGCACGTGACAATAGTTCAGTCACAAATCTTCAGGTTGCTGTAGGTTTTACCTTCAGTTGACATTGTTCAGTACAAGCTGTGAGCCAAGGCCATGGGAGCAGCAGCATCCCTGCACACAGTTGTTTATGGCTGAGCTGTTCTGCATGTCCTTCCAAAGGCAGAAGCCTAACTCCAGCAAACACTGTCTGACTTTCAGTCAGCTCTGCTCTTACTTGTCTCAAAACTCTGCAGCAAGATAACATAGCAGCTCCTAATGCTACTTTATTATCCTAAAATAGAATGACAATTCCCACCCTCTACTTGCACCTCCAATGATCCAGCTTCTTAGACATTTCCCCACACAAAAATCCCAAAGCAGGATATATACACTGAGCAAGGTATCAATAAACACAAGCACACTGGGCATACCTCAGTGATTTATCAGGATCGCTCTCTTGATGGTTCCTACAAACACTGCAGACCAGAACAAAACCACACTTGCACATCAGCAAGTGCAAGAAAAAAAAAGAAAGCTGCACAACTGCAATTAAAACCATCTTCCCACACACATTTTAATTTTGTTAGGAAAAATAATAAAAATCAACAGCCTAAGACACCTTTAGATGCAGTACTAGAGAAAAATACAATGACATTATTTCATGGGTTTTCTTGGTAAGTGCCCTGTCTTAAGACAAATACCAGTAGTAACTCTTATTTCCAAAGCAGTGTCCCTTCCATATGGTATAAAATGGAATTTTTTAATAAAATTAATTTAAAGTCCTTGATGGTCTTACAAATTTGATGAGAACTTTAATTAAGCTTTCAAGTATAAACAAGAACTGCAGGTAACATCACAAACCCTTGTGACTCAGACTAAACATAATAAACTCAGCTCTCGTCAGGAAAGGCTTGATTTTGCATAGGTAAACTTGGAAGAAATTCCTGCTCTATCTTACATGCTGAAATGCTAGAGTTTTTCTGCATAATAAATAAGGCACAATTCAAACATACCACCCAGCTGAAACATCTTCATCCTGAAAATTCTTCAGACAACCAGGAAATTTTTAATCCCCTAGTGAGATTAAAAATCTACCTGGAAGTAACTGGCTACAACAGTGCCAGGGAAACACTTTAAAGCCGATGATGGGGGGGGGGGGTTGTCCTCTTGCAGAACATCAATTGTGTGGAATTCTGTATCTGGCTCCCTGCTCCAGAGCAGAAACCCAGGCAAGCATCTGGGTGGCCCACATCGCGGGCCACCCGGTGGCTCAGCCCTGCATGGTATTACATGTGGAATGAAGCTCCTGCTTCAGCAGCGAAGCCCACTGTTCAATGAGGGGCACAGACTGACTGCTGAAATAAGAGTTGCTTGGAGCCCTGGGCCCATCACCAGCCCATTCCAGCATCAGCTTTCCTCAAACTGCAGGGTTGGAGGGGTCCCCTTGGCTGCCACAGTCCCATCTCAGTCTGCTGCCTGTCAAATGGAAGATAAGCACAGTCAGAAATTCACAAACCACTGTTCCTCAGTTAACTGAACTGTGCTCACTCCTGACAGCTGTTACTGAAATCTTTTCAGCAAGCAAAAGCTTTCGTCTTTTAAAAGGTGGTGCTCTGTTCCTGCAGTCATGTGCTAACATACCTTCAGAGCTAAACAAAACTACCCTTTACTCCTAATGAAATCTGAAAAAAATGCTGTATTAAGATAATTCTTTTCAATGTATCTTGCATTACTACCATTTTGAGGCATGTGATTCTACAAAACAGATAAAAGCCTGACGCCCCCTTTGCACCACAGCTGGAAACATCTTGGCAGTCTATTAGGGTACAGACGGAGATACTCAAAAAGGCATTTCACTTGTCAAATGAGGCAATGCTGAGATGTCCAAAACATCTTCTTGTTAAAGTATTAAGGACACCATGTGGAGAGAGCACCAGCACACTGGCATCAGACTCCTACCTTGGAAGAGGAATATTCTGTCTCTCTCACAAGTTATTTCAGTGACACAGAAACACACTTGAGTTTCCAAGCTAAGTTTTGTAGACCTAAAATATGCTAAATACTACTGAAGGACCGAGTGAGGATGAAAGACATTTCAGGTGTGCCTGCCTGGAGCCCAGATTAAAACCCAAAAACCTTAAAATGGCATGTTCGCTTTCAAGCAACAGAAGGCTGACTAGCACTTCTGCAGGGCAGGAATGCAGCCTGAAGCTGCAAGACTTCAAGATTGATTTATTCTAATCAACTGCTGCTGCTGGACAAGTAGCACATTTAGAACACACTAAGGAGATAAAGTTTCAATACAGTGGCATTTTGGGGGAGGCAGTATATATTTAAATGAGAAATTAGTCAAAGATGAAGTACTTATATCTTACCTGAAAATGATTCCTTCACAAACAACTTACACTTTTCAAGGCCAATACAATTATGTATTATTTTAATCTTAATGCTAAGCGGAAACAGAAAAAGCATATTTACAATGTCAACACATCCAGCAGAGGACTTTGTGTTGCTATCCAATTATTCTGTCTGCACAGCTTTTAGACCTACAAAAAAACCCCAACATGGATCATATACACCTGTCAGATGGGTGTAACCATATCAGAAAAAAACAAGTTATACGGATATAGGTTAAAGTATTAGACTGTTGAGGCAGTACCTACCACACAGCAGTATCATGATGTGCTCACACTTGTAATGAAGCACCTCAAGGCACCTGGCAAATCTTGTTCTCACCACATACAGCAAAAGACGCTCCAAACCTGAAGGGCTCAGCAAGCACTGTCGTCAGCTGCCCTACTGAGAGGTAGGATATGTTGTGTTTTCCTCTTCAGGGACATGCAACAAGGTGGACCTTCAAGAAGGCATGTCCTAAGGGCCACCTTGAGATCAAAGACCAGCACCTCTCCTTCCCCAGCAAGTTCCAGTCCCTGTGTCCAGGTTGTCTGGCATTGGCTTGATTTCAGAGGGGAACACAGCTGGACCCCACATCACTACAGTTCACTTCTGGAGAGTTTTCTGTACCTGCAAGCCTCAAATTATGCCGTACCAGAATATTTTTCTAACCAAATAATATCCAATTTATCAAAGTAAGGAAGTCACTTATTTTCTTTTTCACTGAATCATGGTGAAAAAAGGTCATTGTTTTATTCAGCATCGTAGTTACATAACAGTTGTCTGTTTCTATTACTAGAAAGAATTTATTAAAATAGTCCTGAAAGACATCTTTTCTTTCTCCAATGATTTCAAAACTATGCTTTTTAATGCCAATTCCACACAGTCACGGGTTTGATCGGTAGTAGCCAGTTACAGCAATTGTCAAGGCACAAGCTCAGCTCTGCACGCCCGCTGCAGCTTGTATTGTAAAAGAGATATGCCAGTTATATCTTCACTTAAAAATGCATAATCCCTTCATCGTACATTGCAACAGGAGAAATTAACATTAAACACAGACTACGAAAGGTAAAGGATTTATTTCTGATATGATTTGTAGAGTTAAATTAAAAACCTACCAAATACTTTATGCAGTAGATGAACATAACCTTAGTACTTACTTTCTAACAGTTCATTTAATGGTTGGAAGTGTACAATATGAAGTAGGCCTCACGTTTAATATTGTTCAATTTTGCTTATTGTTAGATGAGATTAAAATACAGTAGCCATCCCTTTAGATTATGGTGCAACACTGATCATGTGCCTTGATAGGTAGGAAAAACGATTCATTAAATAAATGATGATGACATAACATGTAGGGAAGACTTTGGATTGTCTATTTGAAATGTCAACATAATAGGCAATTAAGAATAAAACTTCATTTTAAGTGCACTTCCACATGCTTTGTTTATAATATAGCAAAAACTTCCTATCTTTTTTTCAGACACTTCACTCCCTACTCTAAAGCTGTTCAGTTGAAAATGCACTTTCCCCAGTAAACTTTTTTTAAAAAAGTAACTAAAATTTCTACCCTTTCATATGCTAAGAAATGTTTCCTAATTAAAAACAGTTCATTACAAGACATGTGAAGACAACATATAGTGAAATGAATTTTAATTGTTGTGCTGTGACTAAAGTAAAGTTCTCAAGGCTGCAATTTAACATTCCAAGTTCTCCCTTCCATCTTTATTGATTCTTAAGATTTTGCACAGAAACTCTTTGGGGGCTAGAACAGCAGTAATTGCATCACACTGTTTTCCAAGACTTCAAGTTTCAAAAGCAAACTCCTCAAAAAGTACAGTTCTTGATTTGATTAGGTACAGGGACAAAAATATAGCACATACTTGAAGGTTACATGGTCTACAAATGATGGCAATATTTTCCTTGGGAGAGTACAGTTTGTTTTCTTGTAAATACTCAAAAAGGCTCAACTTCAAGCAGTAATAAACACAAGCAAAAGTGATTTAACCCTTAAAATAAATATTCAGGAAAACCTCTCTGTACATACAAGTGAAAGAATATGTAACACTTTCACGCTAAAAGAAAAAATAAAGATTTTGTTCATATAAGCAGCTGAAATCTGCTGTTCCAGCCCAATGTCCCCAGTAAAGAAGGGAGGCACAAACACAGGTGACTACTGTAGCTCACTATCTTATGGCCTTTTTGGACAGGGACATCATCACCATCATTTCTTAATCCCTTTTGTTATATTTATTACAGCATGCCAAATCCTTTGGCATATGTGATGGCCTTCAATAATCTTTCTTTAAGCTTTTCTTTGCTTGAGTACTCCGGAAGCAAAAGTACATTAAAGCATGTGTGAGATGTAGGTAACCTGTGGGTGAGAACAAAAACAAAAAAACCAAGAAAATAGTTCAGATCTGGGAACATGCAGTATATGTAGAAGAAATACATCGCTATTTCATTAAGTCCAAAAATAATGAATTTAAAGAAAATCTACTTTTCTTATAGATTCAACTAGGTTAATAAAAGCAGATAATTCACTTCAATTGCTGAACAAACACACAAAATGTAGATTTTTTTTTTCCTTTACCTCTCTGTATCTGGGCCATTTTTGGCTATGATCATCTTTAACTTTCCAAGTCCTCCGACAGGGGCTCTGTCTGTGCCTGTTGTAAACTGTAAGAATAGTCTTTTCTGTTCATCCGTAAATGAATGGACTATATCCCAGAATTCCCTATAAAGAAAGAAACCAAAAAGTAAGTAAACTGTGAATTTTCTTTGGTGTAAATGGGACTTTCAAAAGTAACTGAGCTTTGAAAGTGTAGCAATTCTAATCAATCTTAACATCAAGTTTACAAGTTGCATCCATAAACCAAAACTAACAGAATGTATTTACCAATCAATGAGATTCAGAAGTAGAAATCAGAATATTACCCAAACACTGCAGTTTAACTGTTTTTAAACATTAATTTGGCTGGTAAGTGTTCTGCAGATGTTCCTTCTTTATTTTATTATTCCTGTTTTCTAAGGAATCATACTGGTGCAACAATGCTTATACCATCTCCTCTTTACTAATGAGAATACTTGAGTAAAGTGAAGTTATACATAAGGCATTTATATCTCCAGTACTAGAAAAATACTAAACATTACAATATTAAATTCATTATGAAGAGACAGATAAAGAGCTTTTTCTCTTTAAAAAATTAGAAAGAATTACCTAATAATAAGAGAGTCTCTTGTATAGCCACCATCATATTCTGTAGTTTCTTCTAGTGCTTGAAAATCTAAATTCTGTAAGAAGATGATATTTTTAAAGATGACTGCTAATTATATACTTAGGATCAAAAAAAGCTCCACTTTCTGGTGTACATTCAGAATTCTTACCCTACTTCCACAAATAAGTAATTCAATTTCCTCTGGTCTAAATAAATATTTCAAAGGAGATTCATTGGTCACCATGTGGAATCCTCTCCGAAAGGCCTTGAACTGTTTTTCTACTGATTTATTGAGTATATAGTCAGCATACAGATTGACAAATTCCTGCAAGAAAATAAATCCCAAGAAACTTTAGTGCTTCAACACATGCCACTTGAAGTACCTCCCAAAGAATACAAGATCCCAAAATACGTGCAATTCTATAATTCTACATGGATTATCTGGGTTCAGCTTCTATTCAGCAACAATAAGGAAAAACTCTCAAATACTGTTCAAACAGGCCAAACACCACGCCCAGAAGCTATGCATGCATGTATTGATGTTTTCTTTAAGAGAAGCCTTTTCTGTTCACAATTGCCCAGTGCTACAGCAATTATAAAACGCTTTTAAATTTAAATTAAAAGTGAGACCAAACCTTCATAGGATACTATATAACTCTACATATAGTAAGCACATCTAAGAACTACAGATTCTGTTTAAAATGTTGAGTGTACCTTTCTGTTTTCATTCGTAATAGGAATTTTATCACCATTTTCCTTTAAATCATGCATCATTGGATTGCCAAAGAGATCCGTATGAGATATTTGAAACGTTATCATCATATCATCTTCCACACTTCCTTCATACTCTAGTAAGTCTCTCAAACTCTGGTAAAGAACCTAATAGAATAAGAAATAGATGTTTGTCCAAAATAAGCTAATACCAAGTAATACCAGAAGACATGAAATCACCTGCCTCAAAAAAGGGTTGTTATATTCTATGACACAAGTCACCTAAACTCTCCCATAGCAGTCCAGACAATGTTTTTACAAAGCTCAGCATTCGTAAAAACAAACAGCAGCAGATCTTAGGATAGAAAAGAAACATGGCAACAAGCAATAACTCCCTTAAAAGAGCCTACCAGTACCTAGCAATCTTCCTAAATGCAATGGTCAAACCTGCAGCTTAAGAGCCATTAATTACCTCTTTTTTAACTCTTTTGACATGTTACACTAGTAAGCGGAATATTTATGTCTTAAAATCAAAGGAAACGCTGTCTTTTATATCAGATAAAATTCAGGCAGCAGGCTTTTATCTCCTACATCTTGATTTAAAACCCAAACCACTAGGAAGCAATCTTGAAGCCACAGAGATGGCGCGCAATCTTTAATGTAAGAAGACATTCCTGAACAACAAAAAATAAATCACAAGTTAGGTCAGAATTTACCAAGTGGAATCTGCAATTACCTGTAAGAATTTGCTCTAATCAAAGGAGCAACCAGCCTTCCTCCCTGCTATGCCTTAGGAAAAGCCCAAGACTCTCTTGGAAATGAAAGGCTATGCGGAAAAGGAACATTTACTCAGTTGAGACAGAGGTATAGGGCTAAAGAATGAAAAGGGAAGGTAAAAACAACTGCATGCCACTATACTTTTATAGTGAAGAAGAAATAATAAATTTCCCCTCAATGTTTTAATTATTGAAAGCTTACATGTAAGCCTCAACCTCTCACTATCTGTGTCTTTTTGATTCGTCCACAGAACCTTTAAGGTTCTGGACATTGCATTGAAAAAGACTGGACTTGGAACCATTGGTGGTGAGGGCCGGTGAATGCCCTATTCTCTATGCTCTACAGCATTAGAAAAAACATTGGGATGCTTGACTACTGCAAATTTCATTTTGGTTTGAAAAGCTCTGAAGTGTTTAAGTCATGTTAGAGTACAAAGAATTAAAAAAGGATTATTTTAAAAGAAGTTGGTGTAGGTGTCAGAGGAGAAACATAAGAGCAGGGAAGAAAGATTAGGAAATATCCTGCCTGCCTTGTTCCACAGAAATAAATCCACTTTTTCTGGCACAAAAAATTTTGAGTTTGTAACAGAAATGAGAGGAAACTCAGGGCACTGTCTATTTGTCAACATTATTATACAGAGAAACTGGTCAAATCTGGCACCCTGTCTTATGTAGCCATCCAAAGCAGACCGGATAATGTATTTGTTGATCACATATGCCTCATTTTAAAAAATGAAAGGCTAGTCCCTTTTAAACAGTATAATTTTACTCATCTTCTTTGAACAGCTGAAGATTTTGCATAACAGCTTATAAAAGGGGAATGTCCCACTGTTTGAAATGAAATGAAGCTTGCTAACAGCTCCCACTAGCTAACATGAGGGGAAGCTCCTGGTGACCTGAGTGCAGGTGGAGCATGGCCAGGACATCTTGCATACACACTTGTGTGCTCTACCTACTACAGCTCATGTACAGCTCCGTGCTTTTGTATGGCCACTGGTTGGGAAGGGGTGGGGCAAGATGGACTCTGATCACTGCTCCCAAGCTGTAGGGATATTCATTAACTGCCTCATCTATCTTTTGCTTTGGACAAAAATCAGAAAGATCATGAATCTTTGCATGTCTACCATTACTTTCACCTTTTATTTTGGTAGAAATATACTTCTAAAACAGGTATAGCCTAATTTTAGAAGTCTCTTTGGGAAGATACCGCTAATACTTGTGTATGCTTAATAGTGCTTATTAATATTTAGCAATTCACGCCCTAAAAAAATAAACCAAAACTTTACTCATACCGAGCCCTATTTGTTGACTTTAAAATTCTGCCTCCTCCAAACCAGAGGTTTCATTGCTTATAACAAATACAGACTCTTCACTGGTTATTTCCCTTCCAGTTCTGACAGTGGTCTTCAGTTGAATTTAAATCTAGATTACCTTATTGCATGGAAAATGCATTAGTAAACTCAAAGAACTTAAGGAACTTACAGGATGAGAGTCTGCCAGATCACGGAAAGTTCCTTTTTTGCCCATTAGCTTCCTGTAGACAACCATGGGAAAATGTACATCCAGTATACAGTTGTTGTAAATAGCCAGACCCAGTACTATGCCTATCAGGGTAAACTGACCCTCAGTTTCAAAAGAGGACGGATTAAACCAGAACAGTTTTGTAGATTCATCATATGTGAACATCCCTGTTAAAAACAAAACAAAAAACAACAACAAAAAAAAGAAGTTGAACAATTTTGGTACAATTCAATACAAATGACACATTAAACTTACCACTATAAACCCATTTGTATTATACTGAATTTAATGGCAAAGAGAAGGGTACTTACCTAAGAGTAATTGGAGCTGCTCAAAACACATTATCACTAAAAGTATACAAGAGACCTGTGATACATCTGCAACACCCACTGAAGCTATACCTACACAAGCTTTCATATCCTGCTGTTTCTGAGGAACCAGCAGCACATTATCAACATCGATTGTTAACTCTTGACAAATACAAGAGTGCAAGAAAAGAACACAAACAAAAACCATGCGGATGAAACATTCCTGAAGGACTCCAGTTACTAAAAAGTGACAGGCTTTCCTCAAAGGCTTTTGCAGGCCAGTTCCAGCAAAGGATCAGAACTAGATGCAGCCCTGTGACTGCATTAGAAACTATGATGATGGAGCACACATGATTTCAGAGTTAGATGCCCAACAGATTTGTTTGCTTGTTTCAAGGACCATTGTTTCTGCAGCTATCACATATATCTTAACTTGAGGAGAAAATGGACCATGGGACTGTTTCACAAGAAGGACTGCAATTTTAACAGCTTGTTACTGTCAAAAGGGAGTAATTTTGCTTTGTCTCCTTCTCTTAATTCAGTTCACTATTTCAGGTGATAATTCCTGCCCGGTGCACAAGCTGAGCACTGAAGACTTAAACAAAAAGCAGAATTAGCACATGCCAGAAGCTGCAGGGAGAGGATATGACAATGCAGACAAGACATGGGCAAAGAGTCCCTTACCCTTTTAGCTGTATAAAGACAGGAGGCAGCACTTAATGAAACCAGAGCTGCTGTATAGGCTGTAAATTCTTTAAATGAATCCCTCAATAAAATCCATTGCTTACCTGAATACAATACTGAAACAAGAGAAATGCAAACCCCAAAGATGTAAGTGGAGTATACTTGGAAAAGTATAGTCCCAGTGAACCTGTTGCTTGTACAGCTAAGTCTCAAGATCTCCAGGCAGAACCTAAGCAAAAGTTTCCCAGGCTCCTTATTCCTAACCACAAGTCAGATCCATATAGTCAAGAATATCAACTACATTTGCCACAAGGATTTATCTTGTCAACACTTAAAAGATATGCTTATTTACAACCCATGCAGATGTACAAATTGATTACTAAAGCCACAAACAGAGCCACAAAATTACTCTTAAAGGCTGAAAATGCCACCTTCAGCCAAGACTGACTTCTCATTCAATATAAGGAAATGAACTGCAAGCTAATTCAGAGACTCTGGCTATTTCTCCAAATTGATTATTTTATCTCAGTAAGGTACTAGGATAGGGTCAGCTATTCAGGGAGCACACAAATAACACACTGACACATCAGATAAGGCAAGTGGAAAAATCAGAAAAGGATGAGCAACTCAGGCATAATTGGAGAAACATTACACAGAAACCTGTATTCCATTTTCTGAACTGACTGAAGTAACTTCTGGATTACTGGCACATAAAACAAACATGACTTGTACTTTCCGGAAGATGATGAAAGAGTTAAACTCTCAAAACAAACAAATGTCTAATAATGAAGGATCAACAGTTCACTCAGATCCACATCTGGAAACACTTTTAATGTGAAATAAAATATTTTATTTCCTGACCAAAATCAATACTACAGTACATTAAAATCATAATGAAACACCAGAAGAAACTGGAATCTGCAATAAGGGGAAAGCAACTGTATAGTGTTGCCAGGGATATTATATGAAGTTATCACTTCTTCCCTTTTTCCATAGTGACTTTGCTTGTAAGTCCAATCTTTTTTCTGAGTTACTGCCTCATCTGAGTAAAACTTTAAGATATGGAAACACTTGAAAAGTCAAAGAAACTATTAAAACAATATACATCACTGCACACATACCTATTAGAGGACAGAAATTTTAAAGTCCATTTAAAGGATCGCCCTTGTTTTCCCAAGTAAATAAGTGTTTACAAGTCAACAAAAGTCAAACTTGGGATATATGGTACATACATAAACTGTTATGCTGAAATGCATATTAATATATGCCAAAGAAGAGATGACTGAATGCAAGCTACATATTCTGCTTTTACACATTTATGCCAAAAATCAATGAATGTCCTTCCCCCACCCGCTAGTTACTATGAATACAAGAAGTGTACATGCTTTAATTTTGAATACAGAAGTAAAATTTAAAACATGCATGTACACCTAATCTATAAGCACAGTGAGTATATACTCAGTGGCTGGATCTTAGCTGAAGCAGACTTTAGCATTCCTAAAAAAACATTTCAATATACGTATCCACACAACCTCTGTTTAGATAAATTTAGGTTAAAAATGTATTTATTTCGCACTTGAAATACAACTTCATCAGTCAAAGCACTAAGACTTCCTTATTTTGCCATACTTCAATTTATTCCAACTAAGTTTGCTAATTCAGGTTCCAAATCTCTCCAAGTTAAAAGCAGTGTTTAGAGTAAGATTTGTCTATGGTTCTGTACCACTTGTTGTAAGAACTGGCTTGCACATGGTGAAGGGCAAGTGCCAAGATTCACATTCTGTTACTGATTCTGGGCACTTCCTCTTTAACCCAGTCAAAATGGATTTCTATCTATTTTCGTCAATTTTCTAAGCTACAAAACCAAGAACAGCAGCTTTCTTTCTTAAAACTGACCAGTAAATCCAAATTAATTAATGGCTTTGGAACTTCTTTACAGGAAACCATTACAGAAAGTACAATGTGACATCATATTTCACATAAAATATGAAATTAGTACGGTAACCTGGCAGGTCTCATTTCTATTCTAACACAAAGTATTCATGTAATTTTATAACATATTAATTTTTTCAGAGTAGCAGACAAACTGCATGCTAAAAGCAGCATGTCCTTGCATATATATATAGAGGCATAAAAGCGATGCAGGAAGCAAGGGGAAAAAGGGTAAGATGGAAATATGACTGCTAAAATACAACTGTAAAATTTTGGCTCTGATGTATCAAATTACTCTTGGTTCTTAACTAACTACAATCAAATTTGACATTACTGCCACACTTTGGATCTGTAGAACTGAGACTACCAGATGTATTAAGCTGGAGGAAGGGGATGAAGTAACTCAAAAACTCACCATAGTCCTACTCTTGCTTTATTGCAGCAGCTCTTCCTCTTTGGTTTGATTACTAATTCTAGAAGCTAATCACAAAGCAAAGTGAGGAGAAAGGTGAGAGAACACACAACGGAACCCTGCACTACTGATCTGTATCTAAACAAGCAATGACAGCTCTCACTAACTACACAGTTACTCCTTTCATCACACCTCCTTAGGAGGATGACTGATGATGACAAAGAGCCTCAATGTGTGTCAAATACTCTCATGATCACTAGTGAATCTGAAGAGCTTCAGAGAGAAGCAGCAGCAGACATAGCAAGGCAATGAACAAACACAGAACAAACCAGGCTGGAAGAGACCTGCAAAGATCATCCAGGCCAACCTTTTGTGAGAATAATCTGTTAAATTACTAAATTATTAGAACACATACCAATATCTGGATTGAAGATTTCTTCCACAACCAGTTGAAAAAATTCTTTGGAAACACCTCCTTCATCTACTCCTTGTTCTCCTTCAAATTCAACATACAATTGCTTCTTCAAGTCTGCAGGATTTTCCATGGCAATCATCTCTAGCTATTGAGTGGACAGACAGAAATATTTCATTAGTAAATCTGTTTACTTAGAAGAGTTTAGCCAAAACTACCTTCCAATTTTAAGAAGAAAGCAAGCATAAATCAGAACAGTAAAACAACAGTAGCACTAAATTACTCTACAATGTTTTAAAATCTGGGGATTCACAGCAAGAAACTTTCCAAAGATCTGAGGTGTTAGCCCATTAGGGCTCACAGTCTGTTAGCCTTCTATACAAGCTATCATTGTGTTGCACACAACCCACAGAAAACAGGACAAAACCAAGATGTGTTATTGGGATAATTAAATTCATCTTACAATGAAAAGAGTCTGCAATATGATCCACATTTGACAACAAATGGTTTTCTGAAGGGATTACAGATATGTTTTCAGAGTGAAAGACAAGCCTCTGAATAGCAGTTCCACCTACCAAAGAGGGAGCTGGGGACAAAAAATCCCCAGAAATAAAACAGACACTAATATTACAGTCAAATTGATCCCCTCTCCTGGATACTAATGAGGAAGTCTCAAAAATCTACTGCTCTTATTTCTTCAGTGCCTTTAAACAGATCTACTACATTGCTTCTATGAAGGTGAAAATTCAGATAAGGCCAAGTACAAATTCTGACATTTCATAAGGGTTTCAAGTCTATAAAAGGCCATTACAGGTCATAGAACCACAAAACGGTTTGGACGGAAAGGGACTTGAAAGATCATCTAGTTCCAACTTCCCTGCCATGAGCTGGGACATCTTCCAGTAAACCAGCCTGCTCAAGGCCCCATCTAGCATGGTATTAAACAGTTCCAGGGACAGGGCATCCACAATTTCTCTGTGCCACCTGTTCCAGTATCTCACCACAATCAGAGTAAAGAATTTATTATGAATATCTAGTCTATATCTATCCTCTGGTTGTTTGAAGCCATTCCGCCTTGTCCTGTCACCACATGGCCTCCCTCTCCAGCTCTTGTCAGCCCCCTTTAGGTACTGGAAAGTGCTATAAGGTCTCCCTAGAGCCTTCTCTTCTCCAGGTTGGACACAACTCTCTCAGCCCATGAGGTGAGGTGCTTCAGCACGCTGATAACAGTTTTGTGTCCCTCCTCTGGACTCACTCCAACAGGCCCATGTCCTTCTTATGCTGAGGGCCCAGAGCGGGATGCAGTACTCCAAGTGGGATCTCACTAGAGAGGGGTGGAGAAGAGGGCAATCATCTCCCTTGACCTGCTGGCCATCATGCTTTTGATGCAGCCCAGGGTGCAGGGGCTGTGAGTGCACACTGCCAGGTCTTTCACTTTCTTACAATAAAAGAGCATCCTTTCAAGTAAATCAAAAGTAAGAATATTTTGCAGCTGATAAGGAATATGCTGCTTAAAAGCATAAACATGCTGGTTAAAATTATGCAGTACAATTGCACTAAACATACCTATGTGGCAAAGAAAGCTCAACAGCAGCAAATTAAGGCACAAATGGACCTGTACACTTCTCTGCCAAGACCATATTACTGGTGAGATTTGCCTCTGATTTGGGCTAGTGCAAATTGTACTTACCAGATGTCCTTAACATGTTGAACCATTTCTTTTTATTTCGCTATCCTACCTTATCCACACACAGATGTCAACACACTATTTACAGCCCAGTATTTTACTGTAGAAGTGTAAAGTAAACCAGGAACAGAACAGAGAATGAAAAGGTAGCAATGACAACACCATTAACTCATAAAATGACACCACCAGCAAGACACATTTTCTCCTGATAACTGCCAAATCAGCCATCCATGTTCCAAGCAGCACAGCAGGGGTGGAAAGGCGACAGAGCCAGGGTGGTTACCATAATAGGTCTGAAGACTTTGAACCAGCTCATGCAAAAGGAGTATGTGAATAAAAAATAGCACTACCTGGTACTGAAAGCTAGCCTCAGAAAGAGAGTGAGTGTAACTTCATAGCATATACAACTCAGTTAAAAAAACATGAAGGGAAGCCATAAAGACGCCAATACTGAGAGCAAATGAGATTAGTCTACATCTCAATCAGGTAAACCGCCAGATTTTCTGAAAAACTTGGTTATGTACTACTTAACACATTTGGGATTCTATTGCATATCATTTGCAGTTAACTATTTTTCCCCTTAAGGAGACCAAATAACATTTATTCTTTGAAATTCACTGTATTTTATCAACAATACTTCTGCAGCAAAAGCATGCTGCAGTTCCCTAACACTGATATTCTCATCCCATGCTTTTCATAACAATGCAGCTTCGTACCTTGCCTTCTATGTAAATCTTAAGATTATGCATCTTACAGATGTGTAAAAATATTTTTTTTTCTGGACTAGGACAACAGTGGAGCTTAAGCCATGTTCCAAGTACAACTGCAACTTTTTAAAAGCAGAGAAGTAGCATTTATTTTAGAAACATAAATATAGGTTATATGTTGAAGCTGGAGAGACAGAAATTCTCCTGTCTGGATTCCTTCCACTTAAAATTGGCACTAATAAAGCTTTGAGTTTTTTCTCCCCTGTTGGCTTTGTACTATGTACCACCAGAAATTTAATATATTGCAAGTTTTATGAATTTTGATCAGTTCCGAGAAAGCAAGTGTTACCTCTGCATTTCTTTTGAGACAGCAATCCTTTGACATAGTGTGAAGACTCCCATGTGTCATGAAAATGCACTTATACTAAGGAAAGGGTTCATATTTATACATACAGAGCAATTAAAGAAATGTTAGAGTGATTTTTTTTTGCTGAGGAAAACAGCATTAAAAAAAAAGGGTAAGGAAACACTCTTAGTTGAGCAACACTGGCTGGCAGATGGGAAGTGTGCTGCACGTGTGCAAAGGAGTCAGATAAAGGATTACCCAAAAGCCAGTATTTTGAGCATAGCCTGATTCTCCTTGAAGTAGATTCTGTAAGCAGGACAATGTTGCTAAGCTGCTCAACTGAAGGTTGTGGGTTTAGCTGCTCCTTCAAACATCTGTGTCAACACTGATGCTTCACAAGAAAAACTGAATTCTGCAATTAGACAATGCAGTAGAGAGGCACTGGATTTTAGCAGAACTGCAAGTGTTTCTATAGTAAGGAATTGTGAATTTCAGTTATAGTTGTTTGGTTCTTGAGTTTTTTTGTTTTGCTTTTTTTGTCGTTGTTTTTAATAATCGGAGGTATGTCAATCTTGTCAACACAGATGCTGCTGGATAAACACAATCTATGTGTGTGAATTACCGAAGATATAGAAGTTATGTTTTCTTGATGATTTGACTGACCAGGTCATTGAAACCATCATTACATTTTGGGGGACTGCCTAAAAGGCATGTGTGCAGCATGTCTAAAGCAGCAGCATAAAAAACTGAGTACCTATGAATTGAAAAGCTGACAGTTGAGAGACCACGTCATAAAGAACACCTATATTTTGCTTTTTGAAACATGATGCTGTACCACAAATTAAGAGATCATGTGGTTTTACTTTGCTTTCAGAACAACAACGTGTCTTCCTGAAAGACAGGAATCGTTACTGAACGATAGAAATATGACAACATTTAAAAGCTTAATAACACACCAGAGCTTGGCTACCTGCTTAAAATTGATAGTAACTGAATAATCTCTATTCAGTTACAAACAACAAACCACCTCAAGTTCTAGTCATGTAACATAAAAGTTCTCTTTGAGGCAGCAGCAGGAATACCTCCACACTAGATGGCCAAAATGACAGGAATACAGCTAATTAGAGTTTGAAAGTTCCGGTGACACATCATGACATAAGTCAGCCAATACCTTTTTCTAAAAAATGGCACCTGAAGCAATAGTTACAGTGACAAGCAGCATTCTCTCCAGCTGAGCTTCACAGTTCATGCATTCAGAGCTTGCACATGTCAGCAGTCACACATACTTTGCATTCAGCCAAGACATACTAGTGCTGACATTTTCACCTGGACACAGAAACGTTGATAGTCTAAAAGAACATCAAGGCTCCTCAAGTACTTTGTTGCTAATTTACCAGAGAATCTGCCTACTGGTTTCAGTTGTCACATGAGAGTGTTTGCTCATCAATACATTCAGCAGAGTCATTTACCAGCCTGCTAGCTGTCTACATTCCATGTGTGATTTTTTAAAGCGAGTTTCTAATTTTCAAGCCAGTAGAAGTCAGACTCTGCTGAAAGAACCCACCACGTTTTCACCTGCAGAACTTGTGTGTCCTAACACACTCTTTAAATTCCTTCTACCTGAGTAAACCCACATAGAAACTGGGCCATGGGGTGTGGGGCAGGGGGAGGAAGAATAAACTCAGAAGAAGTGGATGAAAGCAATAGCTTTTGGGGGATGAAAAGGCAGAAGAGGGTATTTAAGGATCTATTTCCATTCATTACTACCACATGTACATAACATGACTCAGCAGGAGTACAGCTAACCTATTAAAGCTGTCTGACAGAAAAAAGCATATTAATTGCTTTCAAGAACTGCAAACTGAGCTACCAGCTCCCTAATGTAAGGGTGTCTTTTAAAAAAAGTGGGGACTTGTGGCTTACAAATTCCAACGTTCCACCTCTGTCCCCAGGTGACTTTTCAGACTAACATACATACAAGTATGTATACAGTAAGTATATAATACAAAAAAGTATGTTGTTTCTTTACATAATTTCCAACAAAAAAAAAAAGAAAAATAAATTTCTGAGGCAAGTTTCATACATGCAAAGAAGTTGAACAATTAATATGTAAATAAAATTTTTCCTTTGACGTATGTGTTCCACGGTGAACGAAGATTCTCTTAATATGCAACTTGAAATGAGTTATTGCTTCAAATTCTTATTAAAAGAAAAAAAACCCAACATTAACAGTCACAGAAAAAAAAATCACTTAAAAGTACTCACATTTGCTTTACTGAAATCCAAAGAGCAAGAAGATATACATACTGAATTATAAAAGCTTAAATATTAAACATTGATAGGAGAAAACCTGCTTAGTAGTAACTTACTTAGTTCAACTAATTAGCAGAAAAAGGCCAGTATGCAGTCTATTTGCAAGAAATTATAAAGGCTGATGGACATATTTATTTGAAAAATATCCAATATCAATAAGGAAACTATGAATGAGACCATCTCAACCCTATTTTAGTCAATATTCCCAAAAATTATTTTACCAGGAAGTTATCAGTTATTCCATATATACTCAAAAACTATGCACTGACTGTTCTGTAAAGACACAAGTCTAGCGACATTAATAAGTACCTACTTACAATTCAAACAAATCTGTAAATATTCAAACCCTGAAGTTAAAAAAATACAGAATTTGAGGGTAAAAATGTTGGTAAACATAATTAATTACCTGTAATTTAATCATGTTTAGAAATATTTTGTCAGTGAACAGACTCAAGAGTATGCTTTCGCTACTGGAGACTATTACCTTGGCAAGATCTTTCTGACAGTTTTCAGTGAGACCCTTCTGAAGTTCAGTATTGCACACCCAAAACTGCAGCCACCTCTGATGCAAACTCATACAATGTGCCTTTCCCCTAGGTTTGATACTGTCAGTGCTGCTACAGAAGCACTCAATACCCATCTTTGACTATCATCAGAGATAGAGCCAGCTGCTTTTAAGGCTTAGGACGCCAGACTAAAGAACTTCCTCCAAACCTATTTCATACCAATTAGAAAGCGGAAGTAAACTGAAAATTACAACAATCACTTTCCAACCAGTTGCAGACAGTACCTGTAACAAGAGCATGCAATTCTTGAACAGATCAGGTACACACTGAAGGAACTGCAGGACAACAGTGTGCATTTTCCCTGCAATACTTTCCCAGCTACCAACACACCTTAGGGACTTCCTGAGGTTTGTGCGTGGGTCACATCAAAATGCCTATTATGCCCATTACTTTTGATGGATCTTTCTTTCATGAAGAGTTACAAGTTCTGGGTAAAGACATCCACTATTTTAAGGCATACAGTGTGGAAAAAATATATTGCGTTGCTTATGTTAAGCCTGATTCCTGATAATACGACTAGGTGCTACCACGTTGAGAAAATCAGATTTCCCATTCAACTTCTCTAGTCCCTCTTTTATTTCCTAACCATCATCTTATTTACCCTTAAGAAGACTTTACAATTTCTCTGAAGAGACCCTGAGCTCTCCAAATTGCTGTTGCAGCCTTCGTAATATTAAAACAAGAAGTAACAAATGAAAGAGACATAGACACGAACGACCAACAGCTACATTGTCTTGTTCCATTCACTCAGTTCTTAACTCCTAGCACTTCCTGAGGAATACTGAAATCTCCTTGTGAACTGATACTTTGCATTATCAATTAAGACATACCAATAGTTCAAAGGTGGAGGCTTTACCCACTATATACATTAATGGATACCATTTTCCCCCATTCCACAACCTCCCACAACAGCTAGCTTGTAGCATCTGTTTGAAACCACATTTAGCCCTTTCCTCCAGCCAGGATGGCAAGTCTGTGTTCATCTCCATTTTACTGAATAGAATCTATTTTCCACTTCTTAGAAATGCCTGGGCTGTACTTGGTCTTGTTGACTACCACTACAGTTCAGACTTCTTGAATTTAGAACAATTTTATCTTTTCCCTTTATTTTCTGTCCCAGAATAAACAGTTTAAAATTCATACTTTCCTCAGGGCTTTGACAGAGTCAGGTCATCATAATTTAGCATGTTCTGACAGCTTAAACAGGCATAAGAGGATCCATGGCAACTGCCCAGGCACGTAACTCAGACTGCTAGGCTGTGCAAGGGCTGCTGCAAGTGCATCACAATTTAAATCAGTATGTTTGAGCTGACTCTGATTTAAATTTCCCCAATTTCCTACAGACCAAGACTGTGCACAGCAGTGACTGCAGTGGCCCAACTGCAATACAGTTGCGGCAGAAATTTGATGTTGGTTGTGAGTTTTTAAAGAAACATTAAATGCTCTTTTTTTTTTCCTCAAAGACTTCAACTTCCTTCCACAACAAGCTGTGTGTGGAAGAATGCCTTTTCCCATATATATGGATTTTGCTTTCTATTACCATCATGAGAAGGGAGGTCTGCTTTCCCTCTGCTGGAACTGACATTAAAAAGAACATAACCCTGAAACCAGCTCATATGCTCTTCTAGCCCATCCCCTCCTTTATAGATAGTACTGTGCCTCCCCTTTTTTCCAGTATTTACATAACACTCAGCTGAATAGTAAAGGAAAAACTCCCATTACATCAATGTGACAAATGTAACTGGATACAACTGTGACTGACAGGTAGTGAAATTACAGAAAGTATTCTTAAATTAAAATACTGGTAGACAGTAGGGTGTAATCTTAAAACAGTATATTTCTCAATTTTCTGTCTTCCCCTCTCTCTGTTGTATGAGTATTTGCAACCAAATTGCGAGAATGCTTTATTTCTAGAAGTTCAGAAGTTCACAAGAACGTACGCAATTCCAACTTCCATCTGAAAAACCCTATTATACCAAAAGATGACCCAGGACAGTACAGAGGACAGAGAAGTTGTTCTGAAACAGAAGTTGCTCACTCTCACCACTGAGAGCTGTAACAGTGCAGAATCTGATAATGAAGAATAAGAACTATTTGACACTTCAAAACATCTAAGTCTGCAATCACTCTGAATGGTAGTTCTGCTGAACATACAGATCTTCAGTATCACACTTTGAACTCAAACAATGTGGTAAAGATATTTGAGATTCTCTTATAGGAAATCAGTATATATGCACTCACACAAAGTCCTTTGCAATTACTCAAAGCCCATGTAGTTTGTACTAGTCAGAACCAAAGAACTGAAGTTCCATGTTGCTGCATGACTTACCCGGACAAGCGCATCATCGATGATGTGATCACGTCTCACTTTAAGTCGCAAATATGGGTTGAGCTGCTGTCCTTGCACTAAGCTGTAGAGCACAGTTATGCGCCTTTCACTGTACATCCGGATTCTATTGTCATAATACAATCCCAGATTCTTGGTAACAGCATTCAATATGAAGGGACAGGTCATAAATGAGAATTTATTTTCTGTTTCTACTTTGAAGAAAGTGTAGTCTTTGTCCATTTCTAGAACATCATTCAGTGGTTCATTAATAAATTCTTCAAAAGGGATAAGTGGTTTTCTGCAATCTATAGTTTTAACACCAAGTTCAGTTTCCAGTGGGTCCACTCGAGGACCTTTTTTATTTCTTCTTTCCTCACCCAACAGCTCTTGAAGAGTTAGTTCACTTGATTCTGGGATGGGTTCCTCATCTTCCTCTTCATTATGATCTGTATCCACATCCCCTCCTACTACATTTGCATAGTAAACCATTTTCAAGCACTTTGAAGCAGCAACAACAGCATCATCATCATTCACTAGATTACGACTATTGAACTCGTTGCTTATGACTTTGTAAGTAATAAGCTGCTGAAATGTTTCCATCATTCTCCGAATTTGGTCTGCCCTGTACTTAGACCACAATCTGACTAGTTTTGCTTGAGCTGCAAGGGGTAGTTTGCTCATTGCTTTGCAAAACAATGGTAGAGCCATTTCCAGATATTCTGGGCTATGAAGATTGCCATTCTCCATAACGATAATAAACAAATTCAGATAGTTAGGATCCCGAGAGTACACATTATGGTAAGTCAAGTCACATTCCACATTAGGTGACAAATACACAAGTGCATTTAAAAAGGCAGTTTCTATTTTTTCATTAGAAAGTAACCTATCATAGACCCGTCTGACTGCTTCAATATCTACAGACACTTCATCTGGGCCTAATTTTTGGAGGTTATTATCTCCCTGTGTGTTATCACCTATTCTTGATGACGAAGACGATGATGCGCCGGAATCTTCTTCCATAGCAGCAGCTGAACAGGCAGCTTTTTCCTTTTCATCTTCATCTTTGTCTTCATCCTTTCCTTGAAGGGACTTGAGCTCCTCCTTGGTGTGCTGCTTGGCTTTTCGGAAACTCTGTACCAGTGCTTCAGCACTAGAAAACACTCTTCCAATCACTCGGATTAAAGGGGAATAATCCTCTTTTTCTCGACATAGTTCAAGAATTTCATATATCTTGTCTTCTGTTAGAAAAGTCACATCTATAAAAAGATAAGGTTATTAATTTTATTAAGATAAAATTAAAAAGATAAAATACTTCTAATTTGCTCTTCTCAAAAGATCTGTGTGTCATAGCATCATTAACACTGGAAAAACAGTGTTAGTGTTGGATAAATTCAAGACAGATACTTTATAATTTGATTAGCACGAAGAACCACAATTTCATTCACTGATTTTGTAAAATCTTTTATTCATGGATGTCAATCAATGTGCACTATGGTGAAACTGTTTTTCAGCCAATTAACTACATTTGGTAGTTAACAGCACTGTGTTGTCTAAACAAGAGTAATCAGTTAGAGAATTAACCTTAAAAAACTTAAAGAATAAGACGGCAACAATACAGTGTTCTAGTAAATCTGCACAGTTCATGTATAAATCATCAAAGAAACAAACTAGACTGTATCAACCTCTTTTTCCAAACACAGCACATGTCTATGGACTTCACACATTCTTTCTTACTCTAAAACAGATCCTGAAGAAAAGATTCAATAATTTACTTTGTTATATGTTAGTGGGAATATAAGATTTCTTATTTCTATTTTTACTGCTTTCTCCAACTGTTTTTATACTAAACTGATGCCTGAAAATCCTCTGAAAAACATAATGTATGCTCAACAATTTATGCTGCCTTCTAAATTACAGACACAGTGAGACATATGGGCTATTTTTTTGTGTATTAGGCCTCAGTGAGACAAACAACTAGGGTATACTCATCAACATGCTATTCAGATGAACAAACTGGTTTACAAACACCATCTGCTCCCTCTCCCCAAACTCCTGATACAAAATAAGTCATTTGGGGTGTCCATTTGTTATTTGAAATCTCCCTTTCTCTTTAGAAAAGGAGAAAACATTATTTATAGCTTTCTATGTTACTTCTCAAAACAGAACCCATAGACGCTTTCATATTAGGTGATGATTTGGAGTAGGATTACCATGTGATCAGAACCTGTAAAGATATTCGAGTTTAAGCAGATTCTTCTGAAGTGACACATAATTTAGAACTAAAACTGAATCTGTTTAATAGCATCTCTAGAAATCTAGAAAACTCACATTTCAGAACTGACCATGCTAGAACAACTAACCACTCTCTGCAGAAAAAAGGAAGTCTATCATTTTAATAAAGACATTTTAAATAAAGATGTTATATGTTAAAGCATTTGGATCTGTGATTACCTACACTAATATTCATTCCAGTCAGTCATTAAATTAAAAATTCAAACTAGATAATGCAAAGACAGACAACTTATTGACTTCCAAAACCCCACATACAACTCTGTAAAGCACATATAACACATGAAAGGCTAAGCTTATGTCACGCCACTTAGATTGACTTCCAATCAATATGAAGACAATGAAAAAGCTCAAACTAAGATCTGTCCTGTTAAATAAACCAGTCATACCAAAAACATTATGAAAATTCAAGCTTAGTGCAACATCATCTATTTTTATCCGCTGTAGTGCACACTCAGGAACAAAACCTGTCTAGAGGAAATTTAACTGCTGATACAGATGCTGTTCTGTGACACGGCTCCTCAAAATGAGGACCACAGTCTCAAGTTCACTGACTCTGGACCACAGAGGTTATTCACAGCATAAGAATTATCAAGAGAAGTTGATAATTTAACAATATAACATATTTCAGACTTCTACTTACAAAAAGAATCCTCAGTCATTCTTTTAAAGGTTTTACTATTTCAGGAACTAACCATGTGCTAATTCCAGTTAAAATATTTAATATTACCATCAGCAGTTTCACACCAGTTCTAAGTCATATCCTGTACCATCCTGTAAATGAGCTGCAATAAGGGTCTGCCCCATTTGTACTTTGCAGTAGTAAGAAGAGCTGAAGTAAAACAAATGTAAGTGAAGCTTCCTTCTAAAACAAGCCAATTTTAGCTGACTCGTATCTGAATCTGTGAGCTTTTACATATCTTCTCCTCTCACCTCTTCTATTTCAAATAAGCAATCCAGTGAAGTAAATGCAACTCCTCTCAGACCTTGCTCTCAGTAAAACTCCATGACAAATCTGTACATGAAGTCAAGCTTTAGCTGTGATCCTTGACTGTGAAAAAGACTGCCTGTGAACTAAATATTGCCCACAACACACTCCCTAATTAGCAAATTTATTAATTATATGTTCTTTATTTCTTATGGAAGCTCTGTTATGATTGTGTGCTTGCTGCCTATCCCACTGACTTCTCTGTTTCCAATTTAACATTTTGGTGATGAAAATTAAAAATAGTTTCCCAGGTAGTTCTAACAGATTTTTAAACAGTGCTTTCTCTCTCTCTCTGACTACAATTGCAACCTATGTTTTTAATATATTCGTGATTTCTTTATTTCCTTCTTTTTGGACTGCCATCTAAGCTATTACTGAGATGCTGACAATGGCCTCCACATATCTTTTTCCCCAAAGGTAACAGTCCAAGAGCTTAGCACTCCAGAAAAGTAATTTAAATAATTGTTTCTGAAAGGTATTTCTTTCAATTTATTTAGAACTTTAAATCCTATGTTAAGCACAAAAACAAGTTACACATAATTTTCCTTGGCTTTCTTAAACATAACGATAGCTTTCCAAGTAACTGTTGCAGCAGATGGACCTTAAAAATATCAGAGCACTAGATTCCTTAGACATCATCCAATTCCAAAGTTAGCTAAGTCTCAGAGAGCATTAATACTCTGTCTATAAACCTACAAAAAAAGGTCAATATTTGTGGTACTGAGTGATTGCTGCAGCCAACAGACTGTCTCTGGAGGTAGGCTGAGAAGACTCTTAGGTATCTGCCTTTGGGAGAGGGGATGGTTAGAGAAAACAAAGAAAAAACTGTATATGCACAGCTCCATTAAAAATACACACAATCAATAGACAGATCACAACACAGACCTAATGTCCCTCTTGCCCATCTAATACTACATTGCCCCCCCGCCTTTCCCCTCTCTACTGTCTGCCTCTCTGCTTATTCAGATCATAAATAATTTGGGGACAAATTTATCCTTGCATCAGATAAAGAACAAACTGATGCTGCTATTGACTGGAACATCTTAGGGCCCTTGTAACACAGTACTACATTTTACTACTGATTCTGTATGGCTTTTTAATTCTTTGCTATAAACAATTCCACCTTCTTTAGCTGAAATTAATGAATCTGAACTTCTGTGTTTATACCACTTATTGCCACAAAACTTAAAAAAAGATCTGCTCAAAGGTTAATGCTTTAATTACATTTGGCCCGATTTCTGTTTGCACCACAGATTTTGGCAACAACTAACATTATTCTAGTAGTATGTACTTACTAGTCAAGAAATTGAAAAGCTGAATAGTTAGAAAAGATACACAGAACATTATTTAATTTTTGTACACTGACTTAGAAATAACTCTGCTTAAACATTTTTAGCTTAGTAAAAGTATTGCCTATCATCTACTGCATCATTTTCTTCATCTGTTCAGTTTCTTAACATAGAATCTGGAATTAGTTAAAGTATAACTTTTATAATCCATTAACTGCAGAAGAGTTAGGAAACTAGCAAAACTAGAAGTGGTACAATGGCACCTAAAAATGCCTTTCCATATCTGCAAAATCACTGTTTTCACAGGACAACAAATGCACGTTGATTTTAACAGAGATGTCAAAGATCCACATTTGGAATCAGTGTTCAGCATTAATCCAGTCTTTTTTCAGAATCCATAGTAAAATACTCAATCGCTCAATATTGTATTTTACTAAAGTAAACAGTGAATTCTGTTGGCTTGTTCTCTTGCACATGAAATGTATTTTAGGAAAATTCTAAACATCTTACCTTTAAAGTCATCTCTTGGGCCTTGCATTTCCCTCTTGTTCATTTTTCTGTCAGTGCAGGAATTGTTATGGGCACCTTTGGAATTGTTTTCTAGGTAAGCTGAGCTCGTTCCTTTCTTGGAGGGATGAGGATCACAGAGTTTTGCATTAATCTTATAAAGCTCGAGGGCCTTAATGGCTGCTGCATTGTTATCCATACGGAGAAAAGTTGGACAGGAAGCACAAAATTCATTCGTGCAGGCTTCATTTCCACAGCCCTCGGTTAACTGGTGGTAGTAGCGCTCTATTAGATGCTTTGCAGCTGCTCGCTTCCTGTAGCAAACATTCAAAGAGTAAGTACAAGGATTAGTAGAGCTTTCACATACAAAGCTCATTCAATAGCATCAGCAAGGCAGAGATTAGTCAGGCACCAAAACACAAGATTTCTGTCAGAGAGGACACATCAGGACGTTTCTTTTAAATGCAAGATTGTCATCTTGACAAATGCAAATATATTTAACACACAATTTAATTTGTGGGTTCTATGTAAGTGAAAGATAAATCCTGTTTATGCATGGTTTTCAACTTTACATTGTTGTGCTACAGTGGAGACAATCTTGTACAGTTCTGAACAATCTCAACTGTCACTGAAAAAGAGCAATTTGTATGCAAAATGAGGCTGCAAGTGGAGCAGAACTGGATCTCATACAGATTTTAAATCTAATATACAGTACTGAGGCATGGTTGCCACTGACAGAGGGAAGAGGCATGAAATACAAACAATTCAGACATTATTTAGCAATACTATCAATAATACGCCAATAAGATATAAACCCTTAAAACTAAAACATTTTTAACAAGATTCCAGATGATAAAATTATCATAGTGTATTTAAATCCATATGAAAAATATTCCTTGATTAATTAAACTGATGCCAAAACCACGATTACAGATGAGTGCAAGGCTGAATATATTTCTCCTCAAATAAATTATATGGTTCTCTAAAAAAAAGCTGTTTGCTAAATCCTTCTCCTTCTCCTGCCATTGTAGGGAGCAAGAATGCATTCCGAAAAATCACAGCTGTATTGCCATACCAACTATGTGCTCAGTACTATATATACACACACAGAAGAAAATTTAACTGCCTTATTAATAAGGTCACAGACTTCTACAGAGATGTGCAAACAGTAAAGAAATCACTGGAAAGCTGCAGGTAATCAGGACAGAAGCAGCTGCATGCAGTACCAAGAGCACCAAAACTGACCACATTTTGGAAAGAAACCCCCAAACTCTGACTTCATTCAAGAAAACAAGTTATTAATGAAAACTATCAACTGTGAAACAATTCAAACATTTTGATTAGGTGTAACAAGCAAGCCTTTTACGTAACTTCAGTGATACAGTACTACAAAGATTAGAACATAAGCAGCACGATCTTAATCAGAAATTGATATCAACTTAAAGTTGCCTTTCCTGATGCTGATGCACACACTGATTCTGCACAGAAAAGCACTTCAGAACTGTAGTGCTAGACCCACTGGTACTACTCAGCACTTGCTGCACATAGTTGCTAATACTGGCTGGTTAAGTATCAGTTTCAATGCAGCTGCTTTAGAAGGGAAAATGTTCTGAAAGTGACTATTGAGGTGTGTATTACTCAGCAATAACACCTTTGCTCCTTCAAGATGTCATGATTCTAAAGAAGAAAACATCTTACAAAGAAAAGATGTCCATTACCATTACCTCGATGTCTACCTGACCTTCCAAATGCCTCAGTGCATTCCAAGACAAAAAAAAACTGAGAAGAAAGGTTTCCCTGGCACCTCAAGATGGAGGCAGAAGACCATATCAAAAAAAAAAATAAAGCAGCATGAGCAATATCATCAAAACCACTTCTGTATAAAAAGGGAATAGCTATATTCTGATCTAATGAAAGTGTTCTGGTCTCTCAAATTTTCATACATATACTTCAGAAAATCTACCTCTCTCCATGTATCTCTGAAAGTGTTTTTTTAATGTTGTCTTTCATACTTCAGCCATTAGTATAGAGGCTTAAAAAAAAAAGGACAAACAAAACAGCAAGTGTTTTTATACAACTTAGACACGATTTCACAGATATCTGTTTTTGAATGCCAAGATTTCATGCTTTGATCATTCCTGACTTTCAGTCATTCCAGACCTTCAGACTTACCATGTGATATACTGTCATCTGTAAGCAGGTAACTATATCACAGGAAAAAGTTGAATTTTTACACCTGAGCTATGGCTACATGTCTCACAAAGATGTATACCTTTTTAGCTCACTTATCTAGTTTGAATAAAGTTATCTCAATGTATAAACATCAATATATAACACCACATTTTATCATATTAAACAACACTCCACTTTAAATCAGGTCATATCTGAGATGTCAGGAGATAAAGATAAGCTTAGACTTGTCTGTAACAGTTAACTTCTGAGGGACTCAGTAAATTTTTTTTTGCTTCTAATATTTAGCTAGCAATTACTTCTCAAACTTTGCCAGTCCTACAATAATCCTGTTTGTACAAACACTTTCATTTTGACTTGTGGCCACAGACTGACTGAATAAAGTTCTGTGAAACTCTGTTAAACACAGAAGGTTTGTCTGAAGGTTAGATTTTGTTTCTTTCTTTCATGATTTAAAATCAGGCATGAAAGCAAACAATATGGTGTACAATAGTACTAGAATACAGAAGTATTAGAATTTCATGGAATAGCCTGAGTTGGAAGGGACCTGCAAGGATCATTGAAGTCCAACTCCTAGCACTGCACAAGACAACTCCAAGAATTACATCATGTGCCTAAGAACATTGTCCAAACACCTCTTGAACTCTGTCAGGCTTACTGCTGGGACTACTTTCCTAAAGCCTTTTCCAGTTGCCCAACCACCCTCTGTGTGAATACCTTTTCCTAATATGCAATCTTCCCCCTGCTCCCTCGGGTTCTGTAACTTGTCACTTGATCAGTGCCTGCCCCATCTAGTCTCCCTCATGAGGAAGTTGTAGACTGTAATGAGGTTTCCCCTCAGTCTCCTCTAAGCTGAACAGACCAAGTGACCTCAGCCGTTCCTTGTATGGCTTCTCCTCAAGGCCCTTCACCATCTTCACTCTTCCTTTGGATGCTTTGTATCTTTCTTGTATTGTGGCACCCAAAACTGCACACAATATTCAAGGTGAGGCTGCCCCAGTGCAGAGCAGAGTGGGACAGTACTGTCCCTTGACCGGCTGGTGATGCTTTGCTTGGTGCCTTCCAGGACACAGTTGGCCCTCCTGGCTGCCAGGGCACTTCTGACTCATATTCGACGAGGAACCCTTTTCATGGCACTCCTTTCCAGTATCTCATTCCCCAGTCTGTACATACACCCAGGGTTGCCCCATCCCAGGTACTGAATCCAGCACTTTCCCTTCTTGAACTTCATATGGTCGGTGATTGCCCAGTTCTCTAATTTGCCCAGGTCTCTCTGCAGGGCCTTCCTGCCTTCAAGGGAGTCAACAGCTCCTCCCAGTTTTGTGTCATCGGCAAACCTGCTTAGTATCCCTTCCAGTCCTGCATCCAAATCATTTGTGAAGATGCTGAAGAGCATAGGGCCCAAGATGGAGCCCTGTGGAACCCCACTAGTGACAGGTCACCAGTCTGATGTCACCCCATTCACTATCGCCCTCTGTACTCAACCCATGAGCCAATGGCTCACCCAGCACATGATGTCTTTATCTGTCTGTGTGCTGGACATTTTGTCCAGAAGGATCCTGTGAGAGACAATATCGAAAACTTTACTGNAAAGCTCTACTGAAATCCAAAAAGATTACATCAGCTGGCTTCCCTCGATCAACTAGGTGGGTTACTTTGTCATAAAAAGAAATCAGGTTTGACAAGCAGGACATTCCCCTCAAGAAGCTGTCCTGGTTGTGACTGATGACTGTGCTGTCTTTCAGGTGTTTTCAGTAACTCCCAAGATAATCTTCTCCACAATTTTACTGGGCACTGAAGCGAGACTGACAGTCCTTTAGTTTCCAGGGCCATCCTTCCTGCCCTTCTGGAATATAGGGTGAATGATTGCCAGCTTCCAGTTTACTGGACCTCTCTTGATTCCCATGATAATTCAAAAATCATTGAGAGAGGCCTTGCGATGACATCAGGAAGACATCTTTGAGTTTTCTTGGATGAGTTCCATAAGGCCCCATAAACTTAAAAGGGATTCAGCTGGATCCCCCCACCTCTCCCCTGGCAACTATTCCAGAGACTTTGGACACGATCTCAGAGAAATTATTTAAGTAAATAAAAAATGGCAGAGACAAAGAGAGGATACAGACCCTAAGACAGTAGAATGGAGTTTACCAAGATTTCTACATGAGCTATCCTTATTGAGGTCCATTCATGAAAGCACTTAGAGAGAACGGAGTTCCCAGTAAGTCAATGCGTGATTTTACACAACAGTAAGGCACTCCATACCACATTCCCACTGGGGTACTTCAGGAATTATTATCACTGTTCATTGCCAACAGCCCACGTTTCCTATTTCCACGTTACTCAGCAAAACACCCCATAGCATACCTTCTATGTTCTCCAGAAGTGAAAACCTGCTCACTTTCCACATTCCCTTGCTCATTTAGCATGCAGAAAACCTAAATTCTTGACCTGGCATTAAAACTGGTTGATCAAGCAAAGTAACATAAAACTGCTTTCTATTCTTAGCTCATGCTACATCCGTGAAGAACACAGCTCCCTTTAAGTTTCTATAAAGGGATCTAACTGGTCCCTTACAAACTCAAGGAATAGTTCCCTGTACATTAGCACACAGCTAACTCAGCTAAGACTGTAGTGACTGATTTGCATATACATTTCCAAATACTCATATTGCATATGTTGCACATACAAGTATGAAACTGCACTGGCGTAGCTGCAGTTGTAAACACTTCACAGACACATCACAGGCATATCCTTATGCCTTAAGGGTTAACTGCCCACACAGTAGGACTGGTACAACCTCCTCAAGCAATACACACACCTTCAGTGAGGAGGAGAGGCACCTAAAACAGACATCAACTTCCTTCCCCAATGTCCAACAATTCCATAAGCACATTTTTCCATTTAGAATGTAATTAGTATTCACTAACTTCTGTAGTACTTAAATGAATGCCTTTAGGTTTTTCGTTTGTTCTTTAGTTAGTACAAAGCTAGATAATAATGCATTTGTAATTTCAATACTTCCAAAACTGTGGAGTATCACTAGAAACATACACCACTGAGCCTCTGTGTTTGTAGATACTCTGGCAAAGGTGGAACTGGGCTGCATAGTAATTTTTGAATGTCTGAAACCTATAGGAAACAACAAATTGAGTGTACTGTTTCAAAAGTTCCTGTGAAACAGAATCTAATTTGCATTTCTCAAATGCCTTAGACTAAATACAGAGAAATAACACGTAAAGGAAACTTGTTCAACAGAGAAAATCAAAAGTTTAAACATGTAAGGAATTTCAGAAAAATTTGAAGCATATAAGAATTTAAAAATCACCTACAAGCATTTTCATTCAAGTTTCAAAACATACCAAAATTTGAAACTATTGCATAAATGCATCATTTTCTGGTTTTAAATTTACCTACATTTTAAAAATATGCTTGTTTCAAACTTGTCTGGAAATACCAGCACAAAATTACATACTTCCAAATGATTTCTGCTTGGGACACAATTTTTGTATTATTTTTCCATGGAAATCTTACATTGGGTGGGAATGTTGAACTGCTGGAGGGCAGGAAGGCTCTACAGAGGGATTTAGACAGGCTGAATCAACTGGGTCCAGGCCAATAGTATGAGGTTTGATAAAGTCAAGTGTCAGGTCCTGCACTTCAGTCACAATGACCCCAAGCAGAGTTACAGGCTGGGGCATGGTGGCTGGAAAATGGTCCAGTGGAAAAGAACCTGGAGGTGCTGGTTGACAGTCACTGAACACGAGTCAGCAGTGTGCCCAGGTGGCCAAGAAGGTCAATGGCATCCTGGCCTGTATCAGAAATAGTGTGGCCAGCAGGAATAGGACAGGGAGCATTCTCCTGGACTCAGCATTGGTGAAGCCTCAAGTGCTGTGTCCAGTTCTGGGCCCCTCACTAAAAGAAAGACATTGAGGCTCTGGAGTGTGTCCAGAGAGGGGCAATGAGCCTGCTGAAGGATCTAAAGACTCAGTCCTATGAGAAGCAGCTGAGGGAGATAGGGTTGTTTAACCTAGAGGAGACTAGAGGTGATCTCATTGTTCTCTACAACCATCTGACAGGAGGTTGTAGCCAAGTGGGGGTTGGTGTCTTCTCCCAGGCAATCAGCAACAGGATAAGAGGACACAGCCTCAAGCTGCACCAGGGGAGGTTCAGGTCGAACATCACAAAACATTTCTTCACTGAGAGGGCTGTCAAGCTTTGGAATTGGCTGCCCATGAAGGTGGTGGAGTGATCATCCCTGGAAGTGTTCAAGAAATGACTCGACATGGCACTTGGTGCTATGGTCTAGTTGATGGGGCGGTGACTGGTCAAGGGTTGGACTCGATGATCTTGGAGTTTTTTCCAGCCTTGAGGATTCTATGATTGCTCCAAGATAGCTAATTTTAGTTAAGAGGGAATTTACAACAGACGGTTTTACAATGGCCATTAGGAATTCCAAAATGCCAAAATTTTAATAAACTATTTTTTTAACTAGAAAAACCCTAAACCAGTAAAACTATTAATATGCACAGAAACCAGAAGACAATTTATCTCTCCCTTTTGGACAAGAAAAACACAGAGAACAGGTTTTTTAGTACTAACAACACAACTTTCAGTGTCTGTGTTAACAGACAGGCATAAAGAGACTTACACACCTGTAAAAGTTATACTACACTTTGGAAACCAGATGACCAGCAGATCAAAAACTGTTGAAAACAATGTGGGTTGTGGATGGACATCTCTGTGAAGTCAAATACTGCTTTGTGAGAGTTTCAGTTTCCAAACCTGCATGTCAGTTTCCTGCCTCTGTTAAGTCAGAGTAAGAGCAGCAGTGCTGGAGTAGACAAGCTTCCAGTGACAGCACTGCCCACACAGACCCTTTTGAAGTGCCCTGCACACCAAACTGCCAAACACTCCACCTAGAGCTGGAGCAGAGCCCTCTGTTACACCTTTTTCCTGCCTCAGCCACTGGCAGTACAGCAAACGGGCATCTGAAAACGTGCATGTGCAGGGAACTCACATTTTCCAAACCTTGCTCTCTCCAGTGTGGTGGGCCCAATGGCTGGGGCACAGACCATGAACCCCCTTGGACCATACTGGCTTCACCCAACGAACTTCCCTCCACTATGTATTCTAGATCCACTGTGCCTCTAGGAACACATCATGTGCTGACAAAGTCAGGCATGGCACCTCCTCAGGAAGGGTGAACCTGAGAACAGATCTGTCCTGGCTATATGGAGCAATCCAGGAAGACTGCTAGAGAGTGGGGGGTGAAGAATACAGTCAGCATCTGTCTTGTAATCTTGTCTCTCAGAAAAATTACTACAGCCCTATTAGAAAAGTAGGGAGAAGTTTCTAAATTGCACAGCATGCCATCCTCAAAAGCAGAGTGAGGAAGGATGAATGCACAGAAAGCCATATCAAGATATCCAGACCTTTGCCTTGATATATGACAACATACAATAGAGAGAAAAAACATGAATAGGTAAGAAGTTACTGGAAAACAATTGCATTACATAATTTAGTACTAAAGAGGTTTAAAGAAAATTATACTCATCAATGAAAACACTGAGAGAAGCAAAGAGAAGATACCGATCTTAAAAATTCAAAGATTCAAATGAATGCTAAGGTAAAAGGCTAAGGTGAAAAGACTCCTAACTTTGAGCTTGCCTCATAGTGCTCACCACATGCAGAGCCAGTATTTGAAAAGCCTGTGATAAGCAAGACTTATGCAAGGAAGATTTTGCTGTGTGACAATCCAAGAGACTTGTTTTTAATTTATTCTCATTCTCAGGTGTGAAATGTATGACTATGCTCTTGGTATAAAGCTTTGCAATGCAAAACACAGAAATAAATAAAGCAATTATATCAGCCAACCAGAGCAAAAACAACTTAATCATTCATTGTGCAAATAACAAAACACTTGCCTAAGTCTCTGCATTTATTAATGAATCATAGGCACGTAAATAACACAGTAAGCATTTTAGCTACACAGTAGCCTTGCAGGTCACAAGTGTATCACCCAACATGCCATTCCACATTATGTAGCAAGGGCTATGCAGCAGGATCATAAAAATTCTCTGTAACAAGTGCTGTACACATCACATTGTGATAAAGACTTGAACAATTTAATTTTGGAAGTATACTGTTTAACTATTACTCAAATATGTGAATTCCTACAGTTTGAGTAGCTTACATCTATTTTAGACAGATACTTGAAATGTATAGAGTTGGGGCAACTCTGATCATTGTTCTGCACCAAAAAAAAGTACTCTGCTATCACACAGAAAAGCTTACTACTGTAGATTATTTTTTCAGGTTCAGTTTTAAGGAAAATAAATGACACATACAAAGGAATTGTCAAACTTCTAGAAGGAAAAAAAGTTTTACTGCCTTTTCCTTCTGATTTATCATAGGTCCTTACAGTCTTGTTTCATACCAGTGTAAATGACTGTTTCTGATACATCTTTCCTTACAACGTATAAGGAGTAGTCCGAATGACAATATCCAGACTGAACCACAGCCAGTCTGCAGTCTGATTTCCCGTTTGGCTAGGCCAGGGAAACAAAAGAATACAACTCAACTTGCTGCAGGAACAATAAAACACAATGCAGCACATGCCACTACTAGAGCAGAAATAAGAGACTATGGCAGGGCTTTTGCCCTGCAGCTTCTAACACACGCCCACATAGTGACAACCAGTCATCCCTGAGGTCCTGATCCCAGAAACCTGTACTCGTAAGTAAGCAGCTAGGCAGCACTTCTGTAGCAGATGGCATGAGAGAGGGAAAAGAAATGTCACCCCAGGAGAAATGCTCCTTCTGATGCATGAAAAGGCTTCACTGCACTGAATTCCTAAAAACACATCAGAAAGGCATTCTCACTTCCTTCTCATCACTTTTAAGGTTAGGTATGCAGTCCAATGTGTGTGGGGGCCTACCTCAGTTTTGCTCTTCCCCAAGTTGGGCAGCTACAGCAGAGAAGTCCTTGAGCAATTCACACTATATCCCTAGCCTACAAAACATCCAGAAACTGGCATCCAGCCCACAGTGCATAAAATACTAGATCACTTGGGGGGAAGGCATGGAGGAGACAGTTTAAGGTCGGAGAGGAAGTTTGTGGCAGAAATGAACCCAGATCCTCTGAAGCCTCAGTCAGTACACTAACCATTGGGCTACACTCCCTCTATTATTTCAGAACTCGTGCTGCAAGCCAGAAAAGCAGAGTTTGTGGTTTCTATATTTGAGTTCTATGACAGGACAGTCTGAATAGTTAGAAAAGAATCTTCTGTTTGCTAACTCACAAAAGAATAAAGTGTCAAATAACTATTTTTTTTTAAAAATGGTCTTCTCATTCCTGCAACTTTTTTGAATTTTAAATTGAAATGAATGTTTCAGCCCATCACAATCTTGCTTCTAGTTAATCTTGGCTTTTAGGCTAATGAAGAGAGAAAAACAACACCCAGAACTGTCAGCAAGATGATAGAAAAGATTCACCGTATAGTGAGAGAGAGTTTTCTGTTTCTAGAAATAACTAGTATACAAATTCACTAAATTGTCAGACTTTTTTTCTTAGTTCAACAATCCATCTGCCACGACAGATATCAGCAGGTATAGTGCCTTAGTATTGAAGTGTCTTCAAACCCATGCAGGATGTTAGTGAGCAGCAGGTAGAAATTACACCCCTGCTGTCAAGTCTGAATATAGGCATTAAGATTTCTGACACTGTATTATGCTACCATCTACTGGTTCACGTTAAATTAAACCTCTGAACCTTCCCTTCAACTCACCCTAAAAAATTATCGGTTTCTACAGAGGCTTGAAATTATTTTCCATAGCCAAATATTAACTTGACATTTTCTAAGGTAATTTCACATTTCTACTCAGCTTTGGTCTTCTTTTTATTAAACAGATGCAAGAGTAACTGTTACATATTTTCAAAAGACTTTTAAACATGATACACCAAACTCATCCACTCATTTACTTACATTCGGCTAGTTTCAATGGTCTCAGAGTGAGGTTCTCCTGGTGATCTGCAAAACCAGATAGAAAACCTTAACCTTTTGTTCTTTTAAGTTATTACAATATGAAATCTGATGAAAGGTGGAAAGTGATGATAGTCTATTATTGCCATTAAAAGCATCAACTTTTTGCCACTTGCAGATTTAATTTGTTTTACCAAACTCTAGAGTACACCTTATAACACAAAACCTGATAGTATATAATTAAGTCAAATTCCTCTAAGGAAGACAGCACTTTCCCCCCACTGCTTATGCAACAGCAGTCACTAGAGATCTGCTGGCAATACTTCCATATTCAGGCTGCATAGTGCACCAGTTCCAGGCTAATTCTTCATACTCACTTCTGAAACCAAATATACTCAAAGTTTATCAGTGATCAACTGCAACAAACAGATTCTCTTCACAGCTGAACTCTAAAAAATAGCAGCTCAGAAGCAGGTTCCAAGAGAATCTCAAAACAGATTTCCCATCTCTCTCCACCTGCATGTCACAGACAGCTTTCTGTTTCTTCATTCCAGCCAAGAGATCAGGCAGTAATATACAGAATGAAGTGCTACTGTTTGGCATTTTTGAACACACAAACAGCACCTGTGTTTAGCCTGGCAACCCCCTTGACTTAATATGCAGAATAATGTAAGTATAGCTCCATATTAACTTAAGTAGGCTAAATTATAGCTATTTATCTCCTTACACCCATCTTCTTCCTTAAGGCAGAACTGATTCAAAAAGTTAACTTTTTAAGACAGTATTTTTTTCCTCCCTTAGGGACTTTCCCCTAGCCAGTGAGTTTATAGCCTGACAAACCAGAAGACAAGGCAGTACAAACATTGCAGCTTTGATTTCCATTGCCTTAAGATGCCTTGAAATCCTAAAGAACCCTATCGAACCTTCGTTTGGGTATGGATTTTAGTACAGTTGACCAGAACTGCCATGCTGGAAATACTGTGTGAGGAGTGGAAACACAGCACAGCCACCACAGTAAAACTCTGTAGCTCATATGAACAAAAATGTCTTTCATGACAGCCCTCAAAAAAGAAGCGAGCTAAAATCTGCAAATAGAACTCACTTTGTAGGTTTCACCAGAGTCTGCTGGGGGACTTCAGTTAGGACAGCTAAGCAGGCTTTCCTGTAGCTTTTCCAGGAAAAAAAACTCTGTTTAGAAGAATGGAATTTCTAATATTTACTATATGACTATCTGTACTATTCTAAATGCTATTGGGAATCTTCATCTGTAGCCTGATACATTCCTTTCTTCTGTTTCACTGTGCTATCTCACTGGAATGTCCCTCCTATTAAAGACTGGACTGTTCTCTGAATTCTCTACTAAAATTTTAGTTCCTTTATTGAAATACTGTATCTTAACACGTTTCTGAATTTTACCAAACAGACCCAGTGTCCAGAAAGCATTTCTGGCAGACAACTTACAATTCTTAGGCTAGCTGGATAGTATGTGTTGACAGACAAAGCCGATCACAGGAAATTACTTGTTTATATTTCATTAACTTTTAAAATTTAACTGACATAAGAACAGAATTCTGAACTTTCTGTTCAACTAACTTTATACTCATGTTTAAAATGTAAACACTTTCTAACTGGAAAATAATACAAATTGCCCAATCTCAAAATTTGACCTCTATTTATTCCCTCCAAATTACATTTCCCTTACTCATTAAGTTCAGGACTGACAAGATAGTTGTTGACAAAAATAATGCTCAGCTGTAAAACGAATAAAAATGTCATTTCCCTTAAACTCCAGTGACCAAACATCAACTTTTTCTTCTCAGTTGTTCACCTAAGCACGTAAGTGTTAGAAGCCATACAACCTGAGGAGCATGTTTATGTTCATACTGGCTAGCTCCTACTTACTTCCAGGACTTCAGAAATTGATAGCAAAAAGTCTGGAAGTCTGAGGTGTTGCTACCTTTATTTCGGTATTAGGGAATATGACACACTGCAGCTGTGGGAAAGAGTAGTGCTTTCAGCTGCTATGAAAATACAAGTGAAATACTGGCATTAAAAGAAAAACATCAAGAGTACTAATAATTTTGAGCCTTTAAAATAAAGAGCAGTATGAAGAATTAGAATGGAAGAGCAGATTGGTATCTAAACTCGGCATGTAAAAAAGGTGGCCTGGTGATTTGCAGTACAGACACGTAAACACAGCTATCAGTATATCCAAACTCTTCTCCTATTCTCATAATTTGTGAGAATTTTATCTGGGCTGTAAACAGTTAGTTTAGTTATTGTGAAAAAAAAGGTTGATTCTATAAGAGAAACAATTTTAAAAAACCCAAATCAAAACAATAAAATATGAAAATGTTTCAGCAAAGTTCAGAAAAAATACAACGTAGCTGTGTCAAAAAGGTTTGGACCTCTGAGGTAAGCGCTTCTATAGAAAACAGGTGTCAAATTCCTTCAGCTTACTGTTTTCTAAAACATGGGCAGACTTATCACAATTAGGATTTGGAGAACTATTAATGCACATATTAACTTAATTTTAAAAGGTTTCAAATGACAGTGTAAGAACCAAATAAAATCAGCTTTCAGTACTCATTAAAATGAAGCGGCAGATCAATCTAATTACAGGAGTTGTACTTGTTTGCTGAGAACTTATTTATTCTGCAATACCCAATTGTTTACAAACAAGATACCTTATTATTTCCTCTGAGTAGGCAACAGTACTAAAAAACAACTATATAGTACAGCAAGACATCCTTTCATCATGTTTAAAATCTGAAACAAGAGTTCTGTTCAGAGAAAATCTCAGAGCAAATGCTCTTAAAAATTTCAGCTTTGAATTAGATTGTAGATACTGATCACAAGACACCAACTAATCTGAATACTGCAGTATGAGCTAGCAAATTCAAATGGTGGCTCATTTCCAATAACACAGGGAGCAACTTCTCCATTCTGCAAGCCAAGCCTTTTACCTCCATTGTACCTCTTTAGGAGATAAAAGTAATGGTATTCAAGCTTACACATTTTTAACATAATCAAGTCTCCTGCACAAAAAAAAAAAAAAAAAAAGGAAGAACAAAAAAGAACAAACTGCTTAGATAAGTATGCTAAACCATTTATACAGGAATTCACTATGACAGTAAAAACTACCAGAGACTTTTAAGTGATGGTATTGCTCTTAAGAGGGATATCATGGAGCACCACAGTGCTAATATTTTAAAAAGCAGGCAGGGAAAAACTAAGTGAGCTTTGAAATCACTGTTAGAGCATAATTCAACTTTGCCAGCTGACTTATCTTTAAAAAACAAACTAACTTAATACTATTTATAAAACCAACTTCAAGCCACACAAATTAAATACTTTAAAATAAACATTACAGTAAAACAATCCTGAGAAACAACACAATATGTTCTGTGCTTACCTTTTACAAGCTGTGGCCATTCGGTGACATCAGGGTGATCACAATTTTGAGTCACTGATCAAAACCGAGTTGTCACACCAGTCCTGTATCACGCTGGGCTAAGCATAAGCTTAACAACTCTAAATAAGTAAAAATAATGTAGTTAAGAAGTCCTTAAAAATTCTTTTCAGCCAATCCTCTGAATAAAAACAACATAGAACAAAAGAAAAATACTGATGCTAAGCATTGTTTTATCAACAAGACCTACTTAAAATCATTTTTTGAAGGCATTCACTTTTTTTTCATTTGAATGAATTTGAAGGCATTACTTCTAGAGTAACTCACTACAGCACAATCAACTGGTGAACTTGAAAATTCAGTAACTTAGTTTTAGTCTTTCTAAAAACATCAAAATCCAAACCCATCTCTTGAATCAGCGGAAAGCACCCAACGTTAAGACAAGCAAAGATCTGGAAGCATGTGGGTAAATATGAACTGCATTTTCTAAATACAATAAAATTCCTTTACATCTTTCCCTGACACTACTCAATTAACATTGTTTCTTATTAAGGCTCTGTTCCCAGGGGAGCAACAAGTAACCTGCACTTTGCTGTGTGCCTCTCTCAAAAATGAAGTAAGCTACAGCTATATAAAAGTTTCAGAGGAGCAACCTTTGCTATCTGGGACAAATCTTGTAGGTTCTTTGCTTGTATCATGTGTCCTCTCTCCTCTCCCTTAAATTTTCAGAAGTGTATTTTACCTGTCAATTGTTTCCTGTGATCAGGCTCCACTGGTATAAATTGAAGGGTTGGTCCTTTACTTTGTCATGCAGGTGGCAGCCAATGATCACTCAGCAATACTCGTGCCCAGTGCGCCCTGGGACCACCCCAGATGATTACTTCCATGGCTGAAAAGGAACCAGTTAGTCTCTTACCTACTGCTATTATCTACTCTAACCTAAAGTTAACTGATAAAATATTTCCAAACATAATCCTCAACACTCAGTTCATCCCATTTTCTCTCCCACCCAAACTCCTAAGTGCATTGGACAAAGCCTGTAAAGACAAAAGGCCTCTGATGGAAAGTCAGATGACAAACAGCATTATTCACTTTCTGCTAATAAAAAGTTTTGATAAAATTGCAGTTATTATTGTATTTAGTAAATAAAAAATTATCTTTTTCTAAACAGCAGCAGCTATGAAGACAGACCTCTGTAAGGTATTCTGAAAAGTTCATTCCTGTGGTAACCCAGGTGAAACCCCCACATTTGCCAGTTGCCATGCAGCAAAAGCCTCATACGGAACCAAGGTGCACAAAGCTATTGAGGGCACACCCACAGCTCTCTGCAACACCCACAGTCAAAACAATCTGGTGCAAATATTAAGCGAGCACATCAGATAGCTTTAAATGTCTCAGTAAAAAACACTTGTTTCTTTACGGCACCTTCTTTTGTTCTTTAGTCCAACCTGTTAAAAGTTTTTCAGCAAGATCTTAGATTTGATGAGCAATCAAGCATTCTCAATGCCAATTTGTATCTGTTGACTTGTCAGAGACACAAAATCACCAACCAGTAAGCAAGGGTCATGATTTTCTAAAGTTTGTCAGAAGAGCTGACAAGTTTTGTCATTCTACAATTTGCCATTCTGCTACAAACTCCATACAGAACTAAATTTGTGTTGGCTTCAGAATGATGCTTATATTAGTTTTATCATGTACACTTCTTGAGATAGAAAAAGTGACAATTAATGGTTTTAGTATCGGTAATATTTGAGTGTTCTTATCTTAACACAACTGCAGTTGATGTAAGGAAAGTAAAAGAGAAGCTGGCTACCAAAAATCTCCAAAACAAAACAGAGGTTCTTCAGTACCTATGTTTTACAGTGTAAATTGTCAATGTTTAACTGAGTCAATGCCAGAACACAGTACAACAAATAAGTCAATTGGAAAGGTTCCATGTGTATCAACATTAAAGGACAAACAGGGACAAACAAAGGACAAACAAAAATTAACGTTTGCCGACCATCAACTGTACAGAAAAGCAAAAAATAAGACGCTGATGCAAAACTAAGAAGATGTAAAACACTGCTTATGGCATTCTGATTGTTTAAGACCTGTAAATATCCACCTTCAGGCTTTAAAGAAAGAGATGCCTATTCTAACACTGCTTCTAGCACTCTGCCCAAGTAACTTTTAGTATGCTGGTCAGAGGACAGAGGTATAATCTCTAGTCTCATTGGCTGGGGCTAACTGACTGCTGAAGTACAGGCTCATGTTCTGGACAGTGCCTGATCTATTGCTCCCTACCTAGATTCTGTCCTGTATCACCCAGACTATGGGCAAAAGCTTATTACAGCAGTCTTCCATTCAAACAGAAGCATGTTGGAACAACAGGCTGACAGGAACCTTAATAAAACAAGGTTTTCCTGAGGCTGTTTCATATGGGAGAAGTCATGAACATGACTGGCAACAGTGAAGGAGCGCATGAAATGTTGGTGCTGGATTGAAACACCACCAGATTTTGGAATGTTAAAAAATGTACATTAAGGTGGCAGCTCCACGATCATAGCCAAGACAAGTTTGTGCCAAGGCCTGACACAGATCCAGCTCTGTTAGTCAGATTTACCACACCACCGAACACAGGATCTACAGCAGTTCTGTGAAGAGAGGCAATATCTGAACTGTCACAAATCAAACTGAGCTGAAGTTAACTCATCTCAGTTTTGTTGTGAAATTTGTATCTACAATTGAGTTTATCATGGGACAGAGCTTCGATTAAGGTAGTTTCAGCATTTCTGATTTGCTGCATGATACCTTCCTGTACTGGGGTCCAAAAATGTCATGCTACTCACTTTTCAACAATCTAGATGCAAAAATCTAAATGAATCATTTTTCCTTTCTACCTCCTTCTCATCCTACCTTCCCCACCTATCCTTCCTGCTACTCCTGTGGGACAGAAAATGAATGGCAAGGATTCCCTAGCATAGATGAATTAGTTTTTCTAAAACCTTCCTCATTCATGCATCAGCAGAGTAGTTTCTGCTGGCAAAGAGACCAGCATGCTGAAACATGGGTGGGTGGTGAAGGAGACTACCATCAAAGAGGCCTTATTCTGAAACTAGTTTGAACAAAGGACATTTTGACTGCCTGATATAAACAAGGCAGAAAAAAACCTCCAACTGGTAAGAGAATCAAAGGACACTACTTGATCAGGAAAGGGAAACCACATTGATGAATACACTAACATCTTGGATAAGAGTATTATGAAGAACAGGAAACTGACCTAAACCAACTGCTTTTTTGTCACAGCAATTCCCTTACAAAAACCCCCGCGTTTCTAACTTACCTTTTAGAGGGTAGAAGGTAGCCCCAGAGCAGGTAGTTGTTCTTATTACTCAAATGAATTTCACTGGTCTTCACTGTTATGATCAGCATGGCTTACAGCTTAGGCCTTCACAGACACACAGAGCAGCTGTATGTATCAAACTAAGTTTGTGCCTGTGGAGTATGTCCAAGAAACCCAAGACGGCTGCTAGGCTCTTTGGGACTGGGCAGGCTATATCTGCCTAGCAATTGTTTATGAGGGGTAGAATCAACTAGGACTGCAACAATCTCTACTACCATTAGGAAGACAATACACAAGATCCAGATCTCCAAACCACGTATCTGAAGAACCTGGTGTGTCTTGGACTAATTCTCATCGAGAGGGAACAGGATAAATAATGTCTGTGCAGTGATCTGGAACAAGACCTATTTCTCCAAGGTAGCATAGGTGAGTATGAGGTGAGGACTAAATAAATAATAAACGTATAAAAGAACAAGATGTCAGGAAGCAAGTTCAGATGCATTAAAAGGGGCTAAAAGCAACTTTGTTGCATATTTCCTTTAATCTTGAAAGTGTGCAATCACTAATATGAGCCAAAAGGAGGTCACTAGCAGCAACATACAGAACCTGAAGCCATACCATGAAGATTTAAAGTTCTTATTTGTCAGTAACCAAAACCAAAGACAAATAACTTTCAGGTACAAATCACTCGTTGAAAATTGCTACTTACATGGATTTTCTAAACCTATTACTTTCCCTGGGTTATTTGATGTTCATTTTCTGCGAGAGTACAGCAGTCTGGAAGCTGACACAGTATCTGAGGTCTAGGAAGATCCCTTAGAGAAGGAACACTTTTCTATATTGTAACTTCTTATTGACCCTATTAGAAGATTGGTGCCCTGGGAGGTGGCACTGGTAAAGAATTTAGGTTTCCTTTACAAAAGACTTTTAATTAGCTATCCAAGTAATCTTTCATCCAAAATATTTTCTATCATTCTCTTTTTGATCTATGTTGAAAATGGGGGTGATTCACCTGTTCAAAAAAGTGCCATGATCTACCTTATCTTCCAGCATGGGAATTTGAGTCGCGTAATTAAATATAACCATCTCTCTCAAGAAGATACCACTAAAGATTGCTTTTGTATGTTTTCTGAGGAATCTCTCTGAATCCACCAAGAATGAATTTTATATGTTCCCTGAATGACTGAGTACCACAATAAAACAGTCATCATCTATACAGTAAGGAACTGACAACTAACAGGAAAGCTGACCTTTTATAAGGTCCTGGAGAATATTTACCAATACCTAAGTTCAATCTTATTGTCATCTGCAGAGAAAAAATAAATAAATAACATAATAGGAAGGTTTAAGCCTTAATTTCTTGATACAGTTGGAAACAAAGTTCTTCTGTTGCCTGCATGCTGATTCCAACACACAAACCATAAAATGACATAAGATTCCAGAAGTTTTCTTCATGCATCTAATTAGTAGGTCAAATTCTTAATGATCCTACAGTAAAATAAAATGATCACATAAATCCTAATGGAGCCAGAGAAAACCCCAAACAAAGAGTAATAAAACATCTATATGATTTTCTTCCTCCACTTGCTGGTGAAACAATTCAACTAATAACAACAAATGCAAAATCACATTAGAGTTAGAAGACCAAAAAAATTGGGTTCGACCCTGGAAAATGCCAACCTGAAGCGACTAAGGCAGTCACAACAGACGAGCAAACTTACACGTGCTCCAAATATTGTAAGAAGAATGACTGATACGACTCATGAAGGGTTCATGGAAAAGTCTCTGCTCATCTGCACAAAGTACTTTCAGACATCTTCAAAACCTGAACTCAGTTCTCCAATTATTCAATATTCTTCAAAAGAGTTTCAGAAGTAGTAGAAAAGAGCCATAAAGACAGCACAAAGATAGAATAAAATGCCTTGCAATTAGACAGTGAAAAGAGTTCAAAGTTAATTAAGCTAATCAATATGGATACTGGAAGAAACTAAGTCTTCTCATGGCACAGAAAGAACACATAAAAATCTTCCAATTCAAAGAAAACATATAAACCCCCCATGACTACGAACTGAAGGCTGACAAATTCAAATTAGAGTAAGGACACAAGCATGCAGGATAATGAGGACAATTAACACTTGATGAAAATATTTGGGGTCTGGATCTGAATTTGCTATCTTCAAATTAAAGTTGGAGCCATTCTGGAATTTACACTTCAGTAAAAACACAAGTAGCTGAGTTTAATAAAGGTAGAATTTTGTGTATCAATACAAAGAGATCAAACACAGATTTATACAAAAGCTCCATCCTATAACATCTGTATACTTATTCTGCCTGAATATCAATACTACACTGTGCTGGTTTTGGCTGGGGTAGAGTTAATTTTCTTCACAGCAACTAGCAGGATGCTGTGTTTTGGACTGGTGCTGAGAACATCATAGGTAACACAGGGATGTTTCTGTTATTGCTGATCAGTGCTTGCACACAGTTGAGCCCTTCTCTGCTCTTCACCCTACCCACAAGCAGGCTGGGGGCGCAAAAGGAGTTGGAAGGGGACACGGCCATGACAGCTAAGCCCAACTAACCAAAGAGAGATTCCCTATCATATGGTGTCATCCTCAGCATATAAAGCTGGGGGAAGGAGAAGGAAGGGGAATAACGTTCAGAGTGACTGCATTTGTCTTCCCAAGTCACTGTTACATGTGATGGAGCCCTGTTTTCCTGGAGATGACAGAACATCTGCCTGTCCATGGGAAGTGGTGAACAAATACCTTGCTTTGCTTTACCTACTAGATGGTCTTTATCTAAACCCACAAGTTCTGTCTTTTACTCTTCCCATTCTCTTTCACATCCCACTGCTGCGGGTTAAGAGAGTGCTGTGCAGTGTTTAGTTGTTAAATCAGGATATCCACAAACCACAGAGCAACAGAAAAATATCTGATGTTTGCTCCCATTCCCTCCCCTCAAAATAAAGTTAAAGGCCTATGTGTTATACCCATTTTCTACAACTGCCCCTGCAACTCTGGACCCTACCTTCAACATTTGTTTTTGGTTTGATATTTCAGTAAGAAAATATACGTATTTCATTCACCTTTGTAAAAGAAGGAAAGACACAAAATTATCTTCAGCTTCTGCATTTTCACTTAGATCACAGTTCATTTTTCTTTCACTACACACACTCCTAATTTTTTTTGCAGCAGAACCATTTGTTTCTATTTCAGTTATACCTGTCACTTCAGGGATCCCTCCAAAATGATATACAGCTTTGAACAGAAAGCCCCTCCTATATCAATAGGTGAAATCTAATCATCTATTTAAATTTCTTTTAGTACCTCTAGGTATCAAATTCAGTTATCTTCCCATCAGTTTTACAGCTTTGCTTCAGCTTCTCTCTGTCCTTTTGCTTATGCTCTGTTATTTTGATTTCTTTTGCAACCCATCTTTCATGCTGCCTTCCATGTAAAGCACCTTTCTGTTCACCAAGTCTTCAGTGTCACCAGCATGTTTGTTTATATTATGACCAAGCAAGCATGCAATTCTACAGCATGACATTCAGCTTTTTCTGATGTTCCAGTAGCATTTATTACTCACCATTTGTAGAGGATTAGAGGGGAATTCTTCATCAATTTATGAAGCACATATCATTACAAAGACTCTACGCATACATACAGTGGCAAGCAGTTAAACATCCAGAAAAAAGCAGCCAGCAGGAATAATGGCAATAAAGAAATAACGGCTTAGGTTTGAAGAAAAGCCATCATACACACAACTTATATTGAAACTGGAGAGCAAGAAGCAGGTGGGTGGTCCCAGTGGTGCTGTGGGTGCAAAAATGAATATATACTACCTGCCAGATGCCTGCTAGAGTAAAGGACCAATCTACATAATTCTCTCAGGAACATCTGGATTGTGATAATGTAACATTGTAGTTTTTTTTGAGAGATTTACAATTTTTAATTAGTATACACTACAGCTAAAGTTGCAGCTTAGAATTAATCATTTTATAAGAACCTGTCTATAGCTTCCTACAAAGCACAACTTAAAAAGACACCTAACAATTTTTCTGAAAACATGAGATTTCAAAACTTTAGGTACATTTCTACGTTAATTATCTTAAAAAGAAAAATCCAGACAAACTCATAGCACAGAAAACTCATATCAACAGTTACTGAACTCTTCTCCACATTTTAAGTGGTTAAAAAACAAAGTACACACATAGCTTAGAATCTGTTGTTTAAGTAACTACATACAATCTTATGTACACATTAACAGACCTATTTAATATGATAGAAAAATTCACTTAAACAACATCTGCTTTTCTGAATGCAGCAATGCAAAACATTTCAAAAATTCTCTATGTACCAAGTTGCAGAACTACAAGACTTAAAAGACACTGCAAAGTGGTGCATCTCCAGGTACACAGGAATACCAGGTATCTCCATGGAACTACACCAGAAGAAAGTAAGGAATTGAAAATTAAAATAACTACAAGTTCAAGTTCCAACCTTGCTGCAATACATGTACACACTTTTAAGCTGGCTGGACATTTAGGAGCCTAGATAAAAAGTGATGCCATGTGCCATGGGTTTATGTTAACACTGCTAATGAAGATTATATTTCTGTATTTCACAACATTCCTATCTGTAAATATGACTTACAGCGATGATTGTGTAGTTCTAAACTTACTTTTTAAGTCATACCTAAAGTGCGTACAAGCCTCACTATAAATACGCTCAGCAGCAAATAAAAACAACCCACATGGCTTTCAGAAACACACCAATTCTCATCCAATTCATGGAAAAATAAATGGATGGTAGCAGCATGATCCTGAGCATGTTAAATAACAAGGGAATTCTTCAGTGTTACATCACCAGTATTTATTTCCTCCAAGAAAACTTAACTAACTCAGTTTTCTAGAGAATTATGCCTAAGTAATAGTTATCTTCATCAAAAAATATGGGGAAAATGAATGTACGTTTCTTCCTGAATTTATTTTCAGCTTTTTTTTTTTTAATCAGGAAATAGTATAACTACTTGCTTTTACAGTTACTAGAATACAAAGAACATAAGTGAATATATAAAACATACCATATCTTTCAGGAGCTGCAGAATCTTGCTCTTTCAAATTCTAAAATGGACTTCTACAGTTCTTGCACCTATAATGCAAAATATTACAATTCAGTTTTTGCACCATGCTTCATATCAATCTGAAGCTCAGTATAACAACACAATACATTCAAGAATGGTTATTTGATTAGTCATAAATCTGCAACTAAAGGAAACACAGAATATATCAAGTTGCAAGGGATCTACAAGGATCATTGCTCGAACTGCCTGCTACTCACAGGACTATCTAAAACTAAACTATATAACTTTCCAGACTAAAATCATGCTTCCTACAAAAAAACACAACAGAAAACAGTTATTATGTTAGAGAAACTACAAAAGCTGAAAGTTCATACACACAGTGTTCTCTATTCTTTCCCCTGGAGTGATACAATAGTTTTACAATTCCATTCATTCAGCTCATAAGAAATACCCATTTTCTTTCTCCTTGCTACCCTTTTTTTTTTTCCTAACAACTGCCATTTACAATTAAAAAAACACAAACAACAAAAAACTCAAAAGAAGTCATAGATAGAACTAAATCTTTGTTCTGGGTCCATAAAACTGCCAGAGTTCAATAAGCTTTTTTATAAATTCTTCACTTTCAGGGAAATTATAATTAACCAGGGACACATGACTAAAACCTATTCCAAACATTTTCAACAAACACCTAACAGCACAATCAATTTCAGGGGAAAAAGCAACAGAAACAGGCGTATAGGCATATAAGTATAAATACGTCATGGACTCCCCATTCCTGAAGGTGTTGAAGGCCAGGCTAGATGGGCCTTCTCTGTAACCTGATCTGGTGGAACGTGCTCCTGCCCGTGGCAGGGGAGGGGGGTGGAACTTTAAGATCCCTTCCAACCCAAACAATTCCCTGATTCTATGAAATCTAGCAATTACTTAGTCATTTGGCACAGAGTATCACATTTTCAATGCTATGAAGTTTTAATACATAATTTCTTGGTTTAAAAACTCTATTAAGAACAAACAAATCCAATGCAGCTGATTTAGATTGATCTCCAACGCAGACCAGAGTTCCTATGAAGGAAACCCTCATCTGGTTATTTTAAGAGTAGATTCAGGTTTATTTTAAAATACATCAAACTACACTGACCTCATCTACTGCCAAGGGCGCAATTCTTTATCAGGGAAGTAAAATGGGGTGATCCTGGACCAACAGTCTTGTCAGTAAAGCTCTAAGCACTAAGAGTTTGCACCCAATTTTTTGTATTTTAAAAAAAAATTATACAGGGCACCCTACCTGTTTCATGAAACAGGACTGCTATTTTGACAAACAATTCTAATAATTATGTAGCTTTCTGCAGAGTTAGGATTAACAAGTTAATGATACACAACTGTATCACTAAAACTTTACTGCCATTCAGAAGAAAAAAAGGAAAAATTTATCTGAACAATATGAAACAGTAACTGATCATTTTCCTGTTCAGAGGTGGCACTTCCACTCCACATCAACAGCAGAAATCCAGAAAAACTTATATTCTACTGAAAACAATTCTTCACTTACAGTGACTCCATTAGACAAATTCAGGTAAAAGTATTCTGACAAATGTGACCAGTATTTTCACACCTTGCATAGCAGGACTTCCATCTTAAACTACAATGTATGTATTTGTTCCTGTACAGACATCGAGCAGTGTTATCCGTACAAAATTCTCTCATTCTCCTTCAAGGTACAAAAGTACCAATTTTCCTTGGGCACAGAGTAGGAGGAGTGCACCAAGTACAGCATGAAAAAGTATCACAAATACATCTACCAGGGATTTTATGAATATTGCCCAGCAATAGGAGAAAATAAAACAGTGGTTCCCAACATAACTGAAGTTATGGAGTAGTACAGGACAGTACAACTGATAGAGCAAACAAGACCACAAAGGAGGAGGTGTAGACAAGGGACTTGCATAATAACTTGCAGTTAGTAGAAGAGCAAATAATTCCAGCAACACAAAACTGAAGTTCCTGGACTTCCAGTTCTTCTTCTTCAGCCCCTTCCCACCATTTACCACAAAGGCAGAACAGAGCCCAGCAGCCTACTAAACACATTTGCTCAAAGTTTACATGCCCAACAACCAAATGAAATAAGGATCTCTAATACTTGCCTAAAAGGAATGAAGTGATTTCATGAAGTCAGATACACTTTCACATTCACCTTTAGAATACTTCTTAATTAGCACTAAGCCATACCTGCCTAAAAAGAAATGCAAATGGCCAGTGTGACTAAAAGCTTGGCCAACACTATTGCTTCCACTCAACATTAAAAAAAAATATCTTGATCTGTTACATGACCAAAGCCAAAAGAATTGCCTGTTTACAACTATGTCATACATTTTCAGTAAGAAAAAGAAACTTCAAGGCACACTGGATTATATTAACACAGACTGTAAGCTACTGAATTAACCACGCTGTACTATAGAGAATTGCAAAATATTAAAAAAATTAATTATAAATTACAAAGAATACTTTGCAACTCTCATGTCTGGCTTGATAAAAGACATCACAAAATAACCTCTATCAGGTGTTAAATGGTATTTTCCACTTGTGTTTTTTGGGTCATTGTATTTGTCTTGTATTTTTCAATAACTGTCATAGAACAGGAACAGAGGCAAAAAATTCTGAGAGCACTACCCTAAGGAAAATGATTGGTATTTTACCTAGTGGTGTAGATTTTCTGACACCATTTCAAATATTTAAGTTCAATAAAGAATAATTTTCTTCCACAACTGACATTCTTAACATTAACCAAAATAAAATTTAACCAATATCCCATTAGCCAAATAAAAAACAATTATTCACAAACATCCCTCTTTCAATAAGGTATTCAGGTTATAGGAATCACGCAAGTGGACTATCTGTCACAAGCTTACTATGTAAAGGGCTCAACCTTTGCAATCAAGAAACACCAGTTTCACAGAAGTGATACACTGTCTCAGGAATTCCCCTGTCCTTGAATTCTGAGGGGATTTGCAGGTTGTGTGGACTCTTAAGTATGTATTTATATTGTATACAATAAGCAAGTTTTGCTATAACAGCTGAAACATGCCTAGGTGTTGCTACTCAGCCAGTGTACACTAGTATACTTTGGACTTTCTAAAAATAAAATAGGGTGTATACACATAGTAAACCATAATATTTATCACTAAGACTTTGGACATGAGATTTCACTATGGAAAGTAAAAGCAATCATTATCTGAATATGCCTTTACGAATGTGAAAGATGAAAAATTGTATTGGAAACAGAAATTCTGAGGTAGTGATAGGGTTACATTAGCTCACATTAGTGAGCTAAACCACGAGTAACCATAATGCAAAAGAAAAACTCATCTACATCTACGATAGTCTTTTTTGAAGTATTTTGACCTATGTCCCATTTTAGAAGTTCAGCTCCTTAAGACCCACTCCACCACCCTTTAACACCCCAAGCCTGCTGAACTGCAGCTGCTCCAACCTGGGTCCCATAGAGCATACCAGAGCAGGAGCATACAAGCAGTGCCAGAGACTGGCTGCCTGGACAAGCCTGGCATCTCTCGGCACTGTGCAATCTTGGCAACACGATATCGATCGCTCTCGTGCCTCCTCTGCATACAGCTCCTAAAAGTAAGGGAGAGGAGTGTTTGGCATCCTAATCTCCTCATTTCATCAATTTCTTTGGAGTAATGACTACCAATGAAGAATTAACAAGTCCTAAAAGGGGTCTGCCAGAGGAAGCAAAGACCATGGACTTCCCCATGAAGAAAATGACTGAGATAGAGTTCTAGGGGTGAAGCTAGTTCAAGACAGAAGTCCTGTCACAGTTCTCACAAGACACCACAAAGAAAAGCGAACTATGTGGAATAATTCTTGCCAGATAGTTACAGAACAACTACAAAACCCCAATACAGGTTCCATGATTTTCTGCTTGTGATCCTACAGGATGACGCACAGCCCACCAAGATCGAATTCCCTTTGCATTTCAAACTACGCTATAGTTTTTGATACACTTAAATTTTGCCTTCAGTTATTTAGGTCACAGCTTTGACATTTTATCACACAAGGATTGCACATGAAGGCATATGGATGACAGGCAGGTGATCTGAGACAGCCAGCATGCTTTCACCAAGGGTAAGTCTTGCCTGACCAAGCTAGTGATCTTCTATGATAGTGACTGCATCAGTGGACAAGGAAAGGGCTATTGATGTCATCTATCCGAACTTGTGTAAGGCCTTTGACATGCCCCGCACAACACCCTTCACCCTAAACTGGAGAGACGTGGATTTAATGGTTGGACTCCTTGGCGGACGAGGAGTTGATTGGATGGTTGCACGCAGAGGGTAGTGGTCAATGGCTGAATGTTCAGATGGACACTGGTTAACAGGTGGTGTCCCTCAGGGGTCCATACTGTTTAGTATCTTCACTGACAGATAGTGGGATTAAGTGCACCCTCAGCAAACCTGCAGACAACACCAAGCTCTGTGATGTGGCTGACACACCTAATGAATGGAATGCCATCCAGAGGGACCTGGACAAGCTCAAGAAGTGGGTCCATGAGAACCTCATTCAACAAGGCCAAGTACAAGATCCTGAACCTGGGTCAGGACCACTCCTGGTATCAATACAGGTTAGGGGATGAGGGAATTGACAGCTCTGCAGAGAAGGACTTGGAGATACTGGTAGGTGAAAGGCTGCACATGGCTTGGCAACGTGCACTTGCAGACCAGAACGTATCCTGGACTGTATCAAAAGAAGCAGGACCAGCAGCTCTAAGGAGCTGAGTTTGCCCTTCTTGTCCACTCTTCTGAGACCCCACCTGGGGTATTGCACCCAGTTCTGGAGTTCTCAGAACAGGAAAGACATGGACCTGTTGAAGCAAGTCCAGAGGGGCACAAAAATGATCACAGTGTTCGAGTACCTCTCCTATGAGGAAAGGCTGAGAGAGTTGGGATTGTGTAACCTGGAGAAGGATCTGGAGCAACCTGACTGTGACTGTCCAACACTTAGGGGAGCTCACAAGAAAGATGAGGACAAACATTTTACAAGACAAGAAGAAATCGCCTTTAACTGAAAGATGGTAGATGAGGACTAGATATAAGAAAGAAATTTTTACAATAAGGGTGGTAAAACACTGGAACAGGTTGCCCAGAGAGTTGGAAGATGCCCCATCCCTGAAAACATTCAGGGTCAAGCTGGACAGGGTTCTGAGCAACCTGATCTAGTTGAAAATGTCCCTGCTTTATTGCAGGAGGGTTGGACTAGATGACATTTAAAGGTCCCTTCCAACCCAAACTATTCCAAGACTATGGAAAAAAAAAAAAGTAGTGCACTCCATATTAAGCAGTCAACTGGTACATCAGTTGAAGTTTGTCCTAAATCATCCCTGCTGTAATCCACCTGTGGTTGACAGTCCCACTTTTGACATACTACATAAGATAAGCATGATTCTCAAAAGTAAATCACATTAATATATGGAGTATGTTTTTAAAGTTATTTGAATGGATGCAAACAGCAAGACTTTTCAATGAAAGGTACTGGGACAGCTACATACTGTGAATATCCTTTTCAAGACATCAGACTGAAAAAAAAAAAAAAGGTTCAAACCTCTACTTTGCTAACCAGAAGTTTCTGTTAAAACACATATACTTCTGTTGCGAGGAAATGCAAGTTGCTTCAAATGAAGCAGATCACCCCTCTTACCTAAGACAGTGAAGGGAGGGTCCAGAGGGAAGCCACCCATTTAGATCCACTCAGCTGAACAACTGCAGCTTCTCCTAATTCTTCACCACTCTGTAAAACATGGATAAAGAGCCATGCAGGATGGTCATGGAAAGAGTATTGGTAAAGACTGACTTTTACCCCCTTCCTCTATTCATCAGTTTGCTTAATACAGGGAAGCAGGCTCAACCTATTTAGGTAAGAAGTAGTTCATACTTCCTTTAAGAGATTCATTCATAAGAGTATTTCTGAGACAGAACACCATGGTAATATTAATTTATAAATGTAATCTTGCACCCATCAAGTTATTTTGTCAATAAGTTCTGTCAGTCTGAACCAAAAGAAGGTGGAACTATCCAAAAATAGCAATTTAAAGTGCTATTTAGTCACATGTTATATTGCCAAACCTAGATCTCAACATTATTTGATTTTCTTTTTCATATTTCCTCTATGAGATTATTTTCCTGAAGAAATGTGTCACCAGCTGGTGTAGCTACTGAAGTGTTGCTTCGTTACAAAATATTACCTTCAGACTGTATTTTCTGACCTTCTGCTAACCAGACAGATATGTTACACACATCACTATTCATACAAACGAGCTTTTTTCCAAACTTTTATTCATGGGCAACACAGTCTTATGAGGCTGTCAGCTTTATGAGGCTGCAAATACAAGAAGTTAATGCAGTAAACGTTGAGGTCAAAGTATTTAAGGTGACAAAATTAACTTCAGACATGAGATTTGCTCACTGCTGTTGTCTCTGGGAACCAACTATTTAGCAAAGCTACCAGCAAACTTCTGGGAGGGGGGGAAGGAGTAATTTTTTTTTTTAAAGCAAACATACTCTAGATTTTTTTCATTACAGACCCTGATAGCACATGTATTAACCCTCTCCTTCCATGTACAAATCAGAATTTGATTAATGACACAAAACTTTTCAACACTGCTTCTCTATAGAACTATAAAACTACCTTAAACATACTGGATACTTCAAAAAAATTCCAAAACACACCTCCATTGTTTAAAAATCAATATCAACTCATTAATCAGAGCGAAGACTTGGTCCACAGTACCAGAAATGAAGACTGAGGCTGGAAATAAAATATATGCCTAGATACTTTATGAATTCTGTCCCCTTTTCCCTCAATTGCATGTTCTGTTTTTAAAAATTAGTGGCTTTTATCTTCAGGTATATGAATACACTGGTGTGGGGAGGAAGAAAGACATTTCCTGTGCTTAAAAATGATGAATCTGGACAATCACGAAATAAACTGCAACTAAAAGTGGCAGAGGGAAAAAAAATTCATTCCTGCATAACAAAAATTAAGATGATGCATATTTACAAAAATGTAAAGCACGAAATTAATTCCATCATGTGTCATATCATATATTAGGCTAATTATTGTTTTTAAAAATGCTATATGTTTAAACATGTTCACAATTAAACATGTTTATTACTTAAAACTCAACTCAAAGATATTTCTACCCTCATTATTTATTTGGTTAGGTAGAATCTGTGAATTCAGAGAACTAGTGAAGAACATGTCAAAAAGGGACATAATCATAAAGAAAAATGCATGATTCTATAGTGTGGTATGTATGTAATTTCATATTTTTGAAAGAGAACTTAAATTATATGAAAAAGGACCTGTTTTATTTTCTCAAGTCAATCAGAACAGGAACAATCTCCAGGTGCTCTAATAGACTGAGAACATCCCTGCATGTATTTAACGTAGACACCCAATTTTAAATTCCATTCACAAAAGAATCATTGCTTGCATGTTTTTAAGCAACAGCAGCAATTACAAAAAAAGACCGAAAGTTTTGTTTGCTATTGAAAAAAAGGATCAAACCCACAGAGAGTTCTGAAGAGGACCTGGGCTAAGAAGTCTAGGGTTTGAAACACACTGCTGTGAAAAAGTCTCTGCTTTTTCAAGCCTGACTTTTTTACGCAGTCACAGAACGATATCCCAAAATGAACCCAAACAAATCAACCACTAATTTTGCCATCTAGCTTGGTGCTTTTATTTTTAAATTCTTGAAAGATACTCAGGACACTCCAGTGAGGAGAAATAGCAAACAACTCTGATAAACAAAATAAACTTCTTAATTCCAGTAGGAAAGATGCTACATGAAGTAAGAAACATTTAGAGTGGAATGGAAGGTATTTGTAAAAGAGAGAAGAAGCATCTGAAATACTGCACAGAAATAATTTCAATTAAAGGTATTTTTCAGTTTTGTAAACCTAAGCAGTGAACTAGGTTTTCTTTGAAAGTTTTTCTGTATTAACAGAATATTACTGTTAAGAAAACAAGTCATACGCACAGCAAACTGCATCTGTTTTAAAAGACAAACATAAGTCATAGTTTTCTTCACATATCCATAGCAATTTAACAAGGCACATTTCTTATTTTCAATTCAACACACTAATTAAACTGAGTTTTACCACGTTTTCAAACTTCTCAAAACTACTTAAGCCGTTTTCACAATGGAAGGGCACGGAGTATTCAGTACCACCATCCAAACCAAGCAGTTTGTGAAAACTGTAATGCCCATTTTCCAGCAGTTTTCATTCTTATCAAGAAGTACCTCTTGCCACCTCCATTGTTTTCCCCCCCAGTCACAGATGTCTAACAACTTAGAGAGTGTAGCTTCTCCCTTAGGAGGGAATCTCTAACTGGATGCTATTTGCATGAATTAGGAACTTAATCTTATCTTTTAGACCTCTCCCTTTCAAACCAGTCAACAACAAAAAAAAGGAAAAAAAGAAAGAAAGAAAGGGAAGAAACTGACAGTACAATCACGTAGGTCTTATTTCCTTACAAAATCAAAGCTAAAATCAGGTACAGTTTTCCACTGAGAAACTTTTTGCTAGACATGCAAGAGGCACGGTGAATCCAACCTGAAAAGCAAATTTCTCACTGGTTCTCAGGTTTGCAGATTCCTACTGAGGCAAGTAAGTTTCCATACAGACAGAGGGACCATCCCTGAACTGATGTGTAAGACACACGCTTTGTCTCAGAACATCAGACACGGTACACAGAGGAAAACATAAACTAGTATTTCCATTGACTGAAGAAGAAAAAAAAAAGGAGTAACTGCAAATCCACAGATTGCAGGTTCCTGCCACTTAAAGGAGAGTTGTGGAACATGTTTTGTTTCCTAATCAGTAGTAACTTCTGAGCGACCACAACACATTGTCTTAGACATCTGATTTACGAACCAGCAGTCACCAATAACACTCTTTAGAAGAAAACACGTTTAAAAACTGAAGCCCAGGAAGCCCTGCAGTCAGGAGCGACCGATCACACGCAAAAGCACGGCTTCCTGCTCACAGGTGAGCAGACCCAGCTCTTCACACTGGGCAGCGGGTGCCACGGGCAAGGAACAGCCCCACTCTGCGGGGCAGGCCTCGCACACCGACCAGACACCCTCGCAGCGCCCCCCGCTCCCGCAGCCGGCCGGGCCAAAGGCACCGAGTTGCCCCGGCCGCGGCAGCCCCGCCGAGCAGTCCCTGGCCCGGGGGACCGGGGCAGGGCACGCTGGGTTCACCCAAGGTCGCCCGGCAAGCCCGGTTCCTCTGGGGGCGGGCGCAGCCGGAGCCACCCGGCCGCCCGGCCTTCCCACTCCGGGAGCGGCCCCGCACGCCTGTGCCTCACAGGGTCGGAGACAGAGAGGGGACCCCGGGGCCGCCGCCTCCCGGCCGCCTTCCCCACCCCGGCGGCGGGCAGCGGGCAGGGCCGCCTCCCTCACG
>WBMV01000539.1:210322-361581 GCA_013396655.1 Campylorhamphus procurvoides
CGCGCGGCGCGCGGGACCGGGAGGGGCCGCGCATGCGCTCACGGGGCACCCGCGGGCGCGACCTGCGCGCCGGGGGCGGGGCGTGGGGGGACGCCGAGGGCGAGCGGAGGGGCACGCGGGCACGGGCATGCGCACAGACACAGACATGCATAGGCATAGATACATACACGTACATAAATATACGGACACATACACAGATACATATACACACATACGCATACATATACAAATACATACACACATACATATACACACACATACAGGCATATGTACACACATACACACATACACACATATACACACACATACACATGCACAGAGACGCATACACATACACACACATACATATACATACATACACATACACACATACTCATACATATACACATACATTTACACACATACCCATCTATATACACACACATACACACACACACACACACACATACAGATACACACATACATATACACACGTGCGTGCGTGCACACAGATGAATACGCACGCATGTAGGTATGCAGACACATACACACATACATACACACATACATACACACTACACAGACATAATGGCATGTGCAGACATACACATGCACACACCCGCACAGGCACGCACATGCATGTGTAGGTTGACAGACGCACATAGGCACACACATAAATGCACATACAGACATATGCACACATATACAGACGCACATATACATACACACAGATGTGCACGTACACGTGCGAGTTGACAGGCACACATAGGTGCATATGCACACAAACACACATACAGGCATATGCACACATATACAGACACGCATATACATACATACACAGACACAGATGCACACGTACATTTGGGTGTTGACAGGCACACACACATACGTACATATGCACACACACGCAGGCACACGTACCCTGGGACATACACAGAGACACGTGTGTGTAGAAGGCACATATGCAGGATTGCACATGCCCATGTGCATACACAGGTGCCCTTGCATATGTGCATGGAAATGCGCACCTTATACACATGCACATGTATGTGCATGCATGCTGATACACGGTGGGTGTGCAGCCACACATGGATGCACACGCACATACGTACAGACCCTTACGCACACACACATGTACCCAGCTGTGCTCGCAGCCATGGAGGCCACTGCACAGCCCAGGGACTGGCGGGCCCCATGGCAGCCCGCCCGGGTTTTATTGGGTTTAATCTGGGCCGGGAGCCAGGGCCGGCCATCAGGGGGGAGTGCTGGAAGGGGAATGGCCCGTGACCTCTGGAGGAGAGCCTGCTGAAGCACAAGAGGACAGGCAATGCCAGGCCTGGCCTATCCTGCCCTGTCCGGCCCCTTGGCAAGCAAGGGAAGAGAGGACAGGGAGACCAAGAGCTGGAAAGTTTCCTTAACATGGGAGCAAGCCTTGCTGTCCCAGCCTGCAGGGGAGGGCTGGTGAGCAGAGGGCCACCATGGTGTAAATTTGCGTTGCCAAAGGCCTGGTATTGTTCAAACGCAACGCCCTGGAGTGCACAAGGGGCAGAACTGGCAAACAGGGCAGGAAAGATCAGGGAGCAAGGCCGAGGGATGCAGCATGAAGGGTGGGCACGAAACCCTCCATCCTGTGCAGCCCTGCCTGACACCTGATTTGCTCCTTTGCCCTTGTGAATAATTTTTCCATTGCCTCCTGGAACATTCCTTTCCCTCCCCTACCTTCAGCCAGGCCCATGCGTTGCAAGGACACTTTTTGCGGGATTTTAAAAACAGAAGTAAAAGCTGCATTTTGGCAGGTCAGTGCTGAAAGCAGGTTGATCAAATAATTTCAAAATTGGTCAGTGCATGCAAAACTTGACTTGTTTTGAATACTGAATTGTTAAGCCTTAACTACGTGAAGCTGCAAGCATAGAAGGGAAGAAGGAGTAAGAAAGAAAAAAAAGAAGACAGATCTGAATGGTTCTTACACAATCCCCTAATAAAGGGAATTATACAGAGGTGGTTCTATTGTGGCAGGGAGTATGGGTGTTTTTCTGTTTTCTTTTTGCAAGTATGAACTAGAAATATAAGAAGTTCTCAAATGTTAGAATAAGCTGCTAAACCCATAAACATAAACTCTCAAAAACATAATACTGAAGCCAAGTTTTGGGTGAGGAAATATGTGTTTAAGAAGACATGGATGCATTACAGTTTTTAGCACAATTATGGAAGACCTAATATGTATGTTGCAGGGTAGTAGCTGGTAAGACCAGTGGACTTAACATCATTACAAATCAGTGTAGTGAGTCCTGGTACTCAGAACATGGTGGGCAGATGTATAATTGAAATATTAGGACTGAATGAAGTATGCTTGTCCTTCAGTGTGGTCTGAAAGCAGGGTAGGTTGCCGTGCTCAGATGGACATTGGTAATCATCTAAAAATAATCACTGGACTGAGCACAGCCTTCTGCATCTGGAAGCTCTCTCCCAAAGTGTAGCAAAACCTGCCAGCTTTCATGTATTAAAACTTCAGATTCAGGCCAAAGTTTATTGTGCCATAAGGTTTCCTGTTACCTCAGAAATAGTAATATTGAGAAAACTGGGTCTGGAAGATGTACTGTCTTCCCGCTTTTTCCTTGCTCTGTTGTAGATCCCACACGCCCAGTCCTTATCTCTTTCAGATCCCACAGGCCCAGTCCTTATCTCCTGCTTGACTACAAGGATGCCACAGGGAAGCATGTCACAACCTAAGTCCAAGTAAACAACATCATCTGGTCTCCTCTTACTTACACAGCCAGTCTTTTCATCAGAGCTCAGGCTGGTCAGGCATTATTTGCTTTTGGTATACCCATGCTGGCTGTTCCCAGTCACCTTGCTCTTGCTGAGTCTGGAAATAATCTTCCAGAGTTTCAGGTGAAGCTGCTCAGTCATATCTTCCTTGATCTCCACAACCCAGGAACATCTGTGTCACAGGTTTTCTTCTGAACAAACGAATGCAGTGGTGAGGAAGAGGCAAATGATAGCAGATGGAGAAGATGTGCAGGATGGATTATGTTGATGTGTATGCTGGGGTTTATTTTTCGCACTGGCTGGATGCAGAGGTTTGGGAAGGAAACTTCTCTGACTAAGACATAGGTATGAAAAAACTCAGCCTTCCTTCTGTTTTAAGAACACATGAGACAAATCACATTGGCAGTGGACATGCAAAGAATGATATATTAAGGAATATCCCCAGAACAAATTGCACTATAGCAGTGTTGCATGGATTACCAAGCTGCATGATAGATTTCACTTTGATTCTGCTAGAGGTGAGTTCCTGTTTTGGGGGAAATACTAAATCACTTCTAGGTTTTATTGCATGCGCTTGCAACTTTTTTTTTACTTTGTGGTAGCTTGACTAGCCATAACTGTGGCCATTGAGGGGCCCAAGTTGCTTTTCTTCCAATGGGTTTAATTATGTTACATATTCTGAAGTGCTTAGATATTAGGGTACAGAAATGCTTTTGCTGCCATGAGTGCTTTCAGCTACTTTACACTGGTATAGCCAGCTGCTGGAGGCAACTGGATCTGCCCAGCTGAGCAGGCTCTGAATTTGGAGAAATCTGATTGGAATTCCCCATGGAAAAGCTACCACTCCCTCCCTGGTTCCCCACTAATTCCTGCAGCTCTAGGGCCTGGGTATGGACTACAGCTGAGGAAAACAAATGGTTTGACTGTATTTTGCAGTGATCCCTTCAAGAGAGCAGATGTGGTGAGATGCTCTAATTACGTGAGTGAAGTAATGATTGTTAAAAAAGTAAAAATCAACAATTGTAGCTAATAATCCCGCCATTAAGTAGAAGTCCTGCAGAAAATCTAGTCTCAGTATCTTAACATTGGGACGCAGTGTTTTCCAGTGGGAGGAAAAGGAAATTAAAAATAGAGTTCCAACCTTGTTCACCATTTGCTGGAGAAATGCCATTATGAACCAAGTCTGCTGCATATTAATTTAGGTAATGTTGATGTTCGCGCCAGAGCTTTGTAGCAAATAGTTTCCTCTGGAGAAGTCTTTGTAATACACACAAAGCACTGTGTGTGTCCTATTCTCATGTAATTCGAACACCTCAATACAAATGACCTGATAATACTTTTTTTTTGTGTTGATTTCAAATAACTATGTGAGTGAAAATTAAATAATGAAGCTCTGTAAGTGTAATCCCTTAGATGATAAAGGTACACTGAAGTGTTCTGAGCCTTTGTGACCCAAGCCAAATGCTTCAGCTTGCTGATAGGTGAAGCCTATATGTATCCCTTTGCAGATAAAAAGATAAGAGAGGCTAAAAGTTCATCAGCAATAGAATGAAATACTGAAGTTCTGAGAGCTTTGCTTTGGCAACTGGGAGATAAAATAGTCCCTCTCTGTGGGCATTTGTGAAGGGCTCTGCATACTTGTGAGTCCTGAAAAGCATACTTGTTCTCCCCTTTCTCCACATGAAGAGCTGAACTGGTCTCTTGGCTAAGCTGTGATGTGGAGGTTCATGTTGTCCTGAAGCAGCTCCCATTTCTGGCCTGAAGACTTATCTTAGTCGAGTGCGGTTGTTTCAGTTCCTTCCTGTGAGCCGAAGGAGGTTTCACCATGCATTTAGCTGAAAGAAGATTGTCGGGTAGAATCTTGTTTCCCTGACTGTTTTGCCCAGCCCAGTGACCTCTGGAAGGAAAGAGGGTGAAAGGAGAAGCAGCTCACATGCACCCCTTCGTCTCCAAGTCTTGTGTACCATGGTTCTGCTAGCCTTGCGCTTACCTCCTGCAGACTTCTTGAAGGAGCAAAATGTAGACATTTTTGTTCTTCAGGTCTTCATATTTCCTTTGCTCACCTGTGCAGATAAACTGGAAATGGTCTCTTTTTTAGGCCATTGTGCATTCTTTCCAGTTCTGTGCCTTGAGGATGGTGGCACTGCAGGGATTTTCTACCCATTTTTTCCCACCTTCCTGCTCTCTGCTATGCTATATCAATGCACTTTTCTACACTCACAGCCTAACCCTGGTTCCTGACATGTCTGGTTTCAGAAAGAAGTCTTGAGCAGTTGCTGTATCTGTGAAAGATGCTTAGCAGCAATGCTTTTGTTTGCTCAGAGATTTCATGGGGACATGTTGGTATGTTCTGCAGCTCACAGCACAGCTGAAAGTGCCGTACTTTACATAGCTGTACAGGTTTGGGTTAGCCGTTGTTTTGGTGGTAGAAGAGGAGCCTGAATGACAGCTGTTTTTCTGACCACATGCCTGCATTATTTTTCCTAGCTATATATATAGTAGTCTGACTTGCTGAGCAGAGCAAAATGGCTTTGTGCAATTAATGTGACATGCTTAATAATGCTTGGAAGGGTGCAGGCATCTGCATTTATAAACCTGCCACAGCCAAAAAAAAAAATCTGACAAGCAATCCCAGTGCAAACACTGCTCATGTTTTTCTAAAAAAGGGACCATACAGTGCCCAATTGTAATGTTGCTTTTGAGATTAAATACTTTATATTTCCAAGAGAAACTTGTGTTATGCCAGAAACTCACTTTATCCTTGGGTTATCCTACACAGTGACAAATTCAATTTATGACTTTTTTTTCTTCTTTGGCATTTTAATGTCATAATTACTTTCCTATTTAAACAGCTCATTCCTTGAATACAGAATATGGCTTGGTTATTAGCACTGCAGTGGCACCTTGGTGAAATCAGGTTCAACCAGCTCTCCATAATTTTTCCAGTCAATAAATGATTTTTAAAAGGTCATCATGACATAATTGAAAAGTCGAAGGCTCATATAATTAGCATCAATATGCAGCTTTCCATACCCAGCATTTTATACAGCTGCTTTACTAATACTGTTGTCTGGAAAGGTTTTAATTTGAAAAGGAGGGCATTCCCAAGTGGTGTGTGCATAAAAATCAGACCTTATTTAGCTTGAGAAGAAAACGTATCAGCCACAGCTCCAATGTCTCTTGTCTCGGGTGTGAGGTGTTAGAAGAGAAGTCCATCTCTGCTACATTCCTCAGCAACAGCACTCATTTTACTGTAAATGTTGCTGCTGCAGAGACCTTCTGTAGCTATTAGGACCTACCTTGCAGTATGACCTTCCTCAGAAGGTAGAATATACAACTCACAACATTTCTTCATCAGTGAATAAACACCATATGCTTGGCTGGCTGCCCCTTGCAGGAAAACAAGAAGAGATGGGGGAGAAGATGGAGAGTTGAAACTGCTTCGCATGCTTTGTCACAGTGGATTGCCTGATTTTAGTATTAGGTGGAAATTTAATTGCTGTGTTTTGTGTCTTGCTCCCTGCCTTACTTACAAGGAACATCAAAGGAGGGGGAAGAAGGACAAGGGTGTAGGAGACATTGGTCATCAAAGAAGAAGGTAGCTGGGAAGAAGGAGACGAGAATGTTAAGTTATTACCAAAGTGGGGGTGAATCCAGAGGTTAAAAATACTGTAGTTTGTTTGCCTCCTGAGACAAGCACTATCAACAATGCTGAGCTCACCACAGAAGTGTAGGATTGAGAGATGCCATACAGATAATGTTTTATGCTTGGGGTCCTGCTAGAGCGCCTTGGAATCTGACCCATGTACCTGAATTGCCTTTCTATGGAAACTACCATATAATCCCTGTGTCAGCCCCATGTGACATTGGCATGTGGCCATGCCACAGTTCTTGACCCCAGAACTGGAATATACTTTGGACTGGTAATACCCATATTGCAGAAGAGATCACTCAGCTTGTTATATATCCAGAAATTACATTCAGTAAGTGTTTGGTCTGGAAAAGCATTGAGCACCTATCCCATTCATGTCAATCCATCACTGCTGAAACATAGTTCTGTAGTAAGGGGTCTTCTTTCCATTTGTACTTTCATTTTCAGTTTTGCTTTCTGAATTTTACATTTTGTAATAATAGCACATAACACTTTCTGTCTGGCATGCTGAAGAAATGCAACTATTTTCACTGAGAAAGTGAACTCCTCTGTGGCAGAGGAAAATCCAATTGAAATACGTGGGACTTTTTCCTGAATAAGCACTGAAATGTTTGGCCCTTGGGGTGGAAATAGACTTTGGAATTTTACCAAGGTGCTTCAGAGATCCTTGCTCCCGCTGCTTTTCTCTTTCAAATATGATGACTGAAGCTGTCTGGATGCAGGTCTCATTTGAACTAAAAATGTGTATCTTTGAAACCAGCATCTTCATTCTCTGGTCTCTCAGAAAGTCTGCTCAGGTATGAAATAAAGTATTGGTTTTGGTGCTGATTTTTTAGCCTGGTGTTTAATCTGTATAAACTGTGAAATGCTGATTTTACTAGTACGGAAAAGGCCAAGCTTGTGAGTGAATGACTGTGTTGCTAGAGATCTGATAAGCTTCTTTGAACAAGTTCCTTTACTAACCTACAGTACTCTTTTATTGTAAGTACCTGAAAAAAAGCCCCAAACCAGCTATTTCACATTACTTAGGGACATTGAAGAAGAAATACAGAGCTCTTAATACAGATCAGATTCAAACAGATACAATAAATGTTAATTGTGACTTCTTTTTGGGTTTTCCTTTGTAAGCCTAAAAGTTCCCTGACAGCCTTGCAATTGTGGAAAAAAATATTTAGAAAAAAATCACAGATCAGATGTGATTCTGTGCTCAGGGATTATTCTGTAACCCTGACAGGTTGAACTGACACTGCTTTTGCAGAAGGAGGCCATGGATGAGTGCTTCTATGCTTTTCCATAAGTGACATCTGATTTAAGAAGTACTTCACCTGGTATCCTCACCATTCTAGAGAGAATATTGAAAATTAATACAATTCCTCACCATTCTAGAGAGAATATTGAAAATTAATACAATATCATACTTGTAAATTGATCAGAGTTGATGTCACTGCAGACTTAAAGGTGTAAAGTTGAATGAGTACTCACAAGAGAAGTAAGACCCTTATACAATGTAGATTCTATAACAGTGGATATCATGATTTCATTTGCTGGCTTTCCATTTCTTCTGCTTACTGTATGAAAAAGATTGGATGCTTGTTTGTTATTCAGGACATCTCATCTGTAAAGACCATAAAAGAGTTGAAAAGGTACAGTTAATTTTAAATTGGTGTGCTGTTGAAGCCAAAGTCATAAGAATTGCATCTTTGAGACTCAATCATGAACCTCTGTATTAGACTGGAAAATTTTCCTTCAAGGAAGATTACCTTCTCCAGCTGAAGTGATCACCTGGAAATAGCTGAAGAATCTGTCCCTCAGAATGGGGGGGAAATATAGTAAGGTGCATTGTGTAGGATGAGAAGGTTATCTTTTGTTAGAGTACCTGCACTGATGTTACTAAGACTGGCATGTTATACTCCAGAAGGAATCTCATTCAGTTTCCATTTTATACTTTTGCTTAATTCCATATTTACAGATACTGTTATGCTCTCCACTCTTCAACTAAACAAATGAGCTCCCTCTTTTTTATTGGTTGGGTTTTTTTTCCTTCTCCATAAAAACACTCCTACTGAACCTGAAAGCAAGATTTACGTAACAAAAATTTTGTCCTTAGAGCAAATGCTGCAGTTTGATTTCTCTGCCGAGGCTCCAAGTTTCTCAAAACTTAGTTATAAGAATGTAGGAACCTCATCTAAGAGTTGTATAGCATAGCAAGTGCTTGCAATAATTTATGAACTGGGATTAGAATTATTTCTAATACTATAGTGCGTGTAATCCTGTAAATAGTACTTTCATATAGTGTGTCATACACTTAATTACTAATTAAGACATAGCTTGCTAAAACACTAGCTATCATGCCTAAATATTTTTTTTTGTCTTCCAGAAAATGATGCCAAAGCTGTGAACTGAAAGTCGTTGACAATAATATCAGTTACTGTCAAAACACTCAGGGCCAGATATGAGCTTTGAAGTTTAACACTCAGTGAAGTTCTGATCCTCAGTCTTACTCTAAAAATATGCAAATGTGGGTAAGGAATATATAGGGATCAACACCTCTATACTTCATGATGAACTTTCCTTATGTGCTGCTTTTCACTGGAGTAGAGTTAATTTTCTTCATGGTCTGTATTTTGGATGTGTGCTGAACACAGTGATGGTAATATAGAGATGTGTTTGCTATTGAAGGACTTACACAGAGCCAAGGCATTTCCTNGCTTGCAGGTACAGCTTTTGCTTTCCCAATTAAACTGTCTTTATCTCAACCCATGAGTTTTCTACTTGGCTGCTGGCTGGGGTTGAAGCATGACACCTTAGAAAAAAACCACCTCTCATGCTGTCCCTCAGAGGACATCATAAGATGTCATCACAGACACAGAGGGCATGCAACCTTTATCCTCCTTGCACAGACACTTGTGTTCATGGTGAGAAGTGGAGAGGCCATCTCAGAGACTGACTCCCCTTGATGATTCCTTTGTACTCATATTTCAGTTTCAACTCTCTTACATTATAAATAAATAAATATATACCTAACACAAGAGAAGCCCATTTTCCATGTTGTTTATGCTGCAGACTACGTGAAAGTCACGTGAATTATGAAATATTTGATCTGAGATTTTTTACATTACATTTCCATTAAGCAACATCCTAAATGAAGTCTTTTCTTACCTACTTGAGCAAATAATTCTCTTGGGTATAGAGATCATGATTTGCCTCATTTTTAAGTGTGTGTTGCAACAGTGGTTGATCTAGAAAGCATTTTGTTTTCTTTAGCTTTTCTGGTTGTATTTATGTGTATGTGAGTGTGCACACCGATGCAGGGAAAAACAAGGCAAACATCGGATAAAGGCTAAAATATGAAAAGGTTGCTTTGGAGTATTAAAACATACTTGTATCAGGATATCATACACCTACACATAGACAATGTTTATTATCCTGGTGATGAATTGGTAGGAAAACAAAAGTGGCTTATTTTTAATTGAAAATAAAAAAGAAATTGCAGGATTTGAATGAATCCACATACTCTTAAAGTAAAATAGGGATAACTAGAATAAATTGCTAATTGTTTATATAGATGTATTGTAAATCTAAATGAGTGTTCATAAGGAATGACAATACTGATTAGACCCTTATATGCTGTAGATTCTCCATCAATGGTTATCACTCTGTGGTCCGCTTTGTTACAATTTCTTTTTTTTACCATTTGAGGAAGACTACATGTTTGAAAAGATGTGTGATATTGTTAGCTTTGTGGCTGTGAAAATGTTTTCAGTCAAGGCAGCATAGATAAAAGGGCTGCAGGGAAGGCATCAGGGAGAGATGTCCTTGCTCCACGGGTGCTGGCAGAGGATTATTAAAACAGAGTTGCTCCCTGGAAGTTTGTGCCATGTTCTAGTAGCTGCAGAGAGTGATGATTGTGGTAGGGCTATCTGTGAAAAACTAAATGTTATCTGTAGGTAAAGCAGTTATAAAGGTACTGTATGCACAGCCATCACAATACTAATTTCTTACCCACTTGGGAAAATAAATTGAGAGGCTTTTAACAGCCTCTGTTGTTCCCAGAGGTCACACAAGGCAGGTTTTGCAGGTTCAGTCCTTTGCACTGTTCTTCGCAAGAATAGGAATTGTAATGTGGGAAAACCTTTCTGTAGACTCAAATTCTGTTTCAGCCATCTTGTTATTCAAGTTCTGAAGCCTGACTTTTCATATATAAATTAATTAACACAATTAAAAAGATCTTGTCCTTTCAGTAGTGTTTTTTGCAATGGTCTTGTAATTTGTTTTCTCCCTATTTCAGCTTCTATTTATATTGTAGGAGTGTGGTTTAAATCTATATGATAATTATCTTTATTACTTTGGGTTTTTTTTCCTTGATGCATCTGCAGAACACCTCCAGATACACTTAACACAGATATAAAAGGAGTAGCAAAGTTAAGTAGCACATGTAAGCAAGTATGAGCTAAAGGACCAAAATACCCTTCAAGCTCTCTGATCTTCTCAGTAACACTCTGGAAATGGTGTAGTTAAACAACTAATTATCCTCAGAGTGTCCTCTGAAGTTGTTTAGACTTGGTCTTTGACAGGAGAAGTGAGTTTGAATGGTATATCCTGTGAGACATGAGGCATCTATCTGGGTGACTGTGAGGATGGGTCTGAACTGTGATACCTACACCCTGACTGCACATGTTGGAGAGGGCCAGCATGCATCACTCCTCCCATGCTGCCTCTCCTGTTTTCCACCAGAAGAAAACCTGTAAGAAACTCAAGAAGAATCCAGGTGGCCTCCATCAGCCCCCTCATCTGGACATCACGGGATCCAGACTTTGGGGCACAGTGCAGAAGCCATTGCATTTGCCCCATAGTTCATGTGTAGCATCAGAGTCCTCGAGCTGATGAATTACAAGGCTAAAAATGCCTAGTACTGGTTTTGGACCAGAGAACTGAATTTGGAAGCCGATGGAGTTTATGCAACATCGTAGTCGTGTGGCCTCAGGGGATAAACCTGGATGTGCAGCTGCCTGAGATCTGAGTTGCACAGAGCAACAGCACTTGGGGAATTGTAGCAAAGTCCATACCTCCAAGAGAGGTTTCTAATTCCTTGGCCAATTGGACAGACAGAAACATCCCCAGCTACTACTGCAAGAAATCACATCACAGCAATGTAGGATCTAAGCAAGGGATTTTACATTTGGGAATCAAATTCTTGAGGGAATGTAAAATGGTCCCCTCATGTTTTCTGCACTGGGGAACAGATAAGTCATCCTCACTGCAGAGAGTTCCACACTGAGCAGGGATGGGATTTTTCAGTACTGGCCTAATAACTTTCTTATTGGTGTTATGTAGAACAGAAGTGGGCCAGAGCTAACCATTTAGTGCAGCTATTTAAGTAAATGGTGCAGGTAACACCTCATGTGTGAAACTTGCAGGAAGTCCCAGGGCATCTGGGTGGATGCACAGGGACTGAGGCACAGGGAGGGGGTGTCACAGAAAAGGAGTTTCCGTCTCAGCTCTCCTGGCTTTTGTTCTCAAATATTTATAATAGATTTTGCCAGGATAAACCAAGTGGCTTTTCCTGGCTGTGTCCTATAGGTCTATGGTGCCCAAACTGAATGGCCTTTAACATTAGTCTTTAAATCTTTTAATGTAGTGATTAAACATGACAGGGATTAGGTCCCTATCCAATAGCAGCTCACCTGGGTGTGCTGTTAGTTAGATGCAAAGCACAAAGCCAAATGCTCTTAAGCACCCAAGCATACGCAGTTTCAAAATGTAGCAAGCCCCATCACGTCTTGTGATTAGGAAGCATTTCTTTTTTATTGAAGGTAGAGTGGAACAAAATAGTGATAAAAAGAAAGACTTTCAGAGCAAAAGAAATAGATTGTGAAGAAAAGTATAAAATGCAAGGATTTTATCCTAAGTGTTTTAAAATGTATGTATATAGTGTGGTTTAGATATATTTATGAGGTACCTAGTCTAATGGAAAAAGAACTTGCAATTTTGTAATTTCCTCAAGTATCCAGGCAAGAGACTAAATTACTCACATAAAGCAAATCAAATAGAGTTTGACACAGAAACCATTAACTAATAAAAACATTCTTCTCGTTGCCACGTCACCTAAAAATTTCTCAGGAAATGTCAGAAAGGAAGTATATGTGTGAGCTTATTATGCCAACACATGGTATATTTATTCTTGCAGGGTTTTTGCCTCAGTGTGTTTTTTTCTCCTCATCGTTTTATGTGGGTTTTAAGGTTAACATACAGTTCATGCTTGATTTAAACCCTGTTCTTGAGACAGTCCTTTGTTTCCTCATTGGCCTTTTCCTATGATGCTAATTACAATAGCAACTGAGTGCTTCCCATGGCTTTATTTTCATAACATCTCAAAAAGATGAATGGGTACCGTTACTATGCTTCAGATTAACAACAGAAAGTTTGAGGTAAAAAATGAAGTAAGTTTATTCATTTATTGAGGGAAAATGCCATTTCAAGAAAATTAAGGTGTCCATTGATGGGTTTGGTTTTTAGCTGGAAACCCCTCTGGGAAGTGTGACTGTGTCACTCTGGAAGTGTGATGCTTTTCTTTTCTCCTTCAGAAGAATAAAATCAAAATATTTTCCTTCCACTTGCTTGAATTTAAGAGGAACACATTTAGGGGTTTTTTTTGCACTGGCTCAAATATTTAATTTGGAATCTCTTCTCCTAAAAAGAAGTGAACTTGGTCAGTGGAGCAGAGTTCTTTGCTGATTGTGTCTCCTAATGCATATTCTCTCTACGGGGTTATGTGATACTGTGGCAGATGGAATCAAGATTAGGAGCCTAGGTTTCTTAAAAGTAAGGAAAACACATGGATTTAATATGTGGACATGCTAACAGCCAGGACAAAAATGTGAATTTCACTGCAGAACTGATGCGGGGTATACAGAGAAGAAGGTGGCAGAGAGCAGCTGCCAGCTGCCCTTTGTAGCGTGGCTTTTGGGACATCTGGGATGCTTTGGCAGAAACTTTCACAGGCATTTCTGGACAGAAAATTGAAAAAAAAAGAAAAAGAAAAAAAACAACAAAAAAGGGGAGCCTCAATGCCTCTCAAGTCCTGAAACTTCTGCTTCAATCTTTCTTTCTCTTTGCATGCTACTTTGCACTTCTCACTCTCTTCTGATGCTGTGTGCTTGCCTTTCTCTGCATTCCTGGTTCTCCCTGGGCTTCTGTGCTTCTTGTACCATGTTTTATTTATACACTGCTCTTCCTACTGCTTTGCTGAACACCAGCCCCTGCTTTGCTCTTTCATGCTTTCACTACTCAGCCAGTCCCAGTTTTCCAATTCTACTTCCCCTGAATGTTGTTTTCCTCATTATCTTGCCAGCCTCCAAACCTGTGTCCCCCATTTCACCCTCCTGATCTTCTTTGCCTTTTCCTGCTCCAGCTGCTGGTCCTCATCTGCCCCCTGCCTCTCCCAAACCATTCAGATTGATGATCCCCATCCACTCCACGTCTGAATCAGATGTCTTTTACATGGTGTTTAGAAGGCATATTGCTCTTTGCTTTCAGCCACTGCTCAGGCTGAAGCATCCCAGAGCCATGGAAGTGCAACTCCAGGCAAAAGGGAGCAAATCCAGCATGTGACAACACTGTCAGTCACTTTGAGGAGACATTTCTGAGGATGGAGCGGCTGTGGACATCAGTAAGGTTGCTCATGAACAAACAAAATGTGTAAATCAGGATCCTTTGGCAGCCCTGGGGAGGATGTGGGGGGCAGAGGGTAGTGGGGAGGGAGCGAGGATGGCAGACAGGGAGCTGAGGTGGAGACTGCCCCATTTCTTCAAGGTGGCCTTTTAGAGAACTTTTTTATTGCCAGCTCCTCTCTGGGGTTTGCTTTTTCCATCCCCTCTGATGGAGCAAAAGTTAACATAAAGGGAGGCAGCTGTTCGTGGCCAAAGCCCTTGGCATGCCTGCTGACCCATCCAGTGACACCTGCCTCCTTCACTCTCTTGCACCAGCACTCTCCACACAGAGCTACCTTCTCGCTCCATGCACAATGGCAGTGTGAGGCAGGTGCTGTTTTGACACTGCTCCCTTTTTTTTTTTTGATGCACAGTGGCATGATCCAGCTAGAATTTTGTGGGCATGAGCAAAGGATGCTCTGACCCTTCACAAAATCCCTTTGTATGAACTGCTGCTGGACAGAAGCCTCCCTCCAACAGGGAGAGATTTTTCAGCACGGGAGATTATTTGCAGCAACGTGTGCAGGCAGGGGTGGTCAGAGCAGTCTTCCAGTTTAGCTGCTGCCTAACCCAGATTTTGAGCTTGTTCAAGGAAGGTTTAAGAAATGGGGAAATGGTGCATAAACTGAGGACAAAGCACACTGAAACTGAAAAACCACAAAAGGAGAGACACCATCTACATGACAAAGGAACTGTAGTCTCTACTTCCAGCTGGACTTATCTGTGCCTTATTTCTGAAAACTGTTATCTGCATGGGTAGTAAAGCTGAGTTAAGTTTAAGGAAACAGACTTTGCCCAGAGGTATTCTCCATCCCAGCAAATGAACTGAAAATATAAGACATATGGGACAATCTGATTTTTAAAAATGGTTAAAAAAATAAAAAGAAAGGAACCTTTACTCTGTATTTTAAAGAGTTTCAAGGACAGCAAGAAATCAGTGGCTTGATTTAACTGTATCTGGAAAGCTGATGCAATCCATATCAGTAGGGAGTTACTTAACACATCTGGGCAGAGTTCCTGCTGGTGGCCGGTCATCGTTGCAGTGTAATATGCAATATGTAGATGTTTTGGGGCCCCTGCTCTAGATTCCTCTCTTAGAGCCTGTCATTTCTCTTTCCCTTGTTTGCTGATGGTCACCAGCTGCGTGCTGACTTTGGGGCTGTGCTGTCCGACCAAATGACATGAAGATTTGAGCCAATGTGCCTCGGACCCTCAGAAAATGCAGGTAGAAATGATGGAGGCCTTTCTGATACTTCCATTGGGGTATTTTGCTATTTGTATTTCTTTTGAGCTGAGAGGCTCACAAAGGAGGATTTAAGTACCCTTGCCCTGAGTTTCACAGGCAAAATAATCATGAGCGTTGAAAATAAAAGTGCCTGTGTCATACCCTTCGTGGAGAGAAGCAGGAAGTGAAGACAGCAGGTGCCTTGAACTCTGCTGCAAAGGTGGTCACTGGGATAAGCAGAGATCCCAAGAAACCTGTAAGTTTGTAAAAACCCTTTTCAGCTAAGATAAATCACTGCAGCTTCCCTCTCACAGCTGACCAGAGATTTACTCAGTTGACACTCAGTTTAGGATCCTCCCAAAGTGCTTAGCGCCCCTTCTTAACTCCTCCGCACAAATAATCCCTGGCTCCTGCTAAGTGTCCAGGCAGCCCCAAAATAATTTATATCTTTATGCTTTAAGTATCACTGTTGCTGAGGGAAAATCCCCACTGTTTCTTCCTCAGCTTTCTCTTTGCTGCTCTCCCCCTTGCCAGTGAGTATTAGGCTTGACTGCAGTCGATTTTGCTGTCTCACTCCCTGCAATGGGGTGCCAAGCATTCCACAGTGATGCAGCGGTTTCCCCCGTTCCCTACATTTGCCCTGGCTGCCTCCGCTCCCTCAAAGCAGAGGGGCTGCAGATTTGCCTGGTGCAGGGAGGTGATAAGGCTTTAACTTTTGCTGGAGACTGGCTTGCTGCAGCGGGTCTGAAGGTGCAGTGAAGTAAAAGAGCAGGTGAGTGGCCACTGGATTATAATGGACCTTACCACCAGGGGTGAAACAATTCAGTGTTTACTAATAGTGCACATATGTTTGTTTGGATTCAGAAGTTGAATCGATGGCAACTAACACTGAAAAAATGCAAGCTTTTTTATTTTTTCACTTTTGTCAGACTTTTTTTATGAGCCTAAAACACTGTCACAGGACTCTACTGGTTGTTAATTTTCGAAAATGCAATGAAGTTATGATCCCATTGAAATGGCTATGAATTTTAATGGGTACAAGCTATTAAGACACTGAACAAAGCCTAAAAGACCTAGCTTTTCTCTTGACTATTTGAAATATGGTGGCTTATTGTTGTCATTCTTGCTGCCAGTCTGATCTGCTGATGCTAAATGTCAATATTTTTGAAGACTCTCCTGGAAAACAAATTAAAAAGAGTTCTGCATTAGCATGAATGGCTCACATTCTGCTCTAATTGGTGCATTACGATTTTCCCTCTTCTTATTTTCCTTCTGATTTTCAAAAGTACATTTTAGTTTCTCCAAATCACTTTGCAAATCTACATTCTGGCTTAGCTGGTCTGTTTTTCTATTTTAGATAAGTCAAGTTGGCTTGGCTAAATAAACATTTTCCTTCAGATGAGAGGGGTTTTCTTCAGATGAGAAATGTTAGTTCATGAGAAGCAAAGTTCCCTAACTGCTGAGCTACATTAATTGGTGCAGATGCAAAGTTGTCCAGCTGGAGGAGTTGCTACTTGTAAAGGCATGAGTAGGAAAGAAAGCTGTTACCCCTGCCCCACCCTGTGTTACCTGTATATCGAAGGCCAAGGTGAAGGCCAAGTCTTTGGGTGGGGTGCCTGCAGGGCAAGCCTAAGGATGAGCAGTGATGGCAGGGATCTTAGCTCTGCTTTTTTTTTTCAGGTTTCACACACATGTTTACACTCTGCTGCAATCACTTTGGTCTCCCCTGGATTAAGTTTTTAACTCAAGCTGCCTGTCACAACTGAATTTCAAAAAACCCAGGAAAGCACATTGTCTGTTTTACAGGGAGAAGAGATGCAGACCCAAGAGATACGAGAGCACCTGTGCAGTTTCAGATGATACCAGTGCAGAGGCTGAAAATGTCATATTCATCTTATTTCATTTTTTTGGTGTTATATATACACTTTATCAGCCTGGTGTAACCAGAGAAGCTCGAGCTCTAGATGATCAGCTAGACAAGCTTGTCCTTTCTATTCCATTGAAGTTCATCATCTGTCCAAAAAGTTTTATGCACTCTAAGCTGCTTAAAGACTTTTGAATTTACATTTTTTTCACTGAAATCCTTGTACCTATCTTTGGCTTGAAGTCTTATGCAGACTGAGAACTGTATTGTGAAGGGTCTGTGAATAAGTATTTCGGCTGGTTAATATTCCCTGCCTGGTGCTGGACAGCAAATTATCTCTGCATGTATTAAAATGCCAACCATTCTAAGCACTGGTTCAAAATGTATATTGATTATTGTGAAACCTCATCAACTTCCGGATCATTATTTGTGCACTGGAACAGCTCCTCCATATAAAAATTAAAAATCAAAGAGAAGATCAGATTGATGATGTTCTCAGCCATATTTCTTTCTGCCAGTATGTGCTGAGGGACTGAAAGAAGGAGGTGTGTGAAATCCTTCCCAGGCTGTACTTGGCTGTTTTTCAGTGTTGCTCTGCCTGGTTCTCGCCTTTGGCTGTGCTCAGAAGATGAACCCTTGTGCAGAAATGGGGAAAATCTCAGAGGAAGTACATGGCCCTCAAAAAAAGCAGCTTGTCCTTTATAGAAGAAATAACTAGCAAGAAATAGTTGATCTATCTTTAAGGAAAAGGAACATTTTAAATGAATAATTTTATATGCAAATAGAATTCTAAGTCAGTAAGCACAAAGGAATACACATAATGTCTTGATAGAGGCATCAAGAGAATCTGTTCATCAGGACTCTTGGAAAATGCTACCCAAGAAAAATATTAGTTTTGTAAAAAGCTATGATGTACTTAACTCTGTAAGCAGAGTGGCTGTGTAATTAACCATGCTATCTGGGGAGGATGCCGAGTTAGAAGATCAGCTGAGAGAAGCAGAGCTAAAATAGCATAACAATAAGAATCTTGGAGAAGAACTGATGCTAGAAACTGCCATCCACACACACAAAGCTGTTGCATTTCAGATTCAAGTCATAGCAGACGTCAGAACCTCTGACTTCTTTGAAACCATGCTGAAAAAAGGATTTCTGGAATACTGAAAGTTTTTGTATGTGTCGTACCATCTCTTTTCCTTCTCAAACCTGTGTTCATAGGTTAGGTGTTTGGCCCACCTCAAGTCCCTGAATAGGCAATGGAAAGAGAGGCACTCCTGGCTGGAATCTCCAGAAGTGGACACATCCCTGCTTGTTCATGAAATACCTGAGAGCAGCACAGTGGGCCTGACTGAAAATTTTAACACAGAGTATGCTGAAAGAAGTGGAATATGGCAGATATGCCAAAATTGATCCTATTTTTCTATTTCATATCTTCAAAAAAAGCCAAAAAGTATTTTGTTTTTGCCAAGACACTAAATAAAAAATGAGATTAATGTGTCAGTTCTTACAGTGTTTCAACTATGGCAACAACATAGGAAGGCTGTCAATAAAGGCAATAAACTGAATAGGAGTCATGTTTGAGCATGAAGGGATGAAAGTAAGACCAGTTAGGGAAATACGGGGTATCTTTTTTCCTCTCTGGACCAAAGACTTCCAGTCTTCACTCGGACAACTGCCATCTCCTGCTGCCCTTGGTACTTCCTGGGTTGCTCATGGCTTTTCTCTCTTGCACAGACAGTGAAATTTTCTTTCAGTGACTTGTGTCAGTTTATTAATCTTTTCTGAAGAGCAATGTGCTCAGAGCTTCTGTGTGTTTTCCTCTGCTGATTTCGAAGTGGGAACATCACTCTCTCAAAGTTTGGTTGTTTAGGAGCTGAGCTAAACTGTGGGCCTCATTTTCATTTTTGCACTCTTGCAAATTCTGCTGTGTTGCCACATTTAGCTTCTCTTAGCTTTTTCCTGTTTGCTGGTGCAGTAGAACAGGACCTGCTTCTTCATAAACAGACACTTCTGCATCTGCTCCAGCATCATCTCTGGGATAGTGGAGAGTGCCAGGTCTGGCAGTGAAAGGTCTGAGAAATGCTGGGGCATGTAGATAAAAAGAACCTCCTTGGAGAGGAAAAAGTTTGCTCTTGCCTGCCCTCGAAGACCACTTTATGTCCTGCAGTGCGCACTGGAAGATAGCCTCCATTAAAATCAAATCACATCTTTATTTTCAGTACTTGACATATTCTCTTTTTTTTTTCCAGGAACATTTCCATTCCCTTTTAATTCACAAAACTCCTGGTCTCAGTTGTCCCTGGTGGGAAGGAGCTGCACCAGGCAGTCATGTGCTGTGGGAAAATATTGCTCTTCACCTTTTGTCTTTCATTTCCAGCAGATGCCCTCCTGCCCCTTTATGATGGGAAATGATGAACAGGACCCACTTTCTCTAGTGCCATTCATTATTTTGAACACCTTTATCTTTTCCCTTCTCTGAAGTGAACAGGTTTGATTTTACTATTCATCTAGAAGCTTTTCATGCCTCTAATTATTTTCATTGTAATTTCTGAACTCATTTCATGTCTGCTTTGTCCTTCTCAAGGTGTCCAGAACTGATCATGATGCACTCAGTTTGGGTAATAAAAAGTGTTTTCAATATTGCTTCACTTTTTCCTGCCTAACTGTTCCTCTTTTTAGCACTACAAGCCATCTCTGACAAAATGCCTACAGTGACACCCAAGTGTTTTTCTGACTCTTGACAGTTAAATTTAGAAGCCAGAAGATGTACTTCATATTCTTCCTCTCAGAAAGCACCATCTTCTGTTTGAAAATGCTACATTCAGCTGTGATTGAATCTTGCTTTGCTGATATCTCATCTAAGCTCCTCTCTTGATTTACTTAATTTTTTTTTGTCATCCATGATTTTCACTCTCCCATTTCTTTGCTCATGTTCAAACTTTCTCAGGAAAAAAAAAAAGTCACTTGACTGTCCGAGACTGTTTTGTATCTGCATTTTATTCCTCTCCATTCCCAGAGCCTGAGTTTATCTGTACTTGTTACAAGATAATGTGAGTAATCTTGTACTTTTTCATATTGTTAATTTAAAAAATACTTTTAATACAGGTCAGATCAAGGCATTACCATGATTTATTAGCAGGTCTGAAAAAGTCTGACTAGTCTTGGCTAGTCTGTGCTTATGTAAAAACCACTCCATCAACTAGGATAAATTGCTAAGGTTCACTTGGAAGCTCAGGTGCTGATCAGATCATCAGTCATACAGGCTGCAGAAGACCACAGTGCAGCAAATAACAATAATTGATTGCAAATTTGTGAGCTTTTTTTTTTTTTATGAGACATACTGACCTACAAACAAGGAGAATAGTGTTAGCTGTGTATATCATTATTACATCAGGCATCGTAGGGGCAAAGTGGCTGATCAGAAAAGATGACAAAATTTTTTTTAAAAATACAAGTGCTTATTCAGGAGTTGCTAAATCTTTTCTCATGACTGAAAAGTCGTAGCAGTTCAAAATATGTAATTATGTGTTTTAAAAAGAATACATTACCCCCCCTCTCCCCCCCCCAAACTCCAGTTTCTTTTTTCTCATATGCTGGTTTGTGAATTGGGTACTCTTTCCAGGGCAACAGTTGATAACATAACAAACACTGAAGGAAGTACAAGAGAGAATTCCCTCTTCTATTTTAAGTGAGAGTTATGCCCCTCCATTATTGCTAAGGAAATGAGTAGTATTTTGCACTGAAAAGTATTATCACACGTCTCTGCCTGGAGTACGCAGAGCTCTGCAGTGTGTTTGGTACCTGGCGTTTGCCAAGAGATGGAGCTGCAGAGTCAGGCTACCTACCAAGCCTGACCCCATAAATCAGGAACGGTATAATAAAACCCTTGGCAGCAAAAGCCTGTAGCCTCTCGTACTGATGCCTGCTACTCTTCCCCAAGTGACGACGAGGCTTGTGTTGGGCGCTTAGCCAGCTCTGTCCAATCTATTCCAATTTATTTCATTAAGCCGTGGCTCAGAAAAGCCAAGAAACAAGCTATATTAATCTTGCTGGATCCTGGCCTCTGCTCAGATAATGTTATAGAAAATGCTCAGTAGCCCCAGAGTTGAGCAGTAACAGGATGAAAACAGCTGCTCTCTTGGACTTCGCTTAAAACCTCTGTTCCCTACGTACACTCCTCTGAAATGCTGGTTGTTCTGCATAGTTGTTACTCAGCCTGTAATTTTCTGGGGCTACCTTCACGATTTAGGCACTGCTTGAAACCTTGTCTCAGTTTCTAGGCACCTGCAGTGTGAGATAGAGGATAGCAAAGGGATTCCCAAACTGCCAGCGACCCGAGTTTGTCAATCTGTGAAGTGTCCCTCTCTATATGGATTTACAGGCTTAGCGCTGGAAGCCGTAAACCTGCGTTAGTATCGAGTAAAGCCAAGTATTTTTGGAGCAGAGCAAGGGTTCAACCCTGGGTTAATGCAGTGACCTGGCATCTCTGAGCCAGCTCCCATCCACACTGTGATCCTGTCCTTCCCATCCCAGCATCTCGGCAGGTGAAACAAGTCCAGGTTTGTCTGTACTTGCCTGTAATATCCCGGGATTGCCCGGAGCTATTTCGGGAACCCTGCTGAGCTAATCAGGCTCTCACTCCTCTCCCAGCTCCCAGGGAATTCTCTAAGTAGACATTCCTGCAAACCAAGTCACTCCAGCTTCTGGGTCTTCCCACAACTTCTGCCACATCAGTTCTCACACAGAGAAAAGGAGCCATGAAAGGGCAAGAACTGATTTACCCAAGTACCCTCGTGCACCCGTGAGCAGTCAGGGCACTTCTTTGTTTTAAAATCTGTGTTCTGCTTCATTTGCTTAATTCAAAATCCTTGTGCCTACTGATTCTTTTGGTGAGAACCAGCAGATTAACATGGGATAAATTCTGCCTCAGTTGTGCTCCCGGATGAAGGAGGAAGGGAGAGAGGGAGGTGAGCAAAGAGAGGAGAATCTGCCTCTGCCTTTGGCGTGCAGTGCAAACCTCAGGCCTGTGTCAACCAGTTTTGAACCTTTCTTCCAATGAAGATTTTGTCCTTTGTGTTATGTCAGTAAGAGAGAGACTCAAAACTAAATAGATTAGAAGAAAAGCTACTTGTGTATTTGCTAAATAGAATTAAAAAAAAGTCCTTTTTTCTCCCCATTTTTTTTTCCATGGGAAAAGGTTGACCTGGGTTATAAGCATAACTCCAGCAGAAATATCTTTGCTGGGAATACTGATCAGACTGAGGGGTTCAAATGCTTTTGGGGATAAGGATCCAGCAGCCGGTGTCTAATTGGTATTTCCTTTTGGGGGTCCAGGGCTTTTTGCTTGCTAATTTCTGAAATTGCTGTTCTTTTCTGTGATTTTGGGCTATGATTGGCCCTGACTGTCAGATATTCTGAAAATTTAGCATGGTAGCCCCATGCTCTCTTTGGAATTTTAAACTACACGGAGCTTGGTGAAATATTTTGTAATCTGATTTCCCAGTGAAAAGTCTGTTTGTCAATCAATCTGTTGTTTTGTGGTTGGGCAGGGAAGAAAATCCAAAAGCAATATAGGACAGAAATGAACTATTATCCATGCTTGTAGGTGGTAGGTGACTGGTCAAAATACATATGTGTTTTTGGCCATGTGTAAATCCAAAATAGCATAACATACATTGTCCCTTGCTCTGGTATCAAAAGACAGGTGAAAAGATTTTGAGTTATGAGGGAAAAAAAAATCTATCTGTCTTTAGGTAATAACTTCTTGCAATACCCGGGTTCTTTAGCGTGCTAAATAAATTATGTTTTTTGAAACCAAAATAACCCCCTTATATCTAAGGTCTTTGGTCTTCTGGTACACGGACCTGCCCTAGAGCAGTGACTCCCAGTTTTCACAGCCATGTCCCTGAGCCCAGCGAAGCCCTGTGGAGCCCACACTGGACTGGTGGGACTGCTCGCTTGGGCACTGGTCTATGGTTCAGGTATAATTTGTTCCTCATCTCTGAAGCCCACATCACTGGTTAGAAACTTAAGCTCAGGGTAAGCTCTGGTGACTCATTGAACTTGTGCCTCATCCTCTCTGCACTGGTAAATAGAAACATCAGTAATGGATAAATATAATGATATGTTTTGTCGTAGCTTGAAGGTGTTCTGCTTTAGACAGATAAGCAATGTTTACTTACTGTCTCTTACTGTCTCTGGTTTAGAGATGTGGTTACTGACAGAGGAGTGGGTAAGCAACTCTACATGAAGCTCACCAAATTCACCAGGAAGCTCTTAGAGACTTCACTTAGCATTGGAGAGATGCCAGTACATCTCTGTGAAAGACCTGAGGCAATTTGGTCCTATCTCCTGTGCATATTTATTTCAGCTTTCAGGGAGTAGTTCCACACACTGGAAAGCAGAAAAACCACATGCATGGAGCTGAGTTGTATTTTAACAAAGCAACTGAGAGCAATATTTTTGCACTGCACAGGTAGTTGATGTTCTAAATTATGTAATTGCATGCACATGCTTTGTTTATTAAAGATAAAGCATCTCTATTAAAGTGCTATAATTAAATAACCACCTTCTGTTGGAGCAGTTCTATTTTCCACATTGTAAAACCACTTTCCCCTAGCACAAAACTTGTGCTCACACTCAGTTGCCACCTTGAGGCCATGAGGACATTTGCAAATGCTTTGCTTCACCATAACCAGTGCTCAAAACATGCCAACTTTCAACAGAAGAAGTAGGCTCGGTGGTTACTTCTGGAGAAGTTACTTCTTGAGAATTCTTGAGACCAGACAAAACCTTTAATCATTAAATCAGCCTTTAATTTTGAAATAATTTAAATAACAGCTTTTCTCACTTTCTAGCAGAAGTCCTATGTTTAGATGATGTTAGATTCTTAAAGAGTGTATCAGGTCAAGCAGATATCTCCTGGACATTCCAGTTTTGCTCCTCTGGTATGCCCAGGAGTGACTCAGACTTTGGGAAATTTAAAAGTCACAGGATGTTGGGCCTATTTGCGCCCTTGCTCCTTCCCCTGCTTACCTGTTTGTGGAACAATGATTCAGTATCAGTTATAAGGGGATTATAATGGGATGGGGATACACTACATTATTTTAAAACTAATGTATCTGTGTATCTTTGAGTGATGTCATACATAATATTGAAGAGTGGGAAAAGAAAAACATAGCACATCTGGGCTTTTAAGATGGAAGTACTAATGGAGGAGCTTAGAGTGACTGGACAACAGATAGCACCAATCTATGTGTTTCTCTTTAGCTAGCCAGACATTTTCCAGTGAAGTATGCAACTGATAAAAATGGTTATTTGAATCCAGAATATTTCATGGACACAACTCAGGGTTCATGATCTTTCAGTATCCACAGGCAGGAATCTCCCAGTCATAGCAAGGCTCTGAAGCAGCCCTCCTGCAAGGTTCTTTGACTGTAGTTAAGGGGAAAAAATCTGCCAACACTCAATGGCTTCACAGCAGTGACTGGTTGAGGTGAAGTGACTGGTGTTAGGAGAATATGCCTTACAGGACACAACAGCTGCTGGTGCCCCAGCTTATGGCAGTTTGGCCATGGAGGAGGGATATGGGGAATACATGAACACCTGGGGCTGATAGTAGTAAGGCAGATGAACTAAGATCCCTTCTACTTCATGGCTGTCAAGTTATTTGGATTAAAAGTTTTTCTGTTTTTCTTTAAAAGCACTTCTTTCTATTCCAAGTATGTGATTACAGTGGGGATTGTAGCCTACATCACAAAAAGTCACTTATTGTTGGCTCATATCTAAGAAATCAGAAAATCCTGTTAACTGAATGAAAAAATGAGTAAGATCTAATTCTTTCTTTGGCTTTTTGGGCATTCCTTTGGAACAACATGAATAACATTTTTTCTAGGCTAATGTGTGTAAGAGTAGTTTGCCCTGTGAGAGGCTTGGAATGAACATCACAGCTCTTGGAAAATTTGGGTTCAGTGCCACTATTCCCCTGTATTGGGATGAGCAACTTCAAAGATCCACAAGGATTGCTTTTTCTCTCAGATCTTTTTCTCTGATTTTTATTAACCTCATTGCTGTTAGGTTTGAGACATCCCAGTATATGGGTCCCAGTTCCCTGAACTCTCTTCCTCCATGAGGTTGAGGTGGGCTGCGGGATATGTCCCACTGTTGCTAATGCCAGGTACTGGAAAAGAAAGGTAAAGCCCTTTAGCTTCTGCAGCTGCTGGTCCTGGCACTTTTCACAAAAAGCATATTCAACCTTTTCTGATGGCTCAAGCTGTTCCCTCTGTGCCTCCTGCACTGTGTTGATATGGCAACAGGCTGCCAGATTTTATATCGAGCAGTACCACAGCACTCTGTTCTAACAATGTGTGTTGGTGGATTCAGGACATCTGGAGAACTTTCTTCACTGTTTCCCTTACCGCTGTGGACCTTCAAGGTCAACCTGTTTTTCTGCCTACAGAGCCATCAGATTATTTCCTTTCCTTTGCATTCCCCTCTGGAGCGCTCTCTCCATAGGAGCATACACCACTATGGAAAGGTATAGGCAATGCCTGGCTATTTTTGATGTGTATTTTAGCAATGCCACGTGCTTGCAATTCCTGGATGGTTAAGGTGTTGGAAAGCCTAGATCCAATGGAAATATGCCTGGTTTTGCACTAGCTCACAAGCTCAGGCTTCAGGCCAGTAGTCCTGAGGCAGCCCTGCCCTTCTGACAGCTTTTGAGTTTTATACTCTTATTAAGTCAGAAAATGTGTCCAAGGCTCCCTGGCAGGAATTGGACAAGAGGGCACTGCAGGATGTGTCTGTTAGCTGGGCATCTGGGCTCCATCTGTGGTTCATAAGGGTCAGGGCCTATGTTTGAGCGCTGCCCTCTGGTTTCCCATGCTGTTTGGCTGGGTTATCCTGACTGCTGGCATGGTTTTGACTGGTACTGACTACCAGATACAGATACTGGGCACCATTAGGAGAGCAGCATACGCCAAGGACCCTTCCTGCCAGGCAGTCTGGATGTGATCACCCTGATTTTGGAAGGAGAGGTTTGCCATGCAGGGGAAAGCTGAGGTCTACCATTTGCCAGAGCACATCCCATTTTACTAGTCCAGAGTAGGTGACTGCTAAGAGATTAAATGTGCCATGGCCGCTCCAGGGCAGGATGTTTTGAACTCCAACATTTCCATAGCAGTATAAGTGGCATATAAAACAGTCCTGTTCAGATGGCTCAGGGCTGACTGCCTCTAGGGAAGGCTGGAGCCTGCCCAGTGGCACAGCTGGGCATCCTGTGCTGCCCTCTGCCTCTGTGAATGCTGTTGCTGCTGCTATTATTGTGGTGATGATGATGATGTGTGACTTTCTGAGCTTCCAACCTTCAAAACGATCTGAAGGCTCTGCTCTAACCTACCATGCTGACACTTTAATGGCAGGAACTTAGAGATGAAAGATTCATGCTACAAACCGGAGCATCCAAGCCTGCAGGAGCGCGTGGAGGTCAAGAATGGGCTGGGGTCATGCTGAGGGCCGGTAGTGGGTAGTCAAACACAAAGCTGGTGTCACCACTTTCAAACTGCCTGGTGGGAGCTTCTCCTGGAGCCTGCTGGCACCCAAAGCCGAAAGCAGACCTTTATCCAGTGTAGAAGATCAACAAAGGCCAGGTCTAAATGAGGAATTACGTTATCTGAGAGCAGACGTACCCTAACAGTTTGAGCTAGCAGTTATGAAGTCTCAGCTGTGCAACTTCTTATGGGCTGCTGTTCCCCCAGTGGGGGCATCCCGGTGCTGCCTGTCCCCAGGATTTGTCCCAGGTGTGCTGGAGACTTCCTCAAACACTGGCAGCTGCCCTGGCATGCCTTTCAGTGGGGCTGTGGATATCAGTAAACAGGGACAGCAGCAAGCAGATATTACTTGGTTTCCTCCCCTAGACTGGTGTGTGCTGTGTATCAGAGTATTTTTTTCTCCTTGTGGGATGTCAAAAATGGCACAGTTGCAGCCCAGCAGTATTTGTGAAAGCTCACAGTAGGTCCTTCTAATTCAGTGTGCAAGAAACATGTGGAAGTTCCTTTTCCCCAAAAAAACATAAATATTTTCAAATAATTTGACAATTTAAAGAAATTATTTCTTTTACTTTAAGGGATGAGGAAACAAAGTTTGGGAATAAAACAGAGTCATATGGGTTCAGTGAACCAAAACTTCAGATATATGTTTTTTCAGGATGACTACTTTTACAGTCCTGGTGGAATTTCTCCTTTTAATTAAAACCAAGAAATTTTCACAACATATTACATGCATCTTGAATAAGAACTATTCTGGGAGTCTGCAAAACTAAATCTGAAATAGTTCTCGTTAAGCATAAATAACTGATCCATTCCCACTGTGAATCTTAAGTGCAATATCCTCGCTAATCTTCTTTTAATTGATGGCAAAACCAGTTCTTGTGTTGTACACATCAGCACTCTCAAGTTGGTGCCGTGCTTAATGACTAGGCCTTAAAGTGGAAAAGGAGTTCAGGCCTGAAAATGCTGCACTGCTTCTTAGGACACTGTTATCACTTTGATATTATTCTAATTTAGAGCAAGAAAGCATGGGTACAACAGCTGCTTTTTCCTTGCCATTGTATATATATCCTGTTTATATCCTCTGTTTTATACCTGTGCTAACACATCAACTGAGCATGGAACGAGTTAGGAACTTGTACATTTATTGGTCACACTGGAGCTAAAACTATGAACTATTTCATGGTTAGCTTTATTCCCACATTTGAAGAACTGGAGCTCATGGGACCACAACTCCAGAACCAATTATGAATAACATTGCTGAATGTTCTAGTGCTCTTTGTTGCTTTAGTGATACGCTTTTTCTTCAGGATTGCCTAGCTAAGGATAAAATTATGTTTTTAAAAACAGGTTGAATATGTTAGCTAAGAAGTTTTATTGTTTAAATCAGGCAGGAATAGCTGACCCTAGTATCAGTAGTTGGTTGATGTTAAAAATACTTGTTCAAGGAAGGACCAGTAAGTATTGCAATGCCAGTATATTTTTCAAAGGTTTTCAAAGATTTTTTTTGTTGGTTTTTTTTTAGAGACAATATATTCTTTTGTGATTCATAAAAGTAATGTTTTTTTAAAAGACACAGTAAAGCCGTCCATACTGTCATTAAAAGAAACATATTAGTTGCACTAGTTGTGAAACTGATAAGAAATCATGGAGCTTGAAGTGAGTTATATATCCAAACAGGAATAGACATATCAAGGTAACTCCTGTTATGGAGCTCCAGGTGAAAAAGGGAATGACAGGTGACATATTTTAGTCAAATGTTACTCAAAGTTGACATTTATTTTTCTCCTATCAGTTCATGGTTAAGAGTTTTAAGAAGGGTTTATCCCAGAAATAGCTATAGTCAAAGGCATAGGAAATTCTTTACTTAAAATGAAGTAGTTGCCTCTGTCACAAAAGGCATGATGTAATGAATAGACTGAATTTTCAATCTCTGTCACATTGATAGTGCACTTGAAATATAATTTTCTTGAATTTTGATTTTTTTGGTTTCATTGCAGAAGTAATCACTGATTACTAACAAGGGGCAAGCTCTTACCATGTATATTTCTAAATATTGTGAATTTTATTTCATTACTTGAGTGTGAAAAGAATAAAGATATTCTTATTTTTAAAGAGTATCTGGCAGTTGTTTCTTACTCCTGTCCCAGCTGTGTTAAGGATATGTATTAATCATACCAAGGTATGATTCTGGAGATACCTCCAGAGTTGGAAAGCCATGAGAACATCCAGACATATCATATATGACTGACCTTGGACACCTGAGTTGGAATGAAGGAAGAGTGAGGATAACACCCCGTGTTGTTTCATTACATACAGATAGCCACAACTCACACTTATACATATGCTCTTGCCTTTAGCTTGGTAGGTTTTTTCCCCATGCAGCTCTGTGCCACTTTGCATATTATGAAAACTGTTGAAAAGCATATAGGCTGCTACAACAGGAATGTTTCCCCACCTAAGTGCCATCTGCTCATGAGTGCTGGAAGTTAATCCACCAGTTGAACTGCTTGAATGCAGCAGAAACAAGGTGCAGAAACATGATCAGAGAGCACTGTTTGATGTTTTTCCTTCTTTCTGGTCCTTTGATGAAACTATGCCATTCTCCTATGGAAAACAGGACCCTTCCTACTCCTGGTTGTTTTAATAAAAAAGTGTGGTCTTCTTAGAAGTCGCTAGAATCACAGTAAATGCCTCAGTATCTGTTACTTCATTTTAAGAGAGAGTCAGCCCTGCCTGTTTACTGGGGAGAGTTTGATGACAAAAAATGGCTGTTTGACAGCGGCAAAAAGATCAATGACATTTTTCTATACCTGTCAAATTCAAATAGAATGATGCTTAATGAGGCCTTCCCCTTCCCCCCCAAAGGTTATCAGGTGATACCAAGGCAGCTCCTTGTGCCTGCTGTTTTTTTCTGAAGTTAGATCAAGAAAATAGTGTTTATCAGTCCTTTAGTATATCCTCTGCATGTTTCCCCCATAGTTTAAGGGAGGAAAAGGAAGTTTGGATGAAAACAACAGAAGAACTTACACTGAAGAAGAGAAAAAAAGCTGGCATAGTTGGACCATTCCATTTTGAAAGGAGACTGCAGAAGAGAGGAGAGGGAGAAGATGAACATGGTGCAAAAGCCAGGCTTGACTCCATGGCTTGCCATTACTTACCTTGTTTCCCTTTTCCCAGTCTGCTCAGGCAGGGTTAACATTTCTAACAGCAGTGGTTGCAGTAGGAGTAAGTCACTGTAAGACTGTGGCTCATTTTCTAACCTCTCTTTGTGAGAAGGATAAAATCCCTGCACTTCAAAAGACTGCAGTGCCAAGTGTAGTACACTGAGAGGCAATGCTGAGGTGCTTGTAACTGTGAAGAGTGCAGAAGCACCGTGCCTGTGCTCAGTCTGTGCTAGCTGGGTATGCGGAGAAGCTTTTCTTTCAATACTTTCAAGGCTTGTTTTGCATTATTTATCTTGACAATCTGGGAGAATGCAATCCCTTGGGAGCAATGAAATGTCACGGGCAGGACTCACGTTAAGTTACTATTAGGGACAATACTCAAGGGACGAGGTGTTCTTAGTGCGGTCAACTGTGGATAAGGAGACTTGGAGTGAGTACAGATAGTGCTCACAAATTTAAAACAAGCTTTGAGCTTTCATTTCAAACAGGCAGTCTCTTGAGTGCTTGTCAGCGGTAGGGTAGCTCTGAAATTTTGAGTAGAGAGCAAGCCTGTTACAATCCCTGCATATATACTTCTATTCCTAGTTTCTGGACTTCAAACATACTGAAGCAAAACACCAAATAGAACATGACCAGTCTGTATTGAAAGTTAGATGTAATTGGGATGCTACTGATAGCACAGTTGCCTTACATAAACCCTTGGAGGTTTCCCCTTTCACAGCATAGCCTGGTGAGGCTGGCCAGAGTGTCCTCTTCAGAAGTTGCTAATTAAGACAAGAGAGTGGAGAAACATTTAGTCCCTGTTTCACACCATGTCTCAGAAGTGCAGCATTTTACCCTTTGACTTCACTTTCCTCATGATGTTGCTGTGGGTTTTCTTCTTGTTCCTGATCAGAGGAGGCTATTTATTCCTTTTATTTCTCTCTGGTCCTTTGCTGAAGTTACTCATGCATTAAAAAGGAGTAAAGCCTGCCATTTCTTACCCTCTGGTCACTTGCTTCCAGCGCTCAGTCTTTATAAAGCTGCTAGAATCAAAGGAAACACCAAAATATTTCCTGTTTCAGTGTAAGAAAGAGAGTCGACCTTGCCTAGCTGGTGGGAAAAGCTTGAAAATGTGTAGAAGGTATATATGGTAATGGCTCAAAGAGCAGAAAGACTTCCCAGGCTGTTTTTTGAACCTCATTCTTTTGGTGTTAACTTCAAGATTTTAACTGCTTTGCAGAAGTGTTATTGCCAGTATGCTAAATTTGAATGCACACCCAAACATATGCATACACGTACAGTTCTTTGGGGCTCAGTTACTCAGCCTCCTTCTTGGTGCAGGGTTGTTTAGCAATCATTCTGCTTGCTTTCAACTCCAGCTTTTGCCTAGCACATGAATGGTGATTGCTTCACACCAAGAGAAGTTAGTCCTGACTGTGAAAACCAAGTGTTTTTCTGGGGCTTTCTTAAATGCTTAGTTCAGTTATCTTTTCCTTGTGGGTCCCCATCAGATGACCCCCTGTATCAGTGCGTGAGTTCAAAAGGGCTTCCTGATGCCTGCTGTGTCATCTCCAGCTCTGTGGTCTAAAACAAGCAAGGCTGTGGCTCTGGCTCTCCCAGCTTTCCTTCTCAGTGCTGTGAGCTGGGTGTTGACTCTTCTGAGTAAACTGGTGATTCATATGAGTATGTTCAGCTATGTGGGAAGAGTCACAGATCAGTAATATGAAAATGAAGGTGTTTTTTTCCCCAAAGAATCTTTTGCAAGGTTTTACTTTGATTTCTTTGAAAATCTTTTATTTCTTTCTCCAGATCACAAAGAGAAAGTCAGATTGTTTATTATTTTTTTACTAGCTTAAAAATTACAATTTCATGTGTAATTTCTGATGAAAACCCCCCCGCCAAGTTAAGACAATAGAAAAGAGCTTTTAGGCTAGCCCCTATTTCAGTATTTCTTTTCTTCAGTCTCTCTCTTCCCCAGTATCTCCAAGGTCTTCCTCTCCCCTTCATCTCTCTGCCTCCCCCAAAGTTGGGGAAGAGTCTCTGGAAGTCTCCACTTCTTCCCGGCTCTAAACATTTCACCCCACCTTGTAGTGTTTGCCTCATTGCAGGCATTTCTCAGTGGCTTCTCTGAGGATGTTTCTCACCTCGAGACATCTCTGGATCATTCTGTAGATTAGGCTTTGATAAACAAAGCAAGAAAGTAGGTTGTCCTATGTGCTGATATCTTCAAGTCAGATGGCTTTTGGGGCTACAGTGAGCAGAGCCATTTAGAGCTACCTTCCGCCAAAAACTCCTGTTCAAAATTTGTGCTTTGCCTGTATCCTCTGTAAGACCAGAGCCTCACAAGCAACACCCTGCACCATGAACCCAACCAGCTTGGAAGGAGGTAGACAGCAGCATGGGGATAGAACATCATTCTGAATGCATTACCTACATACATACCTGGATAAAGCATATTTGTGCTGGGTAAGGCTGTATTTCTCCTGGGCTGGCAGTGGCAATCTGCCTGAGTCCTCTGCCAGGTAGTCCATGGGTGATTGCCTGTTTCTTGGTCCTTGGCATCAAGGAGCATCTGGCACTTGCTTCAGCCCCCAAGGGCCAGGGCATGCCATCCATTCTTGGCTGGGGAAGCTGAGTGCAAGTGTGTTCACATGCAGGAGGAAGCTGCAGGGTGGCAATTGCCTGTGTGGCACATTCATACAATTTGCCATCACTTCCTCTTCTGTTCTAGTGATTTATGGACCAATGAGAGGCTCCAGCCTCATGTCCTGAGTTTTGTATGGCATTATTCAGTTTTGCAGAGGGAAGTATATAAATTACTGGCTGAGTTATGCACTTGGCAAGACCTTCTTTTATCTTTGAACAGCATATTTATTTTAGACGATGTTTCCTTGGACAGCAGACACATGGAGAAGAAGAAAAGAAACATGATTTCTGGAAATATTTTATTGTGGTTACATTAGCAGGGCTCTCAGGGTGGAGAGGCTGAGGTACGAGACCTTCAGAGCAGAAATCCTTGATGGGGTTGTGATTGTGGTAGCTGAGAGCTGGGGTAGGAGAACAGAAAGTGTGGGGACCTTCACAGAGGAAAGAATGGATAATGAGGGCTCTGTGGTGTAAGAAAGACAACTTAAGCTGAAGGCAAATTTGGGCTTAGGTACTGCATTTTGCTCTTCTTTCAGCTGAAGGCGAGAACCTCTTGCACCAATGTATTTCTAGACCAGAAGAAGCGCCCCAGTTTGGTGAGCAGCCCAGTTTCCCTGCAGCAAGATGTGCCTTAGGGTCAAGATGTAAATGATTTTCTTTTGTACAGTTAAATAATAATCAGCATAGATGATACTCTTAAATTGCAGTAACTCTTGTGTTAAATAACATGGGAAATTTGTCAGAATAGTTAAATGATATATTTAAGACATACCTCTGGCGCCTACTGCTGGGCTTGTAGCCACACACCTCTCCAGGGAAACTGGGAGACAGAGTCCTTGCAAAATCCCCTAACAACCACCATACAGTCAGAGGGCTGTTTAGCATTAACAAAGGTCCTATATGGTGCCTGGATCCTGCATTTATGCATTTTAATGTCAGAACAGTATTTCTGAGAGGTGTGTTGCTAATGCCTCAAAGAACCTGAGAAAGTGAACAGCTTGCTACATGGCAGGTCCAGTGCTTCACTTGGAGTGTCAGATTGTATTTTTCCTAATGTAAAGAATTTTTTTTTTTGGAGAGGAGGGAATTTTAGAGAGAGTGTAATATTGCATCATTTATATGGGACATCAGAGATGGTCTGCGCTTTGGCTGGAGACACACCCTGGTGCCTGTGGTAACAGTCCTTGCCATCAGTTACTGCTGGCAATTCTGCCAGGGATTTTCACTTTTATATAAGTCCTCTTATAAATACAATATAATAAAAGGGGAGGCAGTGGGGAAATCATTGTGCGGGGTGGAAGAGACATGAAGGGCCACAATGCTCAGAGAGACATGTGGACAGAAAGCTCTGATCACTCAGCCAGCGTGTGGCCATGACCCCATGCCCCACACACACATGCAGGCTTTAGCACTTGAAAAAGCAATAAGAGAATAGACACAAACCTGGTGAATTTTATCAATTGCTTCTTAATACAGTCAGACAGGTAATTATTGTATAGGCTTAATTGTTCCAAACTGGAATGATTGGTGTGCAGCTAATGGGTCCCATGGGCAGTGGAAGAGCCCTGTCTGCCCTCACTTTTTGGGGGAGGAGTGGAGGGAGGGATGAAGGGGGTGCAGGGGATGGAGGTGTGCAGGGTTGCTGGGCACCCCGAGAGCCCAGTCTGCCTCCCGGGGATTTTTCCCAGCAGATGTCACTGTTTACCCATCAAATAAAACCAGTCCCAGGCAGTAAAGGGCCTTTGGAAAAAGCCACTGCAGGCTATTACTTAAAAATGAAATACGCTGCCGAGAAGAACATTTCCGCTTGGGGATAAGAGTGAGAGAAGTTTATTTTTATAAAGGTGGCATGGGATGGAAATTTGCTGTAAACCTGGAGGAGAGCATTACTGGGGAAGCTGTGAGTGCAGCAGCCCCTCGGTCCTGCACTGCCATACCTGGCATGCAGCTTTAGGGTGGGCGATGGAGGGTGGATGGCCACTTCCGAGGGTGGAGGAGGAAAGCTTTGGCTGGTCTCACTAATGTTCCTGCACTGCAGGGTTTAGTAGGATTTAATCATGGCTAATAATTTAGTGATTTAATCATGACATAATTTTGTGACATTAAATAATGACTAGTCCTTCCTAGATTTTATTTATTCAATATATAGGTCCTTATGATTTTATATAGGTAGAAAACTCATATTCAGTATTGGAGGACCTGAACTCACTTTCCCTCAGTACATAAATTAGCCATGTGAAATTTGAAACTAGGCAATTTCTACTAGAAGCAACTTACATTCTTATTCTCTTTTAAGGGTTTCCAGGGGTACGCTTCAGGAGAAAGGCATATAGGAGAGCTTTGTTTTCCATGCGGTATGACAGAGCCGAGCCTGGCACACAGGCAAAGTATCACTGCAGAGATATGCAGATACACCGATAAAGAAGCTCAGACACCGGAGTGACAGACGAGCAGAAATGCTGCACTGCACACAAGAGACGATGGCTAGCTGGGATCTTGCTGGCCTAATGACGGGGCTGTAAATGGGATAATGGGCGTGTTCAACGTCAGACATCAGAAGTGTCCGCAATTGTATGGTTACAAATTTCATCTTTAGTGATTTTGCATTTTAAAACAGTCGAGACTGCGTGCATGAAGAGAAAAGCAATCATCCTGCTTCTGGGATATCATTAGCCTGTAACATGCTGACACTGGTAGGGGCACACAGCAGAGACCAGCAAAGGGCAAAGCTGTGTGATACACTGCTTATCTCAGCCCCAATGTGTGCAGAGCATGCCTGACATCACCAAATGCCTTGAAGAAGGGCTTCTTCACCTGAAAACGTTCACTTTTTTTCCATTCCAAAATCCTGGCTTTTCCTGCCAGCCTAAACACCCTCATCGGCTCACCCCACTGACACTTGTCCTTTCTTAATCCAGTCCAGAAGTTTAGACTCTTTCTCCACACTGTCCTACACAAAATTTGACACTGAATCCCTCCTCTCATCTGAGTTTCCAGACTGAAATATTCATAGTCCTTTAAATGTGTGCCAGCATTGTCTTTCCAGGTGAGGACCTCCCCTGCCTTCTGTTAGGCATCTCTAAGAAAGCAAGCACATCCTCCTGTGCCTCTCCTCCACAGGGTAAACAACCAGGGCTCTCTGGGTCTCGGCTTGTTGGACTGGCTCCCCAGCACAGGCCCTGCTAGTAGGGGCACACATGGGATCTGGGCATTTCATGTTCCTCCTTGTGAGGGGGGTGAGCAGAAGTGGAATGCCGTGCTGGGTGAGGCTCACCTGTACCCTGTACGCTTGTTTTAGCAGCCGTTTTTTATTCCTCTAAAGATCTCAAGGTGGAAAAGTTTGAGCTGTTGATGATGTCTGAAAACAAGTATCTGTTTTCAGATTGAAAACCATTGCTAAGACACTCCATGACATTTCCCCAGAATGTGATTTCCTTGAGGAACTGCACTGGTGATTTCCTCTTAGCCCAAGAACTCTCCTTATGGAGCTGCTTCAGTCTCCCCTCCAAACTGTGCTTCGTCTATTTGGCATGTCCTGACAGTAAACACTATTTCCAACATTATGAAACATCAATGAGGGTGACTGTATGGAAGATGAGATATGCAAAACATACCATGGGTGGGCTTAACCATTGCTATTTTTTTTTCATTGTTTGTGAAGCCTCAATATAAAAACAATTGGTTTAAGCAAAAGAGTTGTTGAGTACTCTGTAACCCATGAGGCTGGGTTCCAGCATTGGCTCTGACTTTCCCTCTAACTCATAAGGGGTTTGGCAGGGGCTGGGTTTGTTACAGAAAACACTGGAGGCAGATCCCTTTGGGAGCAGGAAGAAGATGCCTGTGAGATACTCACAAAGGGAAAGGAGGACAGAGCTGGGTCTGTCCAAGGTGGTGGAAGGAGGAACAGGGCAATGCTACAGGTGCTCTCAGGGTCCAGGGTAATTCGCCTCCTCCGAGTGCCTCTCTGAACACTTCAAAGCTCTTTTTCTCAGAAAGTGACAGAGTATTTTGCTAAGGCTGTGGAGTGATAAGGCACTTCCTCATCGCCTGAGTCTTACCCTGCCTTAAATCAGATTGCCACACTTGTTGACTCTCTGCTCAGCCAAAAGCCATTATAAATTGCCCCTCATCAAATGCAAAATGCTTGTCTGGCAGAGTTAGAGAAGACATATTCTGTTCCTTGGGTTTTGCTGTGACTAAAATACACTGCAGTGAATAGATCAGCCCTTGGAGAGCACCTTGTTTGGGAGAGGAATTTATCAGTGTCGGAGGTGTAAATTAAATGCAGCGCAGACGTGGAGTTCAGTGAAGAGGGGAAGCTCATCCTCTGCACATCATGCTGGTGCTTCGTGTGCTCTGCTGGCAGCACCAGGAAGAGTTTGGCTCCCCAGAGAGGATGTGGTATTGGGCGCAGCATCACCCCAAATAGAGCATTGCAACCATGGGCATTGGCAGTGCCGTCAGATCAGGTCTAAATAACATCACACTTAAGACATAGTAGGGGCCTTAGCTCCAAGTAGTTAGATGTGTGCATGTGGACACCCAGCTATGAACTGAGTGTCCAAGTCCTCCTCAGTGGAGTTCAAGGGCTTAATTCAGGCCTGTCAGTACAGACATCAGGAGCCGTGGGAGACCCAGGTCCTTCTGGAGTAACAGCTGAAGGTGTCTCCAGTGACTGGCTGGCAGTGGCACTAACCCCACCTTATGTCACACTGCGGTGCCTGGACGGGGGAATCTCACCCCCACTGTAGCCAAAATACAGTGAAACGAGGCCACTTATGCATCTTCAAAAGTCCCTTTGTGAATACCTACTTAATTAAAGCGAATTGTGATGGTTGAACCATCCTGAAGTGCTGCAGGCTCTGTTGGTGGGTTAAGCTGGAAGAAGTCTGTTAGTGCGTGCCCAGGGCTCCTGTGCATCCTGAGGATGACCCAAGAGAAAGGTTTTGGACTAGCAAACTGATGTGAAAAAATGTATCTGTTTTTGACTGAAAGCTTGTCCTTTGCTAAGTTATACCATTTCATGAAAGATACCACCTCCTCACAGTAAAATGCAGATTTTTGTTGTCAAAAAGCAGGTTATAGAAAATGAGGATGAGCCAGGGTGCAAGGATTTCTTCATGTGGGATGCTGGGTTATCTTGTGGGGTGGATCATCTTAGCTAGCTGCTCACACCATAGCAGCAGCAGTGAAAGGAGGCTCCTGAATCAGTGCTGTTCTGAAACACAGCAATACTCACAGCCTAACTTCCAGAGGAAAGCTCATATTTTGTCTGAACATTTCCATGGAAATATCCATGAAAAGTTTTCATTTATTTACATTTTGATTGAGAAAACAGTTTGTTTTGTGGCCACCCTTAGGGACGACCATCCTGGGAGAGGCGAGGACTCCAGCTGGTCTTCAGCAAGGCAGAAGGCAGGAGGAGCAGTGTGTTTCAGATAGCACTGGTCATCACCATCCAACCTGGAGTTACAGGCAGAGGGCGAAGCACAGAGGTTGACTTTGCAGGCAGGCAAAATAACATCTTTTGATACGTGGCTGTAAGCAGAGGTAAGATGAACTAGTTGGGGGAGAAATGGATTTTTGAGAAGCTTGGAAGAGTGAATTATAGGGTTCAGATAGCAACTTTCTGCAAGAATATGCATTTTTTTTTGTTTGGGGTTTTTTTTTTAAAGCTGTAGATGTGAAGGAGACTGAGAAAATCAAGGCAAAGCTATCAGGTGAACAAAAACCAGCTGCACTCCTTGGCCATTCCTCTGTGGGATCATTAGAAGAGTTCTCTCCTTTCCTTTGCCACCCGTCTTGATGAAATATCTATGAAGCACAGTAGAGACTGCTGCTGCCTCAGTCCAGAGGAAACTGCCCAACATGTGCAGAAGTTGATGAAAAAAATGGGCATACAGGAAAAACGTCTGATTGCATTAGGTTTGTTTCCTTCAGTGCACAGGCTAATAGCAAACCTATAATGTTGATGTGAATAGATGGGCCTGCTGAGCCTCCCACTGGACTTGGACAGGCCACAACTTGTGATATGTATATTAAGAAGTCAAACCAGGTCACAGCCTCTCAAGGTGACAGTTTAGAAGTCTCGTTTACAAAGGATGTGGAGAGGCAGAGGAAGGTCATGCATTGTTCAGGGCAGACTGAGGGAGTTAATGTGTCTCGCTCTCCTGCTGTGACTGTGGCATCACAGTACAAGAAGTATTTTGGTGTACAATACTCAGTTTTACAAACCTGTGAAACTGTAAGTGGACCAAAATAATCAGAAACCAAAACTTACCTAAAATACTTAAAAATGCACAGTGTTGTTACTAAAAATTTACTTTTTAAAATTTTTATAGTAATGACACAATAGTCTTGCCCTGCACTTAACACCTGCAGATAGTAACAGCTGCATAATCTCAGTGATTATGCAACTAATGTTCTAATGAAGCAAACTCAATTTAACTTTCCCTCATCCTTTCCCTCAGCTAGAAACTTGGTGCTAATAAAAAAGCCTGTCTATGTCTATTTAAGAAAAAAAAAAGAAAAATGTTTGTAACACCATTTAAACCAAATGAAGAAAATAAAGACAGAGCCCTAGGTCTTGTATCCTTCCTTGATGCTGTTGAAGGACTGTGCAGTAAAAATCTGACTGATTTACGGAAAATGTGGGATTTGTTAGTTGATTCCATCCAGGGAAATCCACAGTCATACAGTTCTTCACCACTCCAAGTGAAGAATTTGATTTTGAAACACAAAAGCTGTTTAATTCAATGCATGGCAGTAGAAAAAGCAAGTGAAATTACCGCTTCACAATTGTAACAACATGAAATTTGCCTGGAATCCACCTTTTTCCACAGAGCAGGACAAACTGTATTTTTCACTGAAGGCTCTAGAACGTAATATATGTATCATGATACACAAATGTCTCAGTTAAGAATGTTTGTGGCAGAAAGCCTAATCCTAGTCTAATGCTTATGGGACTATTGAACCAAAAGGCTAAGCTGTTCCAGGTAATTCCTCTTCCAGAAGAGGCTTACTGATGGTCCTGCTAGTGAGAAAGCACCAGACCTGAGAACAAACTCTAAGATAGAAAAGCTTAATATTTCAAACTAGTTTCTAAACATCTTATATAGTTCATATGGTAAAGAATCTTATGAAATGATCTCTGTATCTTGGATACATTCCAGCAGAAGTCTATGATCTGTAGGAAACTGTAAATTTAGTTGCACATGGTCCAAAACAGCTGATCTGCATCTCTTTAAAGAGTAAAAATTACTGTCTTCCTTGATAGGTGTTGCCTGCACACTGACTGTAACCACACCTCCCATGGCAATGTGTGCAGACTGAGTGATGGTGGGAGGACATCGTCCTGAATCTTCCTCTTCCAGCTGTCCTGTGCCTTGGGTGGAGCTGTGTCAGAGAGGGGCTTCAGAGTGGAGTCCCTCCAGCACCAATGACAGAAAAGAATGAGAAGTCACCTCTGGGCACCTTGTCCCTGTGCTGTTATTTCCCAGCTGGCAACGTGCAAAAAATGCTCAGCTTGCTCTGTGGGTCATACATGTGGACTGCTCTCTTCATCTTACTGGTAGGAAGGGAAATCCCAAATTAGATAAGTCTCACCCTGCACATCCAAAAATAATATATGCACTACTCAATGATAATGGCAAATTGCAGCTTCTTATTATTTCTGTTTGCAGCTTGAGCCTGGCACTTTCCAGCCAGCATATCCTCAGTTTTGTTTTCATTTGCTTTGTTTTATTTTGTCCACACAAGTGTATGATTTCTCCTTTGCTTAGGACAAACTCTAAGCTCTATGGGTCTGTTTGATCCCATCCCTCCAAATCGCTTTGTGCTTTGTCCTCCAGATTCTTTTGCAATTGAGCAGAGTGGATGCTGATACATGCTGTGGGCCAGATTTTGTCATTCTTCTCAGCTGAAGATGGTCATAATTCAAGATTTGGTGACAGTGTGTTGCCTTAGAAATGCAGGGTCATAATGCAGACTCCCAGTATTTGCTGCTTCCCATTTAAAGGTCTTACAAAAAAAAAAAATCATTCAGAGGTCCTTCTTGTCAAACACCCTCTAAATCTATGTGATGATATTTTCATTTACTTTTTATTTACTAGTTCAAAATGCCACCTTCTGTGATTCATGTCTTGCAGTGTTCACCAGCAGCCTTTAAATATACCATAGCAATGATTTATTAACATTTTCAACAATTCCCTGTTGGAAGTGAGGTTTTGTGTGAAAAATTGGGAATTACAGCACTCTCTCTCACATTGGGCCATAGCTTCTCACTAATAAATTTTGCACCCAGACACATTTACCACTTCTGTAGTTTGCAAGTGATGATCATGATTCTTAATGGCGCAGTGTTAATAATAATTAAAAAAAAAAAGACATAAATGGCTTTCAAGAATATGACTAAATAAGGCTGAATGCTTTGTTCCAGTACTCAGGACTTTGTCAGCTATTACTAGACAGTGAATGAACATTATTCAACTTTGAGAGGACTGCAAAAGATACATGAATAAGATTAATTTTAACTATTAGCCTCCAGTGTGCAAATGTTGTAGCAATGCAGTGTGCTCTCAGGGCAGTGCCCTCAGTTTGAGCTGTGGCTTTGGCTCTGTCCATTCACATATAATTTCTTTGCTCCATTGCAGAATCCAGTGTTAGCGAAGTTCAAAGGAGAGTAGCTATAATTTAAGACACTTATGCTTTCACTTGTTAGTTATCAAGATAAAATTAAGCATGAGAAAAAAAAACTGGTCAGAGGACTGGCTCTGGCTCTGCATGCCTTAAAATAAGGTACGAAAGTGAGACAGACTCCATGGGCAGTGTTGCTGCCTGCTAAGCCATTTCCATTGTCGATGGAGAGTGACAGGCAAACACAAAGGGAAATCAGCCAGTGTGATGTCCGAACGACTTTCAGAAGTGCCTCTCTGGTGGCTGCAGTGGGACCTGGACATGCTGTGTTTCCAGTGTGATAGTGTTATGTGAGGTCAAACCATGCTTTACTCACTGTGATTTGCAGACCCATTCCCTCTTCAGCATTTTTTCCTTATTGTTGGTACTCCATCCAACCTCAGCTAAGCTTCGCTATTTAGAAAATAGAGCCAATCTTTGATAAATTTTAACTAAGACCAAAGTTCTAAGTGCTTACCACATCTGAGAGAAGATTTTTTTTTTGCCTCTTTTCAGGGAGAGGTGCTGGATTTTTTCCTATCTGTGGCTTCCCAGTGCAAAAATCACATCTGAGCCTGCAGCGCAGAAGTAGTGCTCCAGAGGTGTCATCTGGCAAGCTGACTACAGCCAATGCACAGCATCTGGTCATCTTTACAGCTCATGCAGCTCTGCAGGTATTCGTGCTTCCAGAGTGAAAAAGGAACCAGAGGCAGTCTGAAGGGTTTAAGCCTGTGGTGGAGGATGTGCAAGCCCTTCCATATAATTTCTCCAATTGAACATCCTTTCCAAAATGAAAGTATCATCAGCTTTTAATTCTTGTTGCATAAAGAAATGACAGGAAAATAATCCACCTATTTTTTGAGTGTACGACATAAGCCAAGAACCATAATCCCATAGACAAATAGAATATCCTTCTGAGCTTTCATGTGTCCATGACAGAAGATGCATAAATCCCAGCTATGGAACTTGTTCTTTATTGTAAGTGAACTAACTCGTGCTGGAACTGTAGCCACTTATGAAGCTGGATTAGTTGTAGAACTATAGTTGTCTGTAGTAGGCTTGTTTATAGGAACAGGCAGGGTTTGGGGTTTTTTGGTTGGTTGGTTTTTGTTTTGTTTTTCTTTCCTGATATGGACAATTAGATTCTTTCAACTCTTATTGGATCTGTCTGAGATGAGGTTAGCTTTCTTCACACCAACCTGTATGGTGCCAGGCTTTGCATTTGTGGCTGGAATGGTACAGAGAAGGCACCAGTGTTTTGGCTACTGCTGAGCAGTGACTATACAGCATCAAGGCTGTCTTTCCAATCCTCTCATCCCAAGATAGGCTAGGCTGGGAGTGGGCAAGAGGCTGAGACAGGTGACTAAAGGGATATTCCATACCATATGACATTGTGCTCAGTGATGAAAGTTGAGGTAAAGGGGCAGAATGAGGAGACATCATGGTTATGATGGTTTTTATTCCTAAGAAATTGCCATATGTACTGAAGCCCTGCTTCCTTGGGAGTGCCTGGATGTCTGCCTGCTGTTGGGAAGTAGTGAATAAAATTATCTTTTTTGCTTCCACGCACAGCTTTTGGTTTTCTTACTCAACCCATGAGCTTCTCCATCTTATTTTCTTCCCCCGTTCTGATGAGGAGGGGGAGTGAGAGAGCATCTGGGTGGGTGTCTGGCAGCCAGCCAAGGTGAGCCCACCACATCTTACCCGCACAGTGTTCTGCCAACAACTTCAAAAGCTTCCAGCCTTTGTGTGACTTCTCAGTTGGGTGTTTGAGATTTTAACCACTGTATTGCCAGTGATGAATTGAAAGGTTAAATTTTACTGTGAACTGTGCTGAGCCTCAGTGGGGCCATGATGACAGTAAGAATAGGATGAGCTTTAAAATGGCATAAGGCAGAGAAAGCAAAAGCAAAAGCAAATGCTGTTTGTGATTAAAAACAACGGGGAATCAATTCAAAATAACTTTTTCTCCTTTAAACCAATGTTAGTTACTCTGCATCTCCACCCGTGCCAGACCCCCAGATGAAGCTGAACAGCTCGAGGGCTCTTGGCTTACCCAGCTGCCCATGCCAGCATTTGGACAGCTGGTAGGTGCCACTGTGTCAGCACTATCCCTGACCAAAATATATACTCCTTACACAGAAATCAGAGGAGATGCTTCAGGAGAGGGCTGGGGCAACAGGGCCTCAAGCTGGGGTTTTTAATGACACAATCTATGAATAGGCTAAGAAACAAGATCATTAAATCTACTTTTGCAGGGATTTGCTGTTATATTTTTTTTTCCTTTCTTAGTTTTCACAGAATCTCAGTGACTCACCTGAAAATTTTCCTCCTCCAACATCACTTGTGTTTGGCATAAGAAAAGTGGTCTTTTTCTTGTCCCTTTCCAGGACAAGGACAGAGGTAGCTGGAATTGGGTGGGTGAACCTGTGCCCACCAGGTTTTCTTATTGGGCACTTCAGATGTTAGGACAAGGAACACTCAGTAATGCTTAACACCATTCCTTTATGTTACTTGTAGAGACAGCAATCTGTCCTTATTCACAGATCTGGTTAATAAAACTATTTAAGCATCAAACCTGTCACCAGGTGCCTTTGAGTGTTTATCAAAATTCCCGAACAGGACGACATCACGTGTCCTGTATCCAGACCACTGCTGCAAGGGGCTGCAGGAGTGGATCCTGCAGGAGGCTCTCGTTCCAGGGGAGCCAGAGGAGCTGATAACCATCATTACTGAGCTGAGAGTAGCACAGGACTGGGATGTGAGGTTGTTCAACACTGCAGACAGAAGCTACACATCCAGTCACTTTACTGAGCTGAGAGAAATGCTGGTTGGTGGCCATGCCCTTCGCGTGGGGACCTGTGCTTTGCTGTGTCCTTTTTTGAGTGTTGTAGGTTTGGGGGTCCTGCTGCCTCAAACACAGGCTGTAAACCTAGTCTGGGGCAAGGGTTAAGGCAAGGGAAGGCACTTCTGGTGTCTTTATTTTAATAGATTTTATGCATTTCAAGCATTTTAAGCAAAGATAGTATAAAAAAATACATTTCCTTCTGGAGCATATACATATAGATTTGGAGCATGGATCTATCTATCTTCTATTTATTGTCTACTTATTTCTGGAGCAGGCTTATGACTTTCATGTCCAAGATAAACATCTAGCTGCTAGGACATGAAGTCAAACCCTCCCGTCATCCATCTTCCTCATGAATCCTGGTTAGCCAAAGCAGAGGGTGTGGTGAGGAGACTGTTCTGTGGCAACAATTTTCAAGAGGGAACCTCCCAGAAGGATTAGGAGATGAGAGACGGTCTGGTTTTCCAAAGGAGGGAAAACAACCTGGTAGTCATCCCTTAGATGAGGTAAATAAATGTAAAGGCAATAAATTAGCAGTATTGGTACAACTTTTGAAGCTGTTTCACATTCACTTATTTAGCTGTGAGAAATGCTTCCAGTTTAAAAACTGATCATAAAATGAAGAAAGAAAATCAGAATAAATTCTCAGGCTTATAAAGTATAATTTGAATTTTAAGAACATTTGACCAGTGAAAAAGAGTTACATAAAACTATGAAGCTGCAGAAGTTATAGGTCTGATTAACTCTCACCTTCATTAAACTGATCTTAGATGGTACATGCTAGCTGTTATCTTAGACTACCCTTGGGGGATTATGTTTTTGCCAAGAAAGTGCCAGTTTTCAGTGGAGTTTATATTTTTCTTACACCATTCTGTTGACAGAAGTGTGCACTGTCAGCACTTCATTGTCTTTTGTGTGTTTTTTCTGCATGATATGTTGAATATCCAAGGTTTTTAATGTCTTGCAATTATACATAAATATATTGCCCTGGTAACTGTTTTGATACTTCAGTGCTTCATTAATTTAACATGCATGAAGTTCTGTGATTTTTCAGGCTTTTAAGATTAGTAAAAATAAAACTCTGTGTTCTGTTCCTAGGGTTTATTAGCCGCATAATCCTATGATTTCTACTGAAAATTTCCTATGTATCAGATGGTATATGAAATGTCACATAAGTAGAAGGTATGATTTGTAGTAACTTAGTTACTACTATTGTCATAATGATCATAGAATCATAGAATGGTTTGGTTGGAAGAGACCTTAAAGACCATCTCATTCCAACCCCTCTGCCGTGGACAGGGTCACCTTCCAGCAGACCAGGTTACTCAGAGCTCTGTCCAGCCTGGCCTTGAACACTTCCAGGGATGGGGCATCCACAGCTTCTCTGGGAAACCTGTTCTTGTATCTCACCACCCTTGTAGGGAAGAACTTCTACCCTAACATCTAAACGAATTCTGCCCTCTGTTTGATGATGTACTGTCACACTTAGTGGAAAACCTGGCTTCTGCCTCCTCAAAAGCCTAAATGCTCAGATGCTTATCTGGGTTGCTTAAGCTGGGAAAAAAAGAATTCCTAAGTTAACTGCAGTATCTTATTTTGACTGAGATTTTCATAATTTCCTTTGGATGCTGCAGTTTTACCTACCATGGTATCTGATAAATCTGACTCTGCTAAACTGTGGAGGTTATAAACCTGTCAAACAGTGTGGCCTCAGCAAAAGCACAGTAGTGATGTCTGGGAGAACTGGATGTTTCAGAAACAAAATGGAATTTTACTGTGTATGCTAAAAATAATGTAAGTGCATTGGCTGGGATAAGGACTCCCAGATAAGCTGAAGCAGCAAAGCAGAAATCTTCATTTGTCGATCAGAAACGTGGAAGTGTTTGCAGGGAAAATTCTGGCGAGAGTAGTTGCTGGTAGTGATTTCTCTGGCCCCAGAGCTCCCTGGTGCTTTTCTGAAGTTTCACAGTTTTTCACTAAACTTCCCATAGGCAGAGCAACCCACAGGATGGCCTTAAGCTGTCACCTTATGTGGTCCTGCTCTCTGTTTCTCAGCATCCTTTTCATCATACACTCTTTCATTTTGTCCCCTTGGATTCTCCAGCTTTCAACTGAGAGACCTCAGGATCAATTTGCCAGTGGTGCAAAACCAGTGTGTGCCATCCCAGGTCAGTGCTGATCCCCTCTGATAGAGCAAGCTGCGTCTGTTCTCATTATATACTATTTGGCCTTGGGTTTTCCTTGAGCCACTTGGGGCACTCCTGTGGCTGTGCTTGTGTGTGGGTGTCCCTCTCCTTTTTACAGTTTCACAGCTTTTAGAGTGTGAAATTGGCACCTGTGTTGCAGGCTCTGGGGAACAGCATAAGACTTGCAGGCACAAAGGCAGCTGGGATAGTGCAAGAGAGCTATATGGGCTGAAGAGAAACAGGCCTGGGATTGCTTCGTCCTTTCTGTCTTTTTTCACCAAAATCTAGGGTGCAGCAACCCTATGAAGTTACTCTGGCTTTCTTTCAGGAGAAATTAATCATTTGACTCCAAAGGAAACCCTGGGAACACAAAAACGTTTGTTCATTTGCCTCCTTTTCTGGCACAAGTGAAATGAACTTATTCATAATGATTTGATAGGCTGACATTCACTGAATTTCCTGTAGCTGCACATCAGAAAACTGAATTTCTAACTCAAATAAGCTGTGAACTGGATCCCAAACTACTAGTATGGGAACTGTAATCATTGTAAATATATTAGGGTGAGAGTTACCTCAGTAGGTTAGACAAAGTGCCCTGTGCATGCTCTTTTCAGCAGGCAGTGGCCAGTGCCAAGGCCAGGTGGAGAGGATATATGTGTGTCCTAGTTACTGTGGCCACAACCAGTTTACCACTGTGTGGGTGTAACCAAAACTGTGTATTCTACACCCTCTCTGTCATTTCCGATGAACTGTTAATAATGGACCATTTGCAGCAGCTGCCTAGGGCACACCTGACTCCTCAGGCTACAAGATGGGTGTTAAAGAACTCTGGGAGATAGGAAAGTTTTCCTGTCTTCACACCAATGACTCAGGTGTGATAACTCCCCTCTGGGGAGTCATTAGCACCTTCACACCCAGCTTGGGGGGTCGTGTCAGCTAATGGGCTATCAAGGATTCCAAAAATATCCCACAACTCACAGAATAAATCACCTATTGTGAAACTCCTCACACTGGGTGAGGTACTGGACATTCCCATCAGAACCTGAGCACATATAATCTTCAGGTTTTAGGACTTCTGGTGCCACTTGCTGGATCCAGAGGAGGACCAGAACCTCAACAGGACTGTGACTGCCGCTCTTGACCAGACTGTGACAACTTCTTCACCAGCAGGTTTTTCCTTTCTTTTTCCTTTGTACTCAGGGGAAACATGTGGCGCTCAACACAGGAGCCAACAAACACCATTCTGTTCGTGCCCCAGGGTGCTGGCTTATACATCTGTTCTTTTGTGGGTTAAACCCAATTTTTCCACTGTATCATTGTATTTATTGTAATATTTTTAGTTCCAAAATCTTTGTTCGTGAAGCCTAGCCATGATGAATCTTTTTAGTAAATTGCAACTCTGATTCTTAATCTCTTTTGAGTTGAGTTCATTTCTCCTGCCAGTTTACCTTTAAACCAGCACAATGTGGTATTATCTGGCATGCTTTTAGAGCTTCACTCTCTCCAGTTGAGGGATTTTCCCCACTAAGTAGCTGCAGACAGATCATGATGTTGAATAGTCTTTGGTGATATTTTATAAACTGCTCTAATCCCCCTTTGAAATGACTACTATTTCTTCACTTCGCATTATCCTGTGTCACTGAGTGCAATGATACAATTATGTGATGGGTGAAAAAGTTCTTCCTATTCTTTGTTTTACACCTGCTACCAGACCATGTCACTCTTCCCAGAAAAACAACAAGTAGGGAACAGGCGTTCCCTATTTGTTTTATCAACAGCATTGATTGTGAAGCTCTGTGTTATACACTTCCGATCATACTATTTCCAAAGTGAATTCCTGGTCCCTTTAGTCATTGCCTCATTCGGAAGTTATAGCATCCTGCTGTCCCACCAGCACTGTGTCCAGTTGTATTGCATTCCTTTTGAGACGGCATGACCAGAGTGGTACTCAATGTTCAGTGAATATATACTCTGAGGATTTATACAATGACAGAATAGTATTGCCTGGGTTTTTTCTCTATTCTTGTTAGCAATTGCTTAAATGTCTCCCTAACCACTGTTGCAAATGGAGTTACTTCCAGGGAAGTAACACATGATTACAGGATTTCTTCCCTGACTGATTATACTGTCTTCAGACTCCATCAGATGTACTTAAAGGTTGTGGGGGTTTTCCCCATGTGCATTGCTTTGCTGTTACTGACACTGAAATCTGTCTGCCGTTATCTCCATGTTGTGTAATCCCCCTGCAGCTCTGCCTCCAGCTTTTCCCTGGAGTCGGACCTTGCTGCACTGAATCGCTCTGCACCCCCTATGAACTTGTTGCTTCAGTTATCCCCTTTTTCCTTTCCAGGTCATACACAGATATGCTATTTAATACAGGTCTCTCAAATCCTCACTGGATCCTGATGTGGAAATTCACTTCACTGTGAACCTGGACCATATCCATGTCCTTTGTGTTATAGCTTCTCCCTAGTCACTAATTCAGAAGAGTGTATTCTCACATATATCCTGGTGCTTAACAGTCTTTGGTGAAGAGCTTGTTCAAAGTCTTTTGAAAATTCAAATATGTTCACCTCCAAGATACCATCCCTTTGCTTGCATACTAATGCCTCATTTCTTTGGTTTGAACAGAATATTTCTCATCTTACATGAACCCTAGAAGGATTTTCCTGCGTGCCTGTGTAGGGTTTGAGGGCCATTACTCATGTATAAATGCCAGAGAAGATCATTGGCAAAGACTAACTACAGCTACACATCTGTTTACTGAGTAAGTTTAAGTTAACTCACATCAGTTGGCTTTGAATTTATCTAATTACATCATTACAGTTTATTTGGCTGAGGAAGAGAGATGCTTCTCTTTCATTGTCTTATAATGTGTTTTTTATCAGAGAGGTAGTTTGATGAAGAGAGAAGGGCAAAGGATATTTCCAAGCTCTCCTGTGTTGTATTAACACTAAACAATTCACTTAGTGACAAAGGCTGCACCTGAAGAACTAGTATCTGAACTTTGAACTCTGTGTCTGTCAAAACAGAGAAATAATCATTTCAGCCCATGCCAAAGATGCCATTATGAGCAGAGAAGACACAGTCGTTTCACTTAGTAAAAGGGCAGATTGCAGGCTTTGGCAAACCTTGTAACAAAAGGTGATTATATAAATATTTCAGTTTCATCTTTGTCATGAATGCATAGAGTAATTTAGAGTCTATAGTAAGGACTATATTTTCATCTTCATGTGTCAGAATGATGTTTGCTTTGAAAATACCTCTGTGTTACACATATAAAACTCAAATAACCCTTGGTCTGTCAAGAGCCAGACAGGAAGACTATTGTAAAGGCTTCTCATTTGTCCATTGATTCTCTGTTTTTCCTATTGTGCAAAAGTATAATTCACTGACAAAATCACCTCTGGGTCCAGTGAAGAGGTGACATTCCCTTGTTACTCTGTATCCCATTTTCCATTGCAGCCGTGGACCAGGTGTTCAGGCTGTCAGCTTGCTTTCTTAGTGTTCCCTAGAAGGGCTCTTGTTAACTGAGACTGTATGTTAGACGGCTGCATGTGATAAAACAGACATTCCCACTTGTGGTCTCTGAAGTAATATGTTTAAAATTACAGGAGACTCACATAATAAAGTTAGTTATGAATATAAAAAGGAGGCAAAATGTTAATACTTATCACAATATCATGCATAAGATTTATCAATGTTTCCTCAGGATATTGTAACAGACAAGCAGCCTGAAGCCAAAACCCACCTGTACAAGAAAAGGAAAGGAAAAAAGTGACTTTTTCATCTCCTTACTGGACATGGCACACTAAGTGGTGCCTAATGCTCAGGCACAGGCAACAAGGAGGGAGATTTTGTAGGGGACAAGCAAGCAAGCTTTGAATGTCTTGGCTGTGGCTAGGTGAAGGAACGATCTAATCACTCTCCTGTGCCTCTCCGTTCACTGCTTCCCAGGGAGAGGGCAGGTGAGGTGATTGAGGAAAAGATGCAAGAGGCATCAGAAACAATCTCAAAAGAAAGAAGAACTTGATTATTTCAGGGATATTATTATTTAACCTAGAATAATTAAAAGGTAGACACCAGGTGCTATGGAGGAGGACCTCTGTTGTTAAACATGCTCTTGTTAAGGCAATTTATTTTACCTTTTTATAATGTACTTCCGTGATTGCCTATCAATGTTTTAAAACAAACATTTTATTCTTAATCCTGATTTGTGTTAAACCTAACTCTGAATGGCTTGGTTGGCAGCAGATCACTCCTCTGGAGGTCTGGTGCAGGCAAACCCAGGGACCAGATATCCTGACTAAACATCCAGGTCTCTGTGCGTTGCTCCAAAACAAGAGTTGCTCCTACTGCTATTGAAGTACCATGGGCCTGGGTTAAAAGATGAAATCAGTGGGCTGGAAAAGAAGAAGTGTGCTTTAAAAGTGAAAACTAGGAAGTTCTTTGCTAAGGAGGAAGGTGCTTCAGCCCTGAAGCTCTGCAGGGAGTTAGTAAGGTAGCAGCAGACTCTCATGGACATGAAAACCCACCTCAAGATTGTGATCTGGTCAAGAGCCCTTTGGAGGACTCTCTTTACTGATTCCCAGGATATTTAGAAAACAGAATAGCCTTGCTAGACTACTGAGTCTCAGGAACAAGAAAACAAAGCTTTCTATGTCTGCAGTAAGCCTACCAGAAATAATGTAAACTATCGGCAAAGCCTCTCCTTCTCTCAAGAGTTTTGGAAATAGATGACATGGAGAAACTTGCCCTTTGTGCTAGTTCATTATTACATGTATTTTGGGCCAAGAGGAATTGCCTATATGAAGCTGTTAATTGCCTGTTGAGTCTTAAATATTTTAGTCTGGGACACTGCATGTGTTGACCCTGGCTAGATGACAGGCATTCACCAAAGCTGCTCTATCATTCACTTCTACAACTGAGCAAGGGGGAGAAAATATAATGAGAGGTTCATGAGAGGTAAGGACGGGGAGAGATCACTCACTGAATACCAGACTAAACAGACTCAGCTTGGGGATATTAACTGAATGTATTACCAAAAGCAGAGCAGGATAATGAGAGTTAAAATAAATCTTATAAACAGCATCCTCCCATCTCTCCCTTCTTCCCAGGCTCTATTTCTTCCCCCCCTCCCCAGCATGGCAGGGAGATGGGGAGTGAGGGCTGTGGTCAGTTCATCACGTTGTTCCTACTGCTTCTGAGGGAGAAAAATCCTTCCTCTGCTCCAGTGTGGAGTACCTCCTAAGGGAAACAGTCCTCTACAGACTTTTCAAACATGAGTCCTTCCCATGGACAACAGTTCTCCATGAACTGTTCCAGTGTGGGTACTCTTCCATGGGGTGCAGTCCTTCAGGCACAGATGGCTCCAGTGTGGGTTCCTCACAGGGACACAAGTCCTACCAGTAAACCTGCTCCAGCATGAGTTCCTCTCTCTAAGGGTCAGCAGGTCCCTGACAGGATCCAGGGCAGGCTTCCCACGAGTTCATAGCCTCCATTCAGGCATCCACCTGCTCCAGTGTGGGTGTCCTCCACAGGCTGCAGGTGGATCTCTGAACCCCTGTGCATGTCCCTGGACTGCTGGGGCACAGCTGCCTCACCATGGGCTGAAGGGGAACCTCAGCTCCAGCACCTGGAGCACATCATCCCCTCCTTCTTCACTGACCTTGGTGTCTGCAGAGCTCTTCACATATTCTCATTCTGCTCTTCTCTGGCTGCAATTTTCATCTGCACAATAACATTTTTTCTCCTTCTTAAATATGTTATCACAGAGGCATTCCTCTCATTCCTGACTGGATCAGCCTCAGCCAGCGGCGGGTCTGTCCTGGAGCCAGCTGGCATAGCCTCTACTGGACATGGGGGAAGCTTCTGGCAACTTCTCACAGAAGCCACTCCTGTAGCTCCCCCGCCGCTACCAAAACCTGGCCAAGCAAACCCAATACAGCTCATGGTAGAATTTTGAACTTGCCAGCTGCACAATGCACCTCTCTGTTAATAGTGTCAACTTCCATCCATACTTGCTCCTGCAATTCTTACCACTCTTCCTGTTTAAAGATGATTTTTATCACTGGGATATGTTTATTTCAAAGCAATTGAAGAGATTGGTTTTGTGGAGAATAGCATTATTATTAGAATGGTGCTTATTTTACTAACCTCTATTATGCAACTGTTCAGTCTTGATTATTAATAATCATTTCCTTTTGATAGAAACACTTCCACAGCAACCAATTATAGTGCTTTGTGCAAACACAGGATTATGAATTCCAGTGGGGAATAAACAACAAGCAGAGTGGAATTTCAAAAACAAAGAGCTTGTTTTCATGCAAATGCCTCAGTGCTAAAAAATTGGGGAAATTATATGCTGGAGAAGCAGAAGTTCCTTTCAATTAGAATGTTTTTCAACAATTTCCATAAGATGCCTAAATTAAGAACTTAGCACTTGCTGGAGCAGTACATCTCATCTGGTGTTCTCCCTCCAGCAGCAGCCAGTATCAGAAATATATAATCACAATTCCTCCTCAAATCCAGTTTCCCTGAAAAGACTCATTGGATGTCATGTCTAGCCCAGTCTGCTTAATTAGGCAGGACTCCAGCCATTTCCAAGCAGAGTTTTTTATTGAGCAGATACAGCTGAAAGAGGATGCCCTGACTTTGTAATTTGTTTCCTGGCTACCTTTGGCAGTGCAGCAGGAGAAAATGGTATCTCTGTTCTGCAAATACTTACATGTATGATTAGTGCTGTGCACTTGATGAGTGGTTTTGTGTCTAATGGTAAGCAGAAGATGAGGAATTTGTAGAACCTGGTACACAGTTGCTCTTTTCTCTACTTGGTCTAGGATAGGGAGATTTATCTTTGAGAGGTGAACCTTGCAGTTTCTTTTAAACAGCTGATAATACCTAGGCTTAAACTGGAACACTGCATATTTTACTCATGTCAAAATCTTCAGATTAGAATAAGACATATACCAAAAATATTTTAAAACTTCTTATTTAATTTTTGTTTCATCAATCAAGAAATTTTGTCTGCATTTTTAACCCCATTTTAGTGTTTATAGCTCCATAGTGAGATTTTTTTTCCCAAACAAATACAGCCTTATACCCCTAATAATGATTGCTTCAAATAAAATTTACCTTCTGTCTGTGAAAACAATTCCAAGGGTAAATAACAATTTGCTAGTGTGTGCTTTAAATAAGCTTTATTTTGTTGATGTTGTATGTGATTATTTGGAAAAGACATTTTATTCCCTAAGAATCAGCTTGTGCTGTGAGGAAACTTGATCACCTGACAGAAGCAGATGTGGGGGTTACCCCATGGTAGGAAAAAAAAAACCAAGGGTTTTTTTTCTAAATTCTCATGGGCCCATTTGAAAGACAGAGACTGCAAAATCAGAGAGCCTCCATCCTCCAAAGGGCAGCTGTGCTCCTGATGTCTGGAGAGCAAAAAGGCACTTCTCACCTAAGGTGAATTTCCCTCAATTTTGAAAAACAATTTAGGGTGGTGAGGCAAAGCAAGGATGGCATAGCATAGAGATGATTTCTTCTTTGAGTTGGATCTGTGCATTTCTCATGTGGTCTAAAGGAAAAGACTTTAAAAAAAAATAAATAAAAAGGCTAAACCCCCCACTGTGGCAGGAGTTGAGTTATGGGCAATCTGGGGTGAAAGTACAAGGTACCAGGAGGGATAAGCCATGAACCTCTCACCAGCCTCACGAGGGCTGTGTTACAGCAAAAGATGGCCCTGAGGTGTGGTGGAAGTTGGCAGGGCTGCGCCTGTGACATGGTCAGCCCTGCTGGAGTGTGAATGCTTTGCTGGGGTATAGCACAGCGCAGTGCACTCCCAGGTGAGACTGGAGAAACAAGGCTGGAGCAGTCCCTGGAGGCTGCTGCTCCTCAAAGCACAGGTGCTGCACTAAAAGCAGTGCAGGAGTGTGCTCAGCAGGGGATGGTACCAGGGCTGAGACCCTGAACTTTTAAACACCGTGTTGTTGTGAAGTTGTGAATGGTGCAAAAACCTCATGGGCCTCTTTTATCCAAAGTGTAACATAGCTAAAGTCAATGTGCTTGCCCTCTTGGTTTGATTCCTCTCATAAACCAGTGTCACAGCTGCCCCTTAACTGCCTGGGTTTTATTAACGTTGTCAGTTTTCCTCAGCTATCCAAAGGGATTCAGGGACCTTAAAAATCAGAATAACCACTCAGGCAACAAAATAACTGTGTCTTAACCTGCCAGGTCTCTTTGTCTAACTTGGAATTTCACAACCGCCACTGCCTCATCAAGGGATTCCAGTAGCAATAATGGAAATACAGGGGAGTTTTCCCCACAAACAAAATCCCCCTGAAAAATTCCTTTACAATTTCTGTAATTACCTTATTTGATAGGCTCTGATTTTTGCTGGTAGGATGGCTCTGCCTTTCCCATGAGAGAGCATCTGATCCTGTTCCAGCTGAAGTCAAGGGCATTTTTGGCACTCGCTGTGATGGGAGCAGATGCAGACTTGCAGAGGGTTCTGTCTGGGGACCTCGCAGTTCAGCAGGGCTTGCCTTGGCTGCCGTGGTGCTTTTGCCTCGGTGGAGTTGCCTTAGTGATGCAAATGATCCCCTCTCTTTCTTTTAGAGCAGCAGTGTCAGTAAGGTCAACTCTTGTAGTTCTGGGACATCTGGTGAGAAAACGCTGACTTAGGAGCGGGACTAGTCCCCAGGCACTGATGCTTTAGTATGATTTGCAAACCTGGCACACATCTGCAGGTTGTGCCTTAGCAGTAAGCTAAGAGTGTGTGGCACAAATATAAAGCCAACGTTTAAAATTTTTATTTTTTTTCCCTTTTATTTTGTTTCTTTCTTCTTGGCATGAGTCTTTTAAAACAGGTGCTGCTATTAAGCCCAAACTTGTTTGTACTTCTTTCTGTAGCTACTGGGCTGGCCAAGGCCTTTTTCCACCTCTATTTACTGTTTTGCATCAATCCTCTATCAGGCTCTTCATGAGACTCTTTTGTTTCTCCTCAAAACAATTGCAGATTTTAACTTTTGTCTTTTATTCACTCATTAGAAAAATTCTTGACTACCCTAAATCTCTGCCACCTCTTGCTATATCTGGAAGTTTCTGGCAGCTCAGTTGTGGTGCTGGCTTGAAGAACATACTCACAGGACTAAAAGCCATCACATTTTCTTCTCCACACTAGTTCTCTGTGGGAGCAGGGAAATATCTTATGTGCCATGCAAGAACTGGGCTCTCAGGAAACCCATAACTGCAGGGGAAGAGGATTCTGTGAGTGCAGTTTGGCTATCCCATCTTCACCTATACACACAGAATCTAGTGGACACTGTTGCCTAGTGATGAGTAAATTGGTCACTGTCAGCCATAAAGACACTAAATCTGTGTCTTTACTCAGGATTGTGGAATGGGGGGAGGGGAGGAATATTCCATCGCAAAATATTTTTTTTATTTAGTAGTTGTTTGTGCTGATTTTCAACACTATTTTAAAAGTTGTGCTGCACTGTGGGCAAGGATAATTTGAACTTGAAGTTTCAACAGCACAAAAGAGATCCCATACTGGAGCTGATCAGGAAAGCTGAAACTGCCAACAAAGAGCTTGAACTTTTCCCACTGCTGGAACCCTTTTTTTCCCCTGATTTTGCATTATTATTTAGTTCCTGCCCTTCTGACTCTCGCCAGGGATAAACCTACTGACCTCATCAGCAGATGTATTTTTAGATGTATTGTTTCAAGCTAGAAGGCTGCAACAGAGAAGGGTCTAAGCATGTGTTACTTTTAATTTGTGCTTTTATGTTTCAGAGTACAGCTAACAGCAACCTTCAGCACCTTTGAAGGAGATGGCCTTGCTGCTCTTCTGTTGTCTTTTACGGCCTCCCTTGACAATGAAAGTTATCTTCGTCACTGAAATACTCTTGGGTTTGGCCACTTTTGATCTGTAACATATTCAATATTGTTTATAACACTGCTAAATAAACAAAATGATTAGTTTGTATTTGACTCCTTATAAAACAGAAGAAAATACTGTGTTACATGGAAATACTTGTTTGATAATTAGTACTTATTACGCAGTATCACAAAGCCTCTCATTGTCAGAATACACGCTGACTCTGCTCATGCCTCATCCTTAACCTGTACCATGAGGTTATCTTACTCGAGCGATTATCTACAAAATGTGCCTGTAAAGACGTGATGCCAGCTCCTTCCTGGACCTCATTCTCCAAATCACAATTAATTGTGAGTTATGTTTGTTCAGGAAAAAAAAAAGAAGTGGAAAGGATTGAGAAGATATTATTGAGGACCTGTTTGTTCAATACTCTTCTGCAACCAGGTGGGACAGTCCACTGATAGGTACCTGCAAACTATAGCCTTCCCTGTTCTGCTGGCCATAAAAGCATGCCCCTAATTTCCCACACAAATGCCACCAGTTGGTTTTATCTGTCACTGTAGGTTAGGTGGTGTTTTGGGTAGGGGAGAGGCTCTTGGCCACTGAGGCTGTCACTTTGAAAGGGATGATGTCTGCATTACAGGCTCCCCTCTAATAGTGTAATTGTGGCTGCAAAGTTAATGGGATCTAGGAATAATTTATTTCAAACTACCAGGAAAAACAACAGGACAAAAACTGTCACAAAACCTAAAGTAAAGGGCACAAAATTATTCAGAAACTTGGATGCTGTGGGATTTGGCCCTTTAACATAATTAACTTCCTCTGACCTCTGTTCCAGCATTATTTACTTCTGATATTTTCAATAGTAAAATAGAGCATTTTTGTACAATAGAGGCCAATTCAAAATAATGAGGGATAACTCTCAAATAGTTAAATTGAGCAACGAATGAAAAAATAGCTGATGATTATATGGATACAAGTGGCCAAACACCTCCCTCTCTTCCTCTTTAGGGCACAGTCCCCTTGTGCTGAGTGACCCCATCATCAATGTTCCAGGTGCAATGAAAACACATGTGCTTTTGGGCACCTCTCTCCTCCAGCTTCCCCAAGGTGTGCAAGGTGGTGGAGAATGTCTCAGTGGATGCAGTGCCACCTCCTCCTGGCCCAGCCTTGAGGCCTGGGTGTACCTCAGCATCATCTCTGTGTGAAAAAACTGCTCCTGGGGCACAGCAGAAGAAAAGTGGGTCTGTCTCAAACAGGAAGGCATGTCCTAAATATCTGAACCATGTACCAGCCCCCAGAAACCTTGAAAAGGAGGGAGGAAGCTCTCTGGGCCACCTCTGTCTTGTCAGAGATGATCTGTGCTCTGGCCAGGTAGGACAATCATGGGGACACTGGAAAAAGCGGCATCATTTTCTGTGTAACTTCACCTCCTTCTCATTGTCTGCTGTGGAGAGAAATTCCCTTGGCTGCTTTGTAGATGGTGTTATATATAGCCCAAACACTTACTGCCTCTACCTCTATGGAAACCTATTGTGTAGCAAAGAAAAACAGTGGAAGATGATTAATGCTGGAGCCCTAGTCCGCTCACGAAAAATCAATAAAGAGTTTTCCTTGCTATATTTCCAGGTAAGAGAAGAGAGGACAATCTTCATTACAACTGACAGTTCCCTCCCCTAGAGCACAAAGGTTTTCCCTTACATCTAGCAGAGAGAATACAGTGTTTTGCACCTGCCAGATGCTGTTGCTATGGCAATTGAACTTCGCACTTACATCAGAGCAGCAAAGCCCCAGGAGTATGTACAGAACAAACACAGCAGAGAGGGGGCTCTGCTGGGGACTGCCAGGTGGCTCAGGACCTTACCTCACTGTTTCCCCATCCAAAAGATTGGTAACTTAACTTTTTCAACAATTTTGGAATGAGCTTCCATTGACCAAATGATGCTGGCTGGGAATCTTCCTGCCAGTGGGTTGTGTTTGGGCTGCTTGCCCAAGGTTCTGTGTGTGCAGGTCTGTGGGAGCTGAACATGTCTTTGGGGTCCTGGCTGCCCTGATGCCTTGTCTGTAGTGGGGCTGTCCCTCTTTGCAGCCTGTCCCCTCCTGTGGCCAGACATATGGGTCATGGTTAGGCAGCTGTAGGCTTTTTAAAGCACTCATCAATTCCCTGAATTCCTTAACTGGCACCTAAATATTCACGAGGTACCATTGTCAGTGGTCCAAATCCCCTCAAAAGTGCACAGGGGCCATTAGGCAACCTACCCCCAACACCTCATTTCGTAAATGTCCCAAGCAAATGCACATTTTGGCTGACAACTTCGACATCAAATTTAATTCCAGAATGACTTTCCATTGTTCAAACACAGTTAACCAGTTAGGGAGCGTGTGTGGTGTAAAAAACACCCAGAGCTCTTTCTTGACTCGACTGCTGCTTTGTTGTAAGAGTACCACATATGAGGATATGACAGATGAATCTTAATCACTGATTGGTGCCCCATCCTGCCAGGCATTGTATACAGTTGGAGAGACTTGGCCTCGAGAGAAATCCCTGTTTATCAGTGTCCTTTTGGCAATGAGAGAGGGTTATAATGCAGTGAGAGGTGCAGCTAACAACTGCAGTGCTGTGCACTCACTGCAAGAAAGAAACTTCAGTTGCACGAAGTGTTATTCTTGATAAAAGGTAATTTTCTATGGAAAATAAGCCCCAAAGCTCAGAGAAATGATATAGGTGAGATGTTTCATTAGGAGAAATTACTAACTAGATTAAATACCAATCAAGTAAGCTCTGAAGCAGCATACTACAATCTTTAGCCTCTAGGACATTGAAAAACTGATTTTCTTACAATTTCTCCTTCAGAAAATAAAAAATGGATGATGGAAAAATCTTCTGCTTTAAACTACATACTCCTAACTCTGATAGCCTCCAATTACCTTGAGTGAGAGTCATACCATTTAACGTCAGTGTCTACATTTCACTTAGAATGTTCATTTCAGCTACTTGTTCTGTGTTCCTTTTCTAGTTAGTGGAAAGACAGTCTTTCTGCTCATCTCGAGGCAGATATCTAACCCTATCTGACAAATCTGACAAGTGTCTGTTTCCCTCCCTGTTTCCCTGGTGGAACTGGTGCCACAACTGGGGATGGGGACAGTCTGTGTTGGGCATTTCTAAGCTTAGATAGTGACATTTTTAATCTTAGAAATGAAGGACAGATCTCACCCTCCAGATCAGCAGAGAAGCAGCGTGGCAGACAGTCAGGTGAGGCTGAAGCCCAGCCATGCTCACCGTGTTTCCTTGAAGAAAGGTTGTGCTTGAATGCTTGCGGTAGCATAGCATGAGGTAAAGTAAGTGGAGTAAGTGTGGACAGAGGGTGCTGAGCTCTGAGCAAGCTATCCCAGCTTTCCCACAGCACAGGAGAAAACATTCCTGGTTCTTTTCCTGCTGTGTTGGTCCTGTCTAGTAACAGTACTTTGTGGAACACTCTTTCATTCTGTGGGTGTCCACAAAAAATTTAATCTGTTGTCTCATGGAGACTGTCACAGAGCAAGTAATAAACTGCTCTGTTTGGGTAATTATAACAAAATCAATCCATTGAATGGCAAGAAGAAAGTCATATACTCAATGGCTGAAGGGTTTTCCCAGTTTTTTCCCTACTCATCTTTAGTTCTGTGTTTTAATCAAGCAGCCACAACAGCTGTGAATTAGCTCCCACAAAATACCACAGGAACACGGCTGAGACAGAGGTTAGTCTTAAAAAAGGATCAGACAAGAGTTTGGGTGGGGCTCGGTGGGGCTGCCACTTGTGAACGTTTGGTGCCCTGGCATCAGCCCATGCAGCAGGCGAGGACAGACAGCTGGAGTTTTTCACCAGGGCATGTTGAAGGGGCCAACAGGCCAGTGAGGAATGTGCAAGTGCATTGAGAGGAGGACATGGGTTTTTTAAAAAACATTTGAGCCCCCACTCCTCCCCCCGAGGTAAGAGTGGTTTATGCTTCACCTCCCATCCATACACCAGTTTCCCTTCAAAACGAACATATTGTACTCTGCAGGGGCGGACAAATTGCTGAATTTCATTTCACTCCTTCAATCTGCTTAATGAATAACAATGAGTTTGAGGGTTCCACTGGATTCCAGCACTGAGCTGAAATTTGCATTAGTAGGTTTTCAGACCTCACTTGAATTGGTTCTGTCTGGGTTGCTTGTCCTTGCATGGCTAACTTCTGCGTTGCTGAACTAAACCAGCCACTCCATGTTCCTCTAAAAGGCAGAAAGAAACAGTCCAATAGGAAATTCTTGAAAGAGATTCATGATGCCAGAAGTTAGTGCATGGACAGATTTCACTTTTCTGCTAGTTAATATGACTCATTTTGGAATTGGATAATTGCTATATGGCGGTGAATTCATCACTTCAAAACAAAAAGAGATGTGGGTGTGTTTATGTGTGTGTGCAGGGCATTAGCATGTACTAGCCACCAAAAGAGAGTATATCTTCAGTCTACTGCCTTGACTCTTTTCCAAACTGAAGTGGAAACCCTCTGTTCTACAAAGACTTGAGGAGGCACTAAAAGCCCAGTCAAATATTGATGGTCTTATGGATTCTGACCACCATTGCTCCTGGGCAGGTGAGCTGTATGTTAGCTCTGTCCAGGAAAGGCTACACATGGCTAGATGCATGACTAAAGTAAAGACGCAGTATTTGCAGTATTAAAACCCAGACTCTGGCAAGGCTTGTCAAGTTCATCCAGGCTGAATCTGCAGTGAAGATATATGATCAGGGTAAAGGTGGAAAAGGATTCTAAAATAATCCTTTTGCCCTTGTGATTGCTATGATTTCTAGTTATCTTGTATTTTAAATATGATTAGATAATATTATAAGTAAAAACACAAGTATTCACAAACATTTTTCTCTTATTGATTCTAGCAAATATATCTTTAGAACTAAATTCTTGAGCAATTCAGGATCAGGCTGCTTCCAGACTTTCCAATGGCATGGACTGGATACCATAGCAAATTAACTACTCCTAAGGGTAGTTAAGGGAAGGGAAGGGAAGGGAAGGGAAGGGAAGACTTCCATCCCACATGTTTTTTATGGAGTGAGGAAATGTAAATGTCTGAAGATCATAGGAATTTTAGCCTCCTTTCACTGAAGACTCAAGTTTTTCCTAAGATTTAATCTAAATCCTACAAATCACATATGAATCCCACTGAACTTGAGTCCTTCAGAGATAAAATCCCATTTCATGAGGCTTTCTCATATTCCAGAGAAGCAGTAGTATTGGAAATTTTCAAAACTAATCAGGATAAGACCTTAAACAATGTTTTGAAATTAGCCTTGTTTGGACCATCAGTTTGAACTAAATGACCTCTAGAAATCTCCTTTAAGCTGAATTTCCCACTTAATCTATCTTTTTCTGCAGGTGATTCTTCCTAGACTGTTTTCATCTTTCCTGAAACACAGTGTTACACAGACATTGAACTACAGCTTGGCTTTGAACAAAAGTTATTTTAGATGTTTATAATCCTGTTCATACACCTCAATATTGTCTTCACATAACAGTTCTGCCTCATTTTCAGCCTCTGATGGATGCAGCACAACCCCTACATCCTTTCCTGTACAACTCTTACTGAGTTTTTCCCATCCCACTAGGTCCCCAGCTGAATGTTGTTGTATACCTGAACTAACTTGCATTTATATCACTGAGTTTCGTGCTATTTTTCAGCCTACATCTCCGGTTTGTTGAGATAATTTTGAATTCTAACCCCATCTTTTGATGTACTTTCACATCAAAGTCTCCTCAAAGCTTGGTATTTACAGATTAAATAACCAGGAGGTTATTAAACACTTCCTGATCTCTCTCTCTGTTCCAACTACTTCTTACAAACAAGCCACAGAGGAAACATGAAAGACCAAAGTAAGATATTCCTTTGCTATTGGATACTACTTCTGAGCTACATTTTCACTGAGAAAAATAAAATCCTGGGTTATGCCCACTCCCAAACAAAGGAAGTGTCATGCCCCAGAGCATGAGAGAGCTGAAATCCTACCAGAAAGAAGGGTCATATCCTGAACCAAGCCAGCTAATACGCTTCAGCGTTGCCCTACTGAAGGGCATGGTGCAGAAGGAACAGCCTGCCTGTGGGAGAATAAAGCTGGCACTTGCAGCACAGTGCTGAGAAGTGCACATTAACATCTTCTGCTGAGCTGCTGCCTTCCTTCAGCGAGTTGTGCTGCCCAACTCCTCACACTGCAGGGCGTCTTGGCCATCTCTGTGTCTCAGGCCCGTGGCTTGTTGGCCTAATATTTTTATTTCATCTGCGCAGAAGAGCATCTGCACAGCTGTTTGATGTTAACCAACGCGTGGTTCACAGTTGTAGGAGCCATCTCTGCCAAGTCCCATTTTCACTGCTCTTCTGATATTTCTCAGAGTAGCCTTGCTCTCCCTCTTTTTCAATTATTAGAGAACCCCCAAGACTACAGAGCACATTTATTAAGTGAGCAGAATTTGTTGCACACTGATAGCACTCTCTGGGAATGTAACTCTGAAGCTGAATGCTTTTGCCATGCACAGATGTCAAGCCCCATAAGGCTGCTATGAGCCAGACATGCAAATGCTGCCAGTCTGTTAAATGGGGGGGAGGGGGGGCAGGGGAAGCTTTCATGATTATCTCAAATTAGCTGAAAACGTGAGAAGAAATTCTTGCTAAAGTACTTTCATACTTTTAATCACCTTTCCTTGCTGGCTCCAGCTGTTACCATTCAAACAGCTGGGCATAAAGGGGCACAAGGTCCTGAAAGCAGATCTGTAACTTTCCAAGGACCCATGGGCTGGACCCTCTCTGCATAAAGAACTCCTTTGGAGTATGCAAATAAATTTGCCACAGGGTTGCAGTCAGCTCATCACCATGGGGGCTGATGGATCAGGAACTATTTACTTCCAGGATGATACTACTGGCCCTTAGCTATTCCTTCAGTGCTGATTGGGGTTTCTGCACCAAGTTCATGAAGTTCATGAAAGTATCTTTGGACAAGTACAGCATAAAAATGAGCGTGTATTGCCAGACATGCTGTGGAGAGCAGAATGGGTATTTCTGCCCTTTGGTGTTGCCTCATTGTAAGCCAGATAAGCTACCTGTGTAGAAGCAAAACCTATCTGTACAAATAATATTTTGTTATTAAAAAAAGAAATTGAAAATTTTGCTTATAGGGCTTTGGTCCCACTGGAAGAGTGCCTGTTCTCCAGTGATTTCTCCCTTCTCCCAAAGCTGGCCTGGAGGAAAAATTATGGAAGCAGTTTTTCCCAACACCCCCTATCTGCAGAGGTCTGAAAGGGCAGCTCACAACAGAGGAAGTACTGGTATAGACACAAAACCAACTTTTTCTCTGAAGTGATAGACTACTGCTTGTCCCAATGCCCTGTCTTCCCTCTGATCCTCTGCCTGGCTGTAGCTTTTCCTTAGTCTTCCACTAAGCACATTCCACTAGAGAATACCAGTTGGATCATTCCTGTTCTCACAAACTCTGTTGTATTAGTAGCAATAGGCCAAATTTCAAATATCTGTGTGATAGAAAGACATAGCACTCCTACTTCTTCATGAACTCAGTTCGCAGTAAAAATCCAGTTTGCGTGCCCAAGTACAGACTTGGATGTTCAACTAGTAGACCCCACAAAGCCTTAAGTGTAACCTGTGATCCATAAGCCTACATGACTAATGTCAGGTGCATTTTTTACTCAGAAATTACATATTTTCTCTCAGAGATAAGAGCTCTGAGTAACTGATAAGATTAAGATTCAGTGTTTAAATGAGGAGATGATAAGGACAAGTACCAATTCTGCTTTTCATGACTGAACCAGCTGCAAGACCTTTCCTGGATGGTTCTTAGGATAAAGCCTCCTGAGGACATTTCATCACTGCTGCTGTCTAGCAAAACCTGTGTCCATGACTGCACCCTTACTGAGAACCTTTTGGGGGAGATTCAGCTCATCTAACAGATTCATAATTGTAGGTGTGTTCATCTGAACTAATCACTCTGGACTCCCTTTTATAATCAATGGAATGCAATAGGCAATTTTAGGCTGTGACTCATCTGACATATCATAACATCTGCTTTAGGATAAAATGAATCATACTCTAGAGCTGTTCTTTTTCTTTCCTTTTTTTTTTTTTTTTTGTTTTCCTCTCTCTCTTGAGGCAGCTGGGAATACTAAATTGGGCAGAGCTATCTACACACCTCTCTCCCCTTTTGCCCTAGGATCTATCCAGACCACAAGAGCTCATAGCCTCTGAATATGTAAGTTTTGCTTCAGCTTTTTCACATAAGCAGTTTGTGGTCTGGTCACTCCTTTGCCATGATTTACAATATATTTACTGGTAAAGTGTTTCAGGAGCAATCTCTCAATGCTCTCTTCCTATATCTCCCCATCATCTGACAGATGTTTCTTCCCTCTATTGCCAGGGAATGGGCAGGACATCATAACATCTCCTGTGCCTTGTGAGTGAAACCTTTGTATTTGCTTAGGGCTGGCTGATTTATATTCCTCCTTTTCTTCTGTCTCCATGTTTTCATGGTGTCCAGCTGAAACCTGGTTAGCTGCTAGTTAAGCACCCTCCCATCCTCAGGTTAAACAGGAAGATTACAACAAACAGTGTAGTTTTTGGAGAAGATGCTGTATTTCAAAGTCACATTCTGCATGAGACCAGTCTCGAGTGAGCACTGCAGAATGCAAGAAGAGCATTCTTGTGGAGAGCTCATCTATTGGCACCTGCAAGAGAGCATGAGAGAGGCCTGTGTTTGCCATTAGTGTTCCCATCCGAGCTGAGAATCCCATTTTCTTGAACCTTGCTAGAATTTCAAATATATCTGCAATGCTCAGTACCCATAGATACATTACTTGCATAATACCATTGCCAAATTCCGTTAGCATGGCCTCAACTTTTATCTTGCATCACTACATCGTTTACCCAGGTCCTAGAGGTTGGTTTTACATTGATGTTGTTTTGAGGTGAGGGCTGCTTGGGGCAAGCTCATGACGCAGATCCATAGGAATTCATTCCCTCCTGCAGAAATTCTGGAGCCAGACTATGATCCCATTGTGGTGTGTAAATTTGCTCACTCCCAAACTGCTGCTTTGCAGGTGGGGATCCTGGAGATCCCTGAGGATCCCTGCAAGTCCTAAAATGTTTTTTTCCCCACCAGCTGCCCTGTGTGAGTGCTCCAGCTGCAATTGGGAAGCTGGGTTGTTTCACCCTGCTATGAGATGCTAGAGTGGTGCAGAGGGCTGTAGAACCATCAGTCTAATGTGAGGCAACAATTTTCATCTTCCAGAGCTGCAGAGAGCAGAAGGCAGTATCCACTGCTGCTGTGCCAACTGAGCAAAGATCATTGCTCATGCCTAGAAAGGCTCTGCTTATGTATCCACTGCAGTAGCTCACTGGACTGCACACTGATATTTCCCATATTTCTAAGTACTTGTTTGTTGTTTTGTCTTGTTTTCTTTTATTTTTTATGGACATTTGGAGAAAAGGAAAAAAATAAAAGCAGGAGAATGGATTACAACCTCTTGCTAGTTTCAGAAAAAAATCCAGCAATCCTATTACTGAAAAGGAATCTCTAGTACAATATTAAATGATAGATTTCTTTGAGAAAGAATTACTCCAAAAAGGATGAATATTCTATTGCATATGTAAGGTTGGTGTTCATCCAGGAGAAAAAAAGGACCTTTTATAAGGTCATATTGAGCAGTAGAAAATGTTACCCATTTACATTCCACAGTTTTTATTTCCTTTAAATATTTTCTAGCAAAGAGAATGGTTTCAGGCTAAGAGAACGCATTCACTAGATTTACTTTTCTCTTTGGTTAGCCCACTACGTATAGGCAAAAGTGTAGTTTTGCTATCTGCTAAATCTGGGCAGTATTTAACAACAAAACCAGCCCAGCTGAAACAAATAGTCTCCTTTGTGGAGGAAGAGAGAATTCAGTGAAAAAGTGGCAGAGATTCAACAAAAAGCTCAGTTCTGAGAGATGCTTAGCAGTCTGGCACCGATCCACCGTGGCCCCCAATTTGAAAACTGCAGATCTAACTATGTTTTTATTGTCAAGCACTTCCTAAGGCACAATGCAAGAGCAAATCACTCCAGATCCAGCAGGACAGAATCCCAAACAAGACGAAGAAATAACCTGAGCACACCTTCTGGGTATAACAGAGGGCTATGAAATGCTATGTCTAGGACAGCTGATGAGGTAAAAAAGTTGAACTCAAGAAGTACCCTATTTATGTGCCATTGGTGTGTGAGCCAGACTTTTTTTAATAGATAATGACTGGTGAGGTAGCTCTATTCCAACCAGCTGGTATCCTGGTCTTCATCTGTAGATATAGGATGGAGGCAATTAAAGTTAATCCTATTACACACGCTACATGGAAGATTTGAGAGCCAAAAAGATTACTTGGCACTTGCTATAAATTATCATATTTTTTGAGGGGGAGTAGGGGAGAGCACATGGAGAGAGTCAGAGTGTTTCTTATCTTCTTTTAAACATTAACACCTCAAAATTTTCATATTCTTGCAGATTCTGAAAATTTTCACTCTGAATCAGTGTATTAGACACTAAGTCTTGAGTTCCCTGCCAGATTTAAAAATAATGACAACTGCAATGAAATTTGAAAAAAAGAAGTTTATTTTTTTGGGTATACTTCTAACTTCTATTTCTGGAAATTTTAAATTCCCTGATTTTAAAAAATTATTTCGTATCTCAATAAAACTGGAATGGTAACTGCAAGGAATCATAAGACCACTTTATATTCACAAAGGTCTATCTGAATTTTTAAATTTTATTGGCCATTTAGGTAAACAATTTCAGTGACTATTGACCACTTATTGCTTTATGAACATTAGAAAAATGACTGTTTTGTGTTAGACTTTCACAGACAGCACTTATTCCCAACAGTGCTAATCCTGGATGACTTGGAAGGTGGATCAGGATATAATGGACATTTTATCTAATTTTCAAGCAGTCATAACTGAGGCGTTTCCTACAGGGATTCTTCCCAGCATGGTTACTTGGTCACCAGCTCTCTGAGGAGGACAAGGCTCAGGACTGCTCTAAACCTAGAAATCCTCCAAAAAACTCATACCTGAAGCTTTCTGGAGGACTCTTCCATCTAATTTATCTTTGAAAGGCAGCATCCTTTCAAAAAAGAAAGCCAGGAGTCAGTGCATGATGTGGATCAGAACAGATGAATATTTCTAGATTTCTCTGGTGCAGTCATGCTGGACAAAAATGGAGTGGATTAAATTGGGGTTTTGTTTCCTGCTACACATCTGCCTGTCAGTCAATGAGTCATGAGCTGGTCAAAAGCTGAGGGGATGTGGTGGCTGGAGTTGCTTTTGAGATACCCGTTTCCCATGCTCAGATTTGACAAAGGCAGCTCTGTGCTGAGCCGCGAGCATAAGGGAGCACACAAGAGTTCTGCACCCCTTTCCTGCAGGAGCCAGGGCAATAGCTCCTGGCCAGCTCCACTCCTGGCACTGCATGTGCAGGCTGATGTGTTGGCTGCTGAAGCATTTTTTCTTGAACATAGTCAGGCTCTTGGGGGAAAGCTGGGGCCACATGAGAGTATCCCATACCTGCGGGCTGCCAACTGGACCGCTGTGAATAGAGGCTGACATTGCCCCACGAGCACAGAGAGAAAGAGGCCATCCTTCCTCCTGTGGAAAACAGCAGAGTGATAATTCTCTTGTTTCCTAATAAGGAGATTTCACAGAGAATTTTAGTTTAGCCAATTTTTGTCACACATTGCTATTTGATTGTTTTTCCTCTCTTAATTAAGCTCATCTGCCAGGACTTACTCAGAGAACTGTATCTAAGAGCCCTTTTGCTGACTGCAATCATCTTCGGGAACAGTTTTTCCCTAAATTATTTGGTTTGTTGTGTTTGGATTTGTTGATCAGGTTTGTTGATCAAAAGCTTAGGGCAGGACTTCTGGTTCTTTTAAGAAATGCTTCAAGATATGTAAATGGCAAAGTTTAAGTTTGGATAATGATATTAGAAGTTCCCATACACCCTACCCTCTACAAACCCCAAAAAGCACAACAACAACAGATCAGAGGTGGATATAGATTTGCTGAGCTTCATAATAGCTACCTTAGTGAACCTGAACCCAAATCCCATAACTTGAGATGATTCATCGTCTCGCAACAGAGTCATCCAAAACTTGGCTTTGTGTGGTTGCAAGGGAAAATTCCACAGCTTTGACATCTCTCAGATTTTGTTATGCTTACACAGTTAATTTTTAAAAGGCAAAACAGATGCCACTTTGAGAAAATCTATGTAAAGAAATTAAAGGAAAAAAAGGATGTTTGTTAACTGGACTAGAATAAAAGGAATAGTGTACAGAAACATTCTTTTTTACTTTTTATACACTGCAAATATGTAAATGCTAACATTGCATTCATCAGAAGAAATATAGAAATAAGAACAATCCCTTACACCAGTAAATCTCTTTTTTTCCTTTTCAGAAAAGTTTTGAGATACCATATTGGTAACTTTAATTTCAAGTTGTTGCTCTTTCCTAGATTTTGGAAAGGAGAGCTTTCTGTGTTAAAAAACCCCAGCATTTTGCCCCAAACTATATTTAGTGTTTAAATATATACTGTTGTGAGATACAGCACGTGCGCTCTTGCCCTTGTATTTTAGTATTCATACTTATCACCTCTCATTTTCTTTTTCCTGGGTCATGAGGAATTATCTGCGTCTGTTTGGCTTCAGAAGAACTTCTGGCATTATTTATAAAATGTCTGCATCTTCCTTATATTCATTTCTACAAATTATAGGTGATGGAAACCCAGCATGTTGGACAACAAGGCAATTGCTACAATGCAATTTCTCAGGCTGTGTCTATCAGGATCAGCCTACTCCTGGAACACTGGGTTCAACTTTCCATTAAACACTTCCAACAAATACATAAGTTTTCCCAGACATTTGGGGTAAAGAAACATCTCTAATCCTGAACAACTGGGAGACAACTCTACAGCAATCCTGAATAAATCTTCCCCATGAAGATCACATAAAAAAATCACATGACAAAATCAATATCCCACTGCAGTCAGGTCTTGAAGAACCAAACTAAGAGACTGAAGCACTCCAAAGTTAATTTTATCCATGGAGCTAGAGGACAAGGGACAAGGCTAGGGAGATGGATCACTCCATATGTTTTCCAGCCATATTGGGCTTGAGAAGCCTCTTCACCTCTCTGTGCATCTTCTTAGCTTTATAAATCCTGGAGGAATTGTGGGCATAAGAACTTTCTATGTGCTTGTGTAGTGCTTGGTGAAATGGGCAGTCATCTTTAATGCTAAATGTAGTGGGCAACTGAGTTGGGAGAAAATAAAAAAATAGAAGCTGCCGGCAGGTGATGGCTAAGGAGGAGTTCAGTTCCCATCTGGACATTCCCAGATAGCCCATATAAAATGAAATGGCTTTTTTAATGTGTACATTAATTACGAGGCAAAGAGTCAAGAAGTGGCCTCATAAAGACAGAGTCAAGTGCAATACTGCAGTAAGCAGGCATGTTGGCAGCAGGAAAAACTAGCAAGACAAGAAAAAAGGAGATATATACATTTACGCAGACTGAATTTCCTCTACGGAATAAAAGGGTTTGCTACACTGTGGCAAATGGCACTGTCCTTGAACCTTAAGCAACCACAGTTCCACTAAGTGTCTGAAGAGAATTGCAAAAAATGAAAAAAGCAAGTGCCAGATGTGGTCTTTTAAGGAGATTATTTCTCCAATTGATGTTCTATGCAGAGGGAAGCTGATTTTGTCCCATCTCAATTTTAGAGTCTCTTGTAAGATTTGCCATTTTTCTAGTCTTCAGTGAACAGAATAATAGTTTGCTTTTTTCCTTCACCTTGGAGCGAAACACTGAAACCTAGAATTATTGCCACCAAACAGATGGGGATATTTCTCATGAAAATGAAAAAGCAAAGACCTAATAAATGAAGAACATTTGAGAAGAGAAGGTTAAAGCAGGCTCTGCTGCACCATTTGGCATTACTATTTTAGCAATGGATATGGTTTCACTAACTAATGCTTTTTTGTGTTTCAACTGCTGCAATGCGTCTGAAGGGAAGGGTGGGCGGTGTTCATTGTTCAGCACAGAGGACCTACCTGACATAGATGCAGTCTGGTCACAAACCTGGCCATACTTCAGCATCTCAGATCTCTCATAGCTCTGTTATGGCCAAAGTGCTGCAGTATTGCCAGGTTTTCTCTCTGGCATCAGCATCACCCTTTCTTGGGGGTCCATTCCTGCTGGGACCAGCTGGTTCATTCTGGCTACTATCATGAGACTGGGATACAGCCATCTCAGGGGTCTGATTTCTGGCTTGTCTCTGTATGCTAGGAAATGATGACGGATAACGTCACTGGTGACCTTGTATTTCTGGTCAAGGGCTGAAACTGATGCAAGTGCGTGAAAATCAGGATGAGAGTTAGGGAGGTGGGATCCCAGGACACCCTGTGTAGTGGACCTGCACCAGGATACTCTGGGTATACCCTGGGTGCCTACTTAGTTCTTCTTACCTAACTTCCTTGCTTGAGGTATCTTCTCTTCCAGAAAGGAGTAGTCTGACTCTCTGTGGTGACACAGTCTCTGCTACATGAATTAGCCATTTTTTGTTGTGTCTTTTTGCTGAGCAAATGGTCTCAACAGAGGAAACTGAATTACTGTTTTGTGTGTTTTGGTGTTTTTGTTTTGGTTTTTTGGTTTTTTTTTAAAGCTGAAATAATTTTCTATTCCTTCAATTTCTAGTCAGCTGAAAGTTTTCTTTCAAAATTAATATATGGACAGTTTTGTCCTCTGAGACCAAAGATGAAAAATTTGAGGCTCAGCAGAGAGTTTATAATAAAGTCAGCAGCCTGTGAAAACCAATGGTCCTAATATAAATTTATAGATTTTAAATCCAGAAAGGACATTGTGAATGCATAGACTTTTACTTAAAAATTCTCACCCACCTTAACTAAGCCAAATAATTTTGAAAAGATAGCTGCTCTCAGTTTAACAATTCAAGTTTTAAATACATGGTCTGGATTTTGTTGTTGTTGTTTATTTTGTTTTGTTTTGTTTTCAATGGGTAATTGCTGTCACAGTAATGACATTAATTCTGTGGTGAGTTTGTCATAACTGTAATACACATCTGTCTCTGTTCTGGAAAGAGTCTTCTCACATCCAAGCTCTTCTCGCAACTGATCAGCTCATACCCATAAACAAATTATTTCCTCCTCTTGTCTTGAAGACTAACCAGAATGAGCTCCTTCATGTTTGAGGAAAGAGCTAAATTGTAGTCATTGTTGCTGCGTAGTGGTCTGGTTGGTTATTTTATTGTTTAGCTGGTGTGTCAGCATCTTCTTCACTTATAGAGAATGAGCTCTTTCCTTTTGGTTCCAGAGCATGTTTTGTGGGCCAATCTGTCCTTGAGAACACCTGTGTTGGACAGTAGATCTGCATTTTTACATCAAGGCCTTTTCTATTTTTGCCTGGTACCCACAGGGATCATCAAAGTCCAACTTCTGGCCCTGCACAGGACACCTCAAGAATCACACTATGTGCTTGAGAGCATTGTCCAAGTGCTTCTTTAACTCTGGCAGAGTTGGGACCATGACCACTTCCCTGGGGAGCTTGGTCAGTGCCCAGTCACCCTCTGGGGGAAGAACCTTTTTCTATTACCCAGTCTAAACCTCCCCTGACACAACTTCAGGACATTCCCTCAGGTCCTGTCACTGGTCACCACAGAGAAGAGATCAGTGCCTGTCCTTCCTATTACTCTCACAAGGAAGTTGTAACTGCAATGAGGTCTCCCCTCAGTCTCCTCTTCTCCAGGCTGAACACACCAAGTGCCCTCAGCCAGTCCTCATATGGCTTCCCCTCAAGGCCCTTCGCCATCTTCATTGCCCTCCTTTGGACACTGTGTAATAGTTCTGTATCTTTCTCATAATTTGGCACCCAAAACTGCACACAATATCCAAGGTGAGGCTGCCCCAGTGCAGAGCAGAGCAGGACAATCCCCTCCCTTGACCGGCTGGTGATGCTGGGCCTGATGCCCCCCAGGACACTGCTGACTCAGATACAACTTGCCATTAACCAGGACCCCTTTCCATGATGTAGGTCCCAGAATCAAATCCGGCACTTGTTTTTATTAAACTTCATATGGTTGACAATTGTCCAGTCCTCTATTTTATCAAGGTCTCTCTGCAGGGTATCCATGCTTTTGAGGGAGTCAACAGCTCCCCCTAGTTTAGTACCATTGGCAAACTTGTTTAGTAGCCCTTCCAGTCCTGCATCCAAGTCATTTATGAAGATGTTGAAAAGCACAGGGCCCAGGATGGAGCCCTGTGGAACCCCACTAGCGACAGGTCACCAGTCTGATATTACCCCATTCACCATTACCATCTGTGCTTGACCGACAAGCCAATTGCTCACCCACCACATGATGTGTTTATCCAGCTGTGGGATGGATTTTGTCCAGAAGGATACTGTGGAAGACAGTATCGAAAGCTTTACTGAAATCCCAAAAGACTACATCAACTGGCTTCCCTCGATCAGCTAGGTGGGTTACTTTGTCATAAAAAGAAATTAAAACTGACGAGCAGGACTTTCCCCCTCATGAAACCGTCCTGGCTGTGACCGATGACTGTGTTGTCCTTCAGATGTTTTCAGTAATTCCTAGAGTAATTATCTCCATAATTTTACCAGGCACTGAAGTGAGACTGACAGGTTTAGTAGTTTCCAGGGTCATCCTTTTTCCCATTCTTGAACAGTGGGACACCATTAGCCAGCTTCCAGTCAGCTGGGACCTCTCCAGATTCCCCAGATCACTGAAAAATCATTGAGAGAGGCCTCAAGATGACATCAGTCTCCTACTTGCTCCTGGCAAGACAGTTTTTAGAATGAATGAGGGTGCTTTGATCTCCAGGATCTCACCCTCTGTAAAACAGTAATGTCACCAAGGCTAACAGGATGAGGGTTTGAGCTTTTGTTGAAGTGTTAAGCAGGCCATTGTTTCACATTTCCTATTGGATCCTTAAAAAATTCCATTTGATCTAACTCCACTGCTCGTAGTCCAGAAATAAAACAATTCCTTGGGGCACGAATGTTGCTCAGACAAAATAATACCAAGTTTTGTCTGCTTTCCCTTGCTGGTATCCAGCATCTTTGCCAGCTCATTTTTCCTCAAAGAGGAAATAACCCATTTCTGGAATTCAGATTTCCCTGACTTCTTGGAAACAGGGAGTATCAAGTGTTCTGAGTAATGTTCCCCTTTGAAACCTTCTCAAAATAGCCTTGAAAATATCTGCCACTTTGAAAGGTTTAAGTTCCCTTGGGGTGTAATTCTGCTGACATTGATGGCATCTGCCAGCAGAAACCCTGTTTCTGCAGTTTCTTCTGTGAGCTGCGCTGCCCTTTGCTTGATAAGGAAAGCTTCATGAAGTAGGTCCAAACCAGCCATGAGTATCTTTTGCTGTGCTTTCTGCAGGCTGTGCTCAGCACTCAGGCAGATCTGATGCTGGTCTGACAACAATTGAACTACCCTGGTTAGCAGGGTCGTCACTCACAGATGAGGGAGAGGGCCGTCCTTGAAAGTATTTGCTATGGAAAACCACAAGTATTTGATCATTTTCAGATGGAACCAATCCTCCCCAGACAATGATTATAAATCAAAAAGCAAAGCTCTCTCACAGTACCAGAAGAGAGGTAAAATTCTCATAATTCTTACTGAACAAATCACATGCAAGTGAGTCATTCATAATTGCTTTATAAAAATAGTGAATAAACACTGTCTTATTCTGTACTTGATTAAGCACGTGTCTAACTTTAGTCAAAAGAACCTGTCTTGTGAGCATAAAGTTGCGGGATTAAGACTCAGTAAGAACAGCACCTTGTGGAAAATATGAATCCCACAGCCAAAAATGTCTTTAGGAGATACAGTTCACTTTTAAAGTGCATCTGCTGCAGAAAGATTTGCTTCTGTGTAGAGAAAGAGCTTGTGCTTGCCTCACTTTCTGTGAATGAAACTACCTCCCAAGTAGCATGGTAGAGACAAGGATTTCATCTCTCTCAAAATTAATTTCTTCATAAATTTATTGTCTATCTAACTGGATAAACGGTGAGAAAGCTGGGTCAATTTTCTTTTCTCCTTGCCTAGTTACATCTTTGTTCACAATATCTTTTTTCCTCACTGCAGTGAAGATATTGGCTGAACTCTGAATACAAAATAAAACCAAGCCAAACCTTTGGGTACAATACATTAAAAGGAGAAAACCTGCACCGTGCTGAAATTACACAATCTCATTCTTTTAATTTAAATGCTATCAGTTTTCTGCCAGGGCAGGAAAACTATCTCTAAAGTCAAATCCAGCCCATGTAAAAGTCAACATGAATGTTTGATTTTGGCTTGAAAAATACTTTCTTTGACAGGTATGGCCTGAGAGTGCCAAGCAGTCTTCAGTCCACCCACCTACAACTCTCCTACTGACAGGTAAGCAAATCCAGCACTCCCCCAATCCGTTTCAAGAGGTTGCATGTGAAAATAAAGCCTTAAAAAGCGCTTGCAAAATAGAGTATGAAGTCTTAACATGGAGGTTTAACAGGTCCATAGACACTGTCCAGATGGTCACTGCCTCTCAGCCCTGCCTTGGAAAGGCTGAGTAGTCCTATATCGCTTATATCTCGACCACTTGGTGGGTTTGCTCCTTGGATCCCTGCAGCTAGAGGGCTGTCTGGGGCATTTATGAACTCCAGCCCCATTGGCTGTCAGAAAGATGCTAAAGAAGCATTGGCCCTAAAGTGGAGTCCTGTGAAACAACACTAGTAACTGGGCATCAGCCTGATGCATGCTCTTTTACTATAAACCTTCATGCCAAATTTGTCGACAGTTGTTCACCTGTTGCGTGATGTATTTATCCAGCTGTATGCTGGACACCTTGCCTAGAAGGATTCTGTGAGACACTGTTTTGAAAGTTTGACTAAAACCCAGAAGCATTACCTCACCTGGATCAACTAGATAACCTTGTTGTGAAAGGAAATTAAGTTTTTTAAGCAGGACTTTTCCCTCATGAACCTGTGCTGGCTGTTCACGAGGGGAAGGTCGTGCTTAACAAACTTAATTTTTAGCAACAGAGTTTTCCTTAGGGGAGTCTGAGGATGTCCAGCACACCCTAAAAGAGATGCCTGTCTTTGGGCAGTGTACCTGCTCTTCAAAACTATGTGAAAACACCTAAATTTAGGTGTCTTAATCTGTGATGTATGTCCTGGCTGTGGTGACACCAGTAGAGGGCAGGCTGCTGCCACTGCTTCTCCTGCTTCCATTTCAGGGACAACAGGATTGTCCCTTCCCACAAAAACTGGTGCAGGTCCCTGTCCACGCAGAGGGAAGAAGATTTCTGAGCAGTCCATACATCTGTTGGTCTTTTCCACCCCAAAATGCCTCTGAGTACTTTTCCCACGCAAATAAATCCTCATGAAGAGGATAGTCAAAGGTATTTATTACATGCAGGCAGAATGGTGCTGCTGCCTTGTCATTGTTCTTAGGATGAGATGCAAAAGATAAGCAAATGCAATAATCAAAATAATAAAAGTTCATATATTTAAGGTTTTCCTTAATGTGGTTTTCCTGTCAATCCTTTGCTCAGAAACATTACACCCGGGGGCTACATCACCTAGCTCTTGGGAATATTCTGGGTGAGTGAGCCTAGCAGTCCAGATCTCATAAAACAAGCCACTTTTCCAGGCCTGGTAATTTTCAGGGTCATGACAGTTCTGGTACTAGGCAGACAGTGAAGTTCCTGACTCATCACCAGTGCTGCCATAGTGTGGTCTCACTAATCTTCTGTATGTCCCTTTTCCGTGTCCTAAGAAGATTTGGGCAAACCCTGTCTTCTTTGAAGCTCAGAGAAAAGTGCAGCTACTCTGACAGCTCCTCGTAGGGTGGCGGACTCATCAGGACTAACTGGACGTATATTTAATCATGTTTATTGCCAAGGAAAGCATGCATGGCAGACCTCTGCAAGGGCTGTGCTGTGCTCAGGGAATGGGATGGCACCCCTCTCCCGATCTTCTTCTGCTGACAGGATCAAGCTGAGATCTGGGTCTTCCCCTGACAACGGGTACAATGGCAGCTCTGATTAATGCTCTTGTCACCTCCTGCATTGATCCTTTAGGCCCTCCTCCTCCATTTCTCCCACCTGGCCTGCTTCAGGAATTGGCTGCTCTGCAAGAAAGCCCCCATCTCTATCACATGAAAACAGCCATGGTCTGTTTCACAGAGTGATCTGGGCTGGGTTGGAGTTGCATGCACTGTTTTGCCACGTTTGACCCCAGGATTCGTCAGGACTGTCTTAGATCTCTGCTGGGCACCCACCCCACATGGTCTGGGGTGGCTCACCCACCTCAGGCACCACCGGGGAGGGGGGGTCAGTGCTCACCTTCAGAGATTCTGCTCACTAGACTCTGAAAATGGCTGTTTCCTTAAATACTGTAGTCTGAATAGGAAAGCCTCCATGCTCTTTTAGCACAGGGCACAAGAGGGATCCACATTCCTGGTATCATGCTGTACAGCTCCGAGGAGCAGCACAAAAGGGGTGTAGGGTGGGAAAAGGCTGAGAGCAGGGGAGTCCATCTCCTCCGGTGCCCAAAACAGCCAAGGTCCAACTCTACCTTTGATCGTGGAGGTTACTACATGGTAATGCAGTGATAAATTTTTGGGAAACTGATATGCATTTGCAGGCTGTTGAGCAGTCCAAGACTGATTTCTGACACTGCCTGCTGTTGTAGGAAGACGATGAACATGGTCAGACAACTAATGGCCTCAGGCAGAGCTGATCAAGGTCCAGCACACTGTCTTGGGAGAAAACATTTCCACACGTGATCTCCTCTCCTGGCACATGCTGGTGGCTGGACTACACTAGCCCAGGACTTGTTCAAACATGCCTGATGTCACACAAGTGTCCTAAAACCATGGCACAGCAGGGTCCTGAGCTGTGCCGGGCAAAAAAATCAAATGCACTAATGAAAGAACAGCCCAAATTTATCAGCAACGGTCTGTGTATACTTTACATCTCCAAGAGTTTTACAAGTGTATGTGTACTTCCCTGTAAAATTGTTATCTTTGTCCCTCCAGGAACAAAAGAGAAAGTTTTTACAGTCACCCAAACATGCCTATTTTATTAAAGGTATATGTGTTTAGTATAAACTGTGACCTTAAAACTAAAAGAGCAATTTTTCACCACTGGATGGCAGAATCTTCCTCTGATCTAACAATCTAACAGCAGAACAACTTGCTAAAATTAAAGAGAAATTGGAACTGTCATAATCAATCTGGTGTCTGATTGAAGTGGAAGGATCTACTGGAAATGTAATTGTAGAGGCAAAAGTTATATTTTTTAGAAACTCCTTTTTGACTATAACACCTGACCTTTTAATATCTGTCCTGTCAGCGCCCCCCAAGATTACTCATCTTGTCAGTGTGGTACTTATGTCTGCACTGAGTGCTTCTTTCTCTTGAATCCCATATTATGCTGCAACTAAATGTCTGAATTACAGAAATCACTATGTGCTTGGGAGACGTATTTAGAAAAATGCTGCAGTTGTTAATATTATAACCTCTTAAAAACACAAACAATAGTAGGTACAAGTACTAAAGTTCAAGTAATATAGTAATTGGACAAGTAATAGCAATATTTTAAAACCAAAAAAATATTAAATTTCTATTTCTTTCTTCATCCTTAACCTGAGAGGGTTTGGGATTAGTTTCTATCAAGCATAGGCTATTAGTTTCTATTAGCAGAGACCATTAAGCAATTCTGAATATTGTTAAGAATCTAGAACTGTGATTCTTTTCTAAGTTCTACTTCCATGGGGATATCCATGTGAAGTTTTTCACAGAGATTTTAGTAGCATTCAGAATAAATCTTCTAACACTCAGCAATCCTTGTTTTAAGGGAACTTTTTAAAATATTCAAATGAAAAAAAATCCCCAAATGATTAACCTTTATATAGAAAACAAAAAGTTTGTGGATAGGTAAGAAACTGCAAAAACCAAGGTGTGACATGAGTTTCAGTGCATGAAACATCCTCTTCCTATCTTTGACTTCTGCAGCATCCTGTGGCAATGAGTTCAGTGACTTCATTATATACTTTGCACAGAGCATGTCTTTAGGAGCCTTCGTTCATGTTATTTTCACCCACCTCTTTCCAGGTCATTTATGAATGCCTAAGCTACATCTTTTTGTTGAAGGGATTTCAGCTTAAGAGAGACAAATTAGCATTTAGACTGAAAGGAACTGAAATATGCCTTTGAGTCACTTCTTCAGCAATGAAATATATATGTCATTCTAGAAAAAGTAAAAGAGAAAGTAAGCAGTGCAATATGGGTGCAAAATAAAACAACAGCCAACATCTCCACAGCGGTAGGGGATGCCACTTGCATTGCCATGAACCACGAATCTCTCCATGTGTCAGCAGGTGCCGTGCTGGAGCAGTGTCAGCACGCAGCAGCAGCAGCTCATGTGGCAAACCATTGTGAGGGTCTGGGAAGTTGCCTATTCTTCCACTTCTGGCAATTACCTCTTCGCTCAGGATCTCAGCTAGCCTTGACTGAAGCTCTCCTGTAGACCACCTACGATCTGCCCCATCCTCCCTCTGTGCGAAGCAGCTCTCCTGATGTGTTGTCCAAAGAGCATCTTAACTCTGGAAACTGCAGAGCTGCATTTCCTTTGCACAGCACTTGTTAAGCTGTGCTGGAGGGTAGGAAAGCCTTGAGAACATCTGGATTATAATTAAACAGGAATTTACTGTAACTAGACGTAAATGGCTTGAACAACAAATTTACTGCTGATAAAGCAAGTTGAGTTTACTGAGGTAATCCTCTGTGTTTTCTTCTGTCCTGAATAAAATGTAGCTTGTAATTTATATTGGGGGAACACTGGAAAAGCTTCATTTTCACTTGAGGGCTAATTGCAGGTCCAATGAAGACTTTATCAATGACATTACCCAGCAGCATTACTGTTTTCCTCAGTGCTGGGCTCATTAGAGAAATGTAGAATTCAAGCTGATGATTAAGAAGTGCAAAACCAGATGCAAGGCAAATAAACCATCACTCATGATGTTTTAAAATATCCTATTAAAGCTACAGTGAAAATACATGAAGAGTTTGCAGCATGACCTGCAATTTATTTTTCTAAAGACCTCCTCAATCAGCAGAGGCACATCAGGATAAATTCCCGGCACTCAGACTCAATGCTTGCATGTCATTGTTATGCATAATCTGGTATCCATAACAGGGTGGGGCATGAAATACACCTTTTAGGCATTTTTGGCATCAGACCGTCAGGTCTGAGTCCACCCTCATCATGTTTGTCAGTCCCCCTTCCCTTTGGGAGCAGGAGAAGGGCAGTCAGCCTGTGCACTCAGAAAGGCTGCGGGAAGTGGGTTTCTCTTACCATGACCTGATGGGCATGCAAGGGTCTCTGCTGCTTTCCCTGTGAGCTCCTGCGGAGGGCAAGCCCTGCCTCTTCTGTTCCCTGTTTTCTCACAGAAACCACTGTCTACTTAGTCCTTGGCCTTCTATTTTTCTTTCTTTTTTTTTTTTTTAGGCATTCACCTACCCCAGGGATGGTACAGAGCATCATCTGCGCAGATAGGTTCCTTGAGGTCTCCTCTGATGTTTCACAACTACAGTAATGCTATTGTTTATGCCTTACACTTGCCACACCTCTGCTGTGTTACAGTTAGACGTCATTTTAGATGGATGACAGAGGATGTTTTTCCTTCTTTAATACATGGGGAACTGCTAAAGAGGGTGCTCCCAATACACTGCTAACAGAATATAAGGCTCTGAGTGGCTGACTTCTGGGGCAGCTCTTGTTTGATGTCACACAGCCTTCAGTGCCGTGTTCTCATCCACTGCATCGCAGATTCGCTTTGGAAGAAGCCAATGGACTAATTTGGCATGTCAGAGCTAAAGTTGCGAAATCCTTGGGTATATCAATGTTTCAAAGCACAGTCATAAATGTCAGCAACTTCAGCGATGGAATGAGTTACAGCTAAATTATGGCTTAACCTGTCATGAAGTGTAAGCTCTGAAAAATTGGTAATTCTGCCTGTGTTTGGTAATGTATGTCTTTGGCTGAGGTCACCTTGAGAAGTCACTGCTGACTGTTTAAAAAATGGAAAATATGGTATACAACCTGGTGCTTACAAACTATTCCTTAATTTTCGCTTGTGCTTTGCACATTCCTTTATTTTTCCAATTTCTTCCCTCAAGGTTATCCCTGCTGTATGAATGTCCCTGTGACATGCTGCTGTCTTTCAGTGTTAATGTCACAGATACAGCGCTTTGTCTCACTATTACTCTGTTCCTGTATGGAAAACAACCCAGCTAACCTTGGAAAACAATAAAAAATGCTATTGGTCCTCCCTTTATCAGTGTCACCCAATCCACTAATGAAATGCTAATTGAAAAGTTTTTATTTATGGCCTATCCCTTCTCAGTAAGTTCAGGATTAAAAGTAAGGGTTTCCTTAACAGAACTCCTCAGGGCTCATTCCTTTCCTCTGGCAAAAGGACTTGTGAGATGGGATTCAAGCTTGATGTCCTGGATGTGAGGAAAAAGTCCCAGCGCTTATTTCCAACAGGTTTTTCATCTAACAGTTCAAGTCCTTCTTAAGGCCATTCTGAAGGCTGAAGGGGCCCCTTTCTTCTTGTGCCAGCTCTGTGTGGAGGCAAACCATCACCTCAGGACACTAAATTGTCTGGTTTGCCAAGGTGGAAATTTGCTTCTGCTTCAGAAAATGGGGTCTGATTTGTGAGGGCATTTGGGAATGAATAGGAGGTGCCATCTTTGTGACTCACTCTCTCAGGCAAAATGCAAAGTAGGGTAAAGATTGTATAGCAGCAACAGGGAATAAATAGGTTTCTGTTTTGCATAGCTGTTATCCAGGGAGACAGGGCTAGAGCAAACATATTCAGTGATAAGTCTCCTTTTTTTGTCTCATCGCTGGGTGTAAAAATCACTGCTCTAAGCTTGAGTAGGAAGGATTTGACGCACAGCAAGAAGTGGCCAGAATAAATGAGGAGACATGAACATGGACCAAAGTGGGTTTGTGCTGAGAGGAGCACCTGCAGTTCTTGTGAAGAGAACTACAGGGGAGTCTCTGCAAATCCAGCCTCTTTATTTTTTATTGTAAAAAATTAGAACACCTGCATGACAGGGAAATGAAACTCCCCATGTCCCTCAAGCAATGGTGGTTCACATTCCTCCAGAGGTTCTTATTATCTTGATGGTCTTTGGAGGGCAATGAGGTGATCAATGGAGAACTCCTTCAGCTATTAGTCTTCCTGGGACTGAGTGGTACTGCAGAGAAATAAAGCTCCCAGAAGACAATGGCCATTCCCATGGCCTCAATACATTTTATTTCTGTAAGTGGAAGAAAGGCTACAACAGAATTATTCACCCTCCCCCCACTCCCCATAACTTCCTTCATTGCTGCTGTATAAATTAAAGCTTGTGAGGGTTTTTCTCCTAAGCAGATTCTCAGGGCAAGTGCAAAACTCATTAAATGGAAACAAATGTTCAACCCTTCCCTGTTATTTCCATTCCCGGTTGGCCTGTTAAAAAAAAATCTTAAAACTGAAATAGAAAAAGGTAGGAGTTTCCTGTTTTGCTAACTAAAGAGAAAGTCCCAGGCGAGCCCTGGTGCACACAGTGAAACCATCTATCCAGCCTTCGACTGGGACTGACCAAGAAGGGAGAGGCAGTCTCAGAAATGGGTGCAGGAATGCTGAGCCCCAGGAATAGCTGGTGGAGAACAGGGAAATGAGGTATGTGTCTCCTTTTTGGAGCACTGCCCCAGGCCACCTCTCGGTGCAGACCTGTGTGCAGGCAATGTGTCAACACCCGGCAGCTTGAGGAAAGGCTTTATTTCAGAGTCACAAAATCACAGAATGTTCTGAGTTGGAAGGGACTCACAAGGACCATCGCATCCAACTCTTACATGAATGGCCCCTGTGGGGATCAAACCCACAACCTTGGCATTATTAGCACTGTGCTCTAACCATTGCCATTTACTAAGAGTAGAAGCACTCAGGCTGACTCCAGCCCTGGTGCAACGAAGCAAAATGCCACGGAGATATATTGGCTTCATGGAAACACAGAGTTTGCCCCTGCAGCGATCAGACGGAGTTGTAAATGCTGAAACTGCATAAGGACTTTGACGGGGTAAAACTGCCATGCAGCGCCAAACAGAGCCCTTCACAGCCTCAGGTTGTGAAAACACATTGCCAACGAACAAAACACAGTGGAAACCACAATTTCCTAGAACCTTTAGCCGGGCTTTACTGGGGTCCATGTGTGCTGGAAACAGCCATATTTCTGCATGGCGACTCGCCAGCAGTGTCGGTGGGGGTTTGGTACGAACTCCAGAGCCCACATGGCAGTTTTCCTTTGCCCTGGTATGAACTAAGGTCTTCATAACTCTCTGTCGGTGAATTGTATTAGCTGCAGTTCAGAGTAATCAGTCTCTCTTGGGAAGTTATCATTTGACTTTCGCACTTGCCCTTACTAAGTAATACTATAAATCTTTGTATCGTCTGGCTGCAAGTCTGTTGAATACTTGGTGACTGGAGTGGAGGAGGGAGGGAGAGAAGCACCTCTTTGCTATGCTAAAGTCATTCAGAGTGTTGAAAAAAGAGAGATGGATATGGCTTATCTTCCTAATGAAATTAGCTCAGTTTGCAATGTTACAATTTGTGTTATCACACTTCAGAGCTGGGGAGGAATAATTATTTTCTTAAGTGTATGTTTTTTTGGAAAATGAAAAGATATTTTTAGTTGTATCTTAAAATGACTTCAAAATAAGATCCTTTCAATAGCAGAATTCACAGGTTATTTGTAAATGTCATTCCAATGCATTATAAAACAAAATATTTGAACAAGACAGACTGGGGGAGAGGTGGGGAAATACTGCTTGCAGGTGGAGCACCCATGGCAGAATGTGGGGAACCAGGTGCTAGAGCAAAGTATGCTACACTTGCAGAATAAACGCCCTGAGTCATAAGCCTAAGCAATTGCAATCCAGAAAAAGAATTGGATTTCCCAAGGGTGGGATTTATCTCATTAAGTTCAGATCTTGCACAGTCATCTGGAGTCCCTTTAGAAGCTAACAGACTCAGCTCATTGCAGGTGTACTGGAATGTGGAGCTGACCTTGCTTTTTGTTCCTAGTTATCTGAACACTGCTGTTTGAGTTGCCCCTTCACACAGGCAAAGGGGCAATTTCTTGTCCCCTGCACATTTGTTACCTATGTTTATGTGACGCCAAGTGGAAGAACAGACCCAAATCCTCTAACTCTATCAGCATTTGTAACAGGTATCATCTAGTGGGCAGCTGTCTTGGGGTGGATCAGTCATTACTAAGGGGTATTAGGTGCAGCACAGCAAGGTTTGCTTTAGGAGCTGCTTTGCCGAAAGGCAACCTGGTCTGTTGAGGGTACATTTGCCTTATTACACCATGGCAACATCACAGAGACCGCTAAGCCCTGAAGTCTGTTCAGAAAAATGAGAGCAATAGCTGTGCCAAGCAATGCATTAAAAAAAAAAAAAAAAAGAAAACAAGAGCATTGTACTCAATGTTTGCAAGGCCATCAGCCACATCCATCAGTAATCATATCTATGAACATGATTATTATTAATAATGTACCCTTCAGTTCTGAACTTCCTTAATTTAAGTATTCATGGCACTCAGGTACCAGCTGAAAGGCTTCTGATTTTTTTCCCCCTGAATATTACTAGACAAAATTACTATCAATGATGGGAAATCTTTGAAAAATGTCTTACTGTGAGAATTCAATCTTGGCATCCTGTTTTGTAATATTTGGTACTCTGTGAATGCCTGCAACTAGAGCAGACATGGGAGGGAAATGCATCCTTGAGCGCATGTTTAGTGCTCAAATTCAGCTGCAGCACCAGATTTGAATGAGACTGCAAAGCAGGACAATCACCTTTTACTCCTGAATGCTCTTGAGGTCAAAAGGGAGAAAATGCACCATTCAGCTATAGAGACTTCCAGTTTCTGAGGCAATCACTTATTTTTTGCTGTTATCAGCTACTTGTGCTGCCGTCTGTTATAAAAAATGACTCCCACACCCTTTATATCCTTGTATTGTGCTTGTTTATGCAGTTCTGCTGAGGCACTTATGAAACAAACTAAGGAAGCTTGAAACTAATCTTCATATTATATTACACATGTGTGAGTGTATGTGTGAATACATATATATTTCTCTGGAGATTGGTATAGTCAGGCATCCCTGGATACATTTATATATCTCCTAAGGAGAAAAGTGTATTTTACTATTAAAAAAAAGTTTATGTTTATCTATATCATAGAATCATAGAATGGTTTAGTTCAGAAGGGACCTTAAAGATCATCTAGTTCCAACCCTTGTTCTGTGGGCAGGGACATCTTTCACTAGCCCAGGTTGCTCAGAGTTCCATTCAGCCTGGCCTTGAACACTTCCAGTGATGGAGCATCCACAACTTCTCTGGGCAACCTGTTCCAGTGTCTCACCACTCTCATGGTAAAGAATTTCTTCCTACTATCTAATCTAAAATTATTCTCTTTCAGTTTGAAGCCATTCTTCTTTGTCCTGTCACTACATGCCCTTGTGAAAAGTCCTTCTCTATCTGTCTTGCAGATTCCATTCAGGTACTGGAAGGCCTGTTAGGTCAGCCTGAAATTCAGCCTTTTTTCCAGGCTGAATAATCCCAAATTTCTTAGCCTTTTTTTATTGGGGAGCTGCTCCATCAACTTGAGAAAGGTGCTCTAGTCAACTTGGTAACTCCTCTCTGGTCAATGCGCTGGTGATATCCCAGATATTCCCAGAGCTGGATGATATCTATTTCCACACATAAAGAAAAATTAGAAATATATGTGCAAGATAGTCAAAAGCCCAGTGTTTATTCCTGTATTTGAAATTAAGTGATGTACCTAGGGCTCTGATTTGCCTATGGAAAGCAACGGTGGGGTCCTTGCCTCAGACATTCTAACATGCAGTCAAGTCCTCTGAAGCTTAAAAATGCTCAGAGGGAAATTACAAGCCCAGTCTATCTCTGTTGTTGCAGACATGTCCATAAATATGAGTTATGCAGTGTAGTTTTCTGGTTACCTGCTCCTAAAATGTGTGTTGCACATAGGTCTATGTGAAGAAGAAAGAAGGATTGTATGCCTTGTGACTAGCTTTTTATGGGAAATACTAGTTTCAGCTTAAAATATAGCAGGGTTTAGTGGTCTAAAATTTCTTGTGAAAGAGGAAGGGTTTTGATTTTCAGAAAGGATGGTTGACTGGGAAACAAGTTTGATTTGCATTTTTTGAGGAAAAAAATCGACATTTTTATTATATTCCAGGGCAACACTGTTTCCCATTTTTGTGGGCAGTAGGGAAAGCATATTTTGTGAAACAGTCTTTAACTGTCTTAGTGCTTTAATGTATGTGAGACCCAGCACACTAAAAAAAATGTGTTTGGTGAAAACAACGGGCCAGGTGCCAGACTACTGAAAATTGGGCAGTGAAAGAACTTTTCTCTCCTGTAACAGAATCAGAGGTATAAGTTACAAAAAACACTCTGCCTGTTTTCCTCCAGTATGTGGGACTCGCTTCTGGGAATGCTCACCTGGAAGCAACATGGGCTGTTTGTGGAGGGAAAGTGTTGCAACAACAGGTGTGAAAAACTGAAGGAAAGCCAAAGAGCAGGTGTTGTGGTGCTCTTTCTATCTGCTTGTTTTAGTTAGTTCATTCTGCCACTAGGAAGTGGTCCCCACTTCCCATATTTGCAGCAGAGCACTCCCAGAGTGTAAAAGAAGCCAAGGGATGCAACCTTCAGCCCAGCTAGCAGTATCAGCTCATTAACCAGTGCTGTGTCTGAAGATAAAATGCCAGGAGGAGATTGTATGAGAAATACTAATTCCCACTAATGGTTGAGAGCAGAGGCATGAGCAACAGTGCGATTTGATGCATTTTCTTCAGTAGTGAAGCAGGTCATCTTGGATCTGCTCCAGGCAGCTTATTCTTGGCTTGTAACAGAGTGAATAAATATCACTCCTTGCTTGTAAGGCCAGGTCCAAGTAGGTGATTTTCCCCTGAGGAAGCTCCATCAACCCATCTGCAGCTCTACCATGTTCCTTTGATTAGGCTGAGTGCATTATATAGTAATAACCCTCCTCACTGCTTTGAAAATCTGTATTAGAACCAGCAAACAGGGTTTGCGTGCCAGTGTTGATGGACTGATGGCCTGAGTTTGGTGACAGCAGCAGCACCAACAACAGCAGCAGGGTATCATTGCTTGGCAAATGCTGTGGCAGGCCAAAGACAAGAGTGAGTGAGCTCATGGAAGCTAAAAAAACATGTTCCTGGAGGTTGTTGTCACAGCTCAAGTCCTTACATCTGTAGCCACTGACCATGTAAGTGAGCAGTGGGAGTGATCACTCCCTAAGGGAGGTGCCACTCACCTGCTCGCCCAGGGTGGCTGCTCCCTTACACCTGCCCTGGAGAAGCCTCTGCCTCCAAACATCCTTCCTATGTAAATGACCACAAGGACCATTTTAATACATATTTTATTTGCAACTGAACTCTCCATGGGTAAAGAGAAAGAGCTCCTCCTGCAGTGAGGTAGTGGTGCTGGTAGGTAAAATTCCTTGTGATGGAGTGAAGAAGGAGGGAACATTTCAGTTGTCCTTTGACTGTTTGTTCCCCTCTTTGTGTTAACAGGCAACCAAAAGAAAAAACAAAAAGTAATATATAAACAATAAACAAAATGAAGAAAGCTATAATCCATCTTTTCCTCTCAAGAGTTCTGCACCATGAATGCCAAAAAGCCACCAAAATACCCAAGGCTGCAGCTGAAAGTCCTTGCTCGAGGGCACTGCAGCCAAGCTAGGGCACGCCCTGTGAGAGGGAAGAAGAGCTCATGTCACTTGTACGGTGACAGCAAACATGGCACCATGGCACATTTGCTACAGGAGCAGCACTCTCACTGTTGTGTTTTATGCGGCAGTGCAACACTTTCCAAGAGGGTAAAGCCACAGGGTCAGAGTCCATGGGAGCCTGTGTTCTTGCTGGTGTTAATTATAAGCAAGTGGAACAGGGTAAGAAATGAAAGCCATTACACTGGTGCACAAGCTGCTACTTAAAAAAAAAAAAAGGCATTTCTGATCATCTTTTTCCCAAGACTGTGTAAGAGTTCAGATGCCCCAGGATAGACATGCTGACCTCTGCAGTTCCAAAGCACAGCCAGATTGCTCTGGGCTGTTGGCCCTCACATCACAAACATTTTTAATGAAGGGAAAATTCCCTAGAAAATACCGAATTTTCCTTTAAGCTTCATTTTATCCTTCTACAGGATCAGTGGAGGTTTCCTCTATAAAAAATAGGGAAATGCCTACCTCTTTCCATTATCTATACTGCCTGACAAAGGCAAAACACACCTCTATTGTAATTTGCTCATCCAAGAACAGGTGGGAACCAAACCCATGCTGTGGTGCTCTCTTGGGGATGCAAAGCCTTCCAAGGATTCTTGATAGCCCTCTGGGGCAGAGCCTGAAAGCACCTCAGAACCAGCCTAAGGGATGTCCTCCAGCCTCAGGAGAAGCCTGTGTTGATCTCCGTTCCATAACAAATAAACTCTCCCCAAGGAAAACCTCTGATCTCAAGATGTGGAATGATACTTAACATGTAGGTCGTGCTACAAAAGATGAAGAGTTCTGCCTGGAACTCTGAAAGGTGCACTTGAAATAAGAAACCTTGGTCCTATTGAGTGCATGCCTTGTGTGTGCCCTTGGTTGCTCAGCCAGGAGGTCCAGCCAGCAGTGCGCTCGGGGCTGGACATTTACAGCCCTGCAGGAAACCTAGGGCTGAGAACTGATGTGCTGACTAGCAGCACTCACCCCCTCAACAGTGGGCTGTCTTCTCATGTCTCTTCTTGTCCACGTTGAAGATTATGCAGTGAATGAAAATCCATCTGATGGGGCTTGGCCTGCAAACACGGCAGGCTGGGGAGGTCTGCACAGTCCCCAGAGCACTACATGGTATTCAGGGCCAGTTTTAATTATTTTTAATAGAGCAAGTGTCTCTAGTTTAGCCATGTTAAAAACTTCTGAGTTATATCTACAAACCTAATAGGTACCAAAAGGAATTCCTGCTGGGCTTTTACTTGAAAGATTTCTGCTGCTCGTTGCTGAGGGCTATCATCTCTACATCTTTGCAGGATTTGTAACCTCAAAGATCAAAAACCCAAATCTCTTAGTTGTATTTTTGTCCCTGAAATCCTGTACCCTACTTTTTACCTTTTACCAGCAAGGTCTGTGATTTCAAAATGCAGCTGGTAGCCCCCGTGCCTCTCTGGGCTCAGGCCCTTTCTTCTCCTTTCTTTTGTGTACGTGTTTCCTCCAGTTTACCAGCTCCATAAAAAAAAAATAGATAGCTGTTATGATTATACTTCATGCTGAGTTAAATGTTGCTAACAGTGTTAAAGGATTGCTAGAGAACAAAATGCCCCCTGGGTAAAAATACAGTAGTCAAAATACAATTTAAAGCAGCTGAGTTTCAAAAGGGCTTTAGTTGGGCAAACAATACGTACTTTTGTTATCAAAATATATCTAGATCAATATTGCTTTTTAAAATCACATGGCATCTCTGCTGAAAGATTACTGCAATAAAAATTACTCTGTCTAGGATTTCACATTGGGCTTTGCTCTTTAACTGAGAGAGAGGTTAGAGAAATGCTGATGCTGAGGGCATTGGGATACCTCTGAAAGTTCTTCAACTTTTCTTTGGTATTTTCTGGCCGAGGGATATAAGAAAATGGAAGTCAGGAATAGTATTTGCTTTAGGTCCTGCTAAGTTGCAAGACAGAGGGTTATAAGGCCGAGATGTTACTGAACCCTGAAACCAGGTTGTCTTTAGGTTGTTTTTTGAAAATAACATTCATTAATTATGATTTTCTTTTCTCTTTGGGATACTCGTACTTGGATTTGTGCTACCACCAACTTTTCAGAAAGAAAAAAACAGAAGGAGGTGTTTCACAGTGCTTTGACTTTGTAAACTTTTAAGGTCTTTTGTTGGTGGTGGTGGTGTTGTTGTTGTTGGTATTGTTGTTGTGTTTTTTTGTTTAGTTGGTTTTTTATGGGAAGGGTTCTTTTGACAGATGTGTATGGTTTGCAAAAATCTAGTAGGAACATGTGGATATTGGAAAAGCCCATGTCATTTCCATCTGTTAATACCCCATCTGGCTCCCTTAAGACTCCAAGCCCTCTGCAGTTTCTTATCTCATCCCAGTCTTGATGTGGCTTTTTACATTACTGCCCCTGCAGGGATGAAAACAAGCCCCACTGACAAATAACTACATGCACCACAAAAGTGCAGCTTCTGGACCAACCTCCCCATCTGTACCTTGGGCCAAGGGCCAGACGCTGGGAGCTGGGAGAGAAAAAAGGATAGAGCTCTGATCTCTTCCTTTTCTATACACTTGCTTGCAAGTGGATGCAGAATATCCCTGCCACGGTGATGCCAGTGCATACATTGTCAAAGAGGCTGAAGGATGGATAATAACTTCCTAACTGCATTTATAAGGAATATGAATATGTTCCACAAGGCCTGCTAACAAGCTGTAGAGGAGTAGCATGGAAATTGGCATCCCTCTGCCTCCGTTGAGCCTAGCAAATGCTATTTAGAGCAGTTTGTTTTAATTTTAGTGGTGAGATTTGCTTTAAAAGCTTGTACTCTCTATAGTATTATGCAACATATGCCCTGAAAGGCATGTTATTTAATCTGTTTTCTTGTTTGTGCACTATTTAATGCAAAAGGGAAAAAAGGAAATGCAGAGGTTTTCTACTGTCTTCCCCTGAGCAGCTTTTTGAGGAGGGTTGAGCAGCAAAAGCAAGGGACATACTATTTCTGCTCTGGTAGAGATGGCACAGAGTGGATGCATTTTGGATGAGCAGGGACAAAACCTGAAGGTGTGGAGCCAAACTCTGCCTATCTCTGTATGCAGAAGGAGAATTTGTGTTGCCTCTTAGAATAAGCAAGATGGGGATTGTGCATTTTGGTGTCTCACAGGCACTCCAGCCATTTCAGGGCGTGGCAAGAACCTTATAGGGCAACTGCTATCTGGTACTAGTGATGCAGCTGTATGGGTACAGCTGGGTCTCCTCACACCTCAGTGATGGTCTCAGTCCAAATCTTCAACCAGAAAGCTGTGACACTTGGGCGGGGGGTGGGAATCTTCTTTTTTTAGCATAAACTAAAGTGCAGGATTATTTTTGTTGCAAACCTCAAGAATAAATAGCTCAATAGGCCCTGTCTGTACCATTTCATGAAAAGAAATCCAGGACAATTTCTACCAGGGAGACAGGTTCATTTGCAGGGAGGGGAGGGGGGTGAGGTGCTGCTGTACAGAAAGCAGAGTTTCCTTCCTTGGTTCAGCTTCAGGCTTTCTGCCTGGCTTTCAGCTTCTGGCCTCATCCTGCACTTCTCCCATGAGCTGAACTGAAGTGGTTACATTTGCAGAGGGCTCTGGAGAGCACCCTCAGCCCTGTGCTCAGACATGGCTGCTGGCACATTGTCAGAGTGGTGTTTTGGGGCATTTTTGCTCTCAGGAAGGGCAGTTTCATTTCCCACCTTTTGCCAGCAAGAAGAAAGTGACTCCCAGGAAATAAAATACATTAAAGCCCTGTTGGTGGAGATATTTTCCCAAGGAGAGATTGGGAGGGTACGGGGTTGAAGGAAGGTGAAGAAGGAAAAGGCTGTATGCAGCTTCTGGACAAGCATTATACAGAGAAAATTCCTATGCCATTGTTGGTCTCCTCAGCAGCTGACTCTTTGCCAAGACATGAACCAAACCTTCAGGGCAGAAGCGATCTGGGTGAAGCCCGGAGAGCCAGCAAGTTCATCCAAGACAAGTAGTTCTCCATCTTAAAAAAGGACAGAAAAATGAGATACCAAACTTCTGCTGATCTGACAAGCTCGTGGTGGTGCAAGCAGACACAGGTCAAGGCCCTCGGATGTTGCTGGTCTCTGCAGAACTTTCCCTCGGGTGCAGAGCGGACACCCTCATCAGGCTTCCTAATGCAAGTCATGCTTTTGAGCTTGAGAGCCTGGTGCATCCCCTGCCCTTCCAGACTCCCCATCTTAGGGTGCTGCTTGCCTAAAAGAAAAGTGACACAATGTGTTACTTGGCTGGTATAGACAAGGGGTTTTTTTGAGGCAGTTCAGGAGAAGTGGAGGAAAGAGACTTTTCAGTCCGGATGTGGGAGTCCTAGCGCCCCTCTTCCAGCAGCTGTCCTGGCTGGGCTCAGACCCTGATCTTTCCCCAGGAAGATTTTTTCAGTGAGTTTTCTCCAAGGCTGTGCAGCTCCTCTGTTCTTATGGCCCATGGCAGCTTTGGAGGAGACAAAGACTTTGCCTCTCTCTCACCCTGGGGCAGCCTCTATCGCCTCATGGGATAGGAGCAGTTCTCAGCCTATCCTGACATCTCATTCTCCTAGCAAGCGGAATTCCTGCCTGTATTGTGTCACGGGCATACTGTAAAAAATACCAAAACCAAACCAACCAACCAACCAAAAAAAAGCAAAGTGCAGTGTTTCCCGCAGATCTCCCCAGCTGCATGATGTAGTTGTGATCAAAATACCTGAGGCAACATCATGGGCTAATGAAAGGATTTTCCTTGGCACAAAGGAGCATTCTCAGGCAACGGCTGAAGGAAATAGGGCAAACCCAGACATCAGGAGCAGCAGTGCTTGAGCTTCCTAAATCCTTTATCTTTTGTCATATGATCTGACTATCACAAGTGACCATACTCTGAAAAACTCATCTTGACAAATATTCTGATAGCAAAATCCCTCTTTAATCTAGTTGGCATCAGGTCATGCTGGCCTTTTTCATGCTGCCAGAGTAACTGCAACAGTGATGATGCCTAGAAGGATGTGAGGTGCATAAGAGTAATGGCAGCTCTGGTGAAGGAATGTAAAAAAGATCTGAAATTTCAGTAAGTACTTCCCCAGAGATCTGCCCAGAGTGCTGCCCAGAGGGATCAGAATTGTCCCATGGAGCAAGGCTTGTACTGTAACCTCCTACCAAGAGGGGCGAGAATAAAACAGGGCCCTCATTTTTTGAGAGCATGAGGAAGGATCCACTCATCAGACAGAGGTTTTCCTTCAATAACTGAGTATGAAAACAGGCCCTAAATAAAATAAAAAGAGGAAAAACAAGGGAGTGGCCAGGCTTAAAAGCAATATTCAGGGTGGTATGCTTTGCAGTCATGCACAACCATGTTCTGGGTTCTTGATCTACCTCACAGATGTGTTATGGCCAGTAAATCTAGAAGTACCTCAGTTAGAAAATAATAATAAAAAAAATGCATGGAAACCAGCTGGCACCTTTCTAAATCAATACAGGGTTTGATAAATAAAAATTATCAAATTTCATTTGATAAAATAAAATTATGGGAAAGGAGAAGTAGTTGATTTTATTTGCTTTTTGATATTTTCAGGGAAAAAACCACTTTGAAAACCTGATGATATTTTACTGAGTAGATGCAAAAATATTGGTGGGCTGATCCTGACCAGACACCAGGTGCCCACCAAAGCTGCTCTATTGCTCTCCTCCTCAGCTGAACAGCAGAAAGGAAACATAACGAAAGGCTCTTGGTTGGAGGTAAGGGTATGGAGAGATCAGCTACCACTTACTGTCACAGGCAAAAACGACTCAAGGAAAAAAATTTAATTTATCAAATTTAATCAAATCAGCATAGGGTAACGAGAAACAAAAACAAGAACACCTTCCCTTACTCCTCCATTCTTCCCAGGCTCAACCTCCCCTCTGATTTCCTCTGCCTACTCCCCATCAGCAGCACAGGGGGATGGGGGATGGAGGCTGGGGTCAGTTCAACACACATTATCTCTGCCCCTCCTTCCTCCTCAGGGGGAGGACTTATCACGCTCTTCCCCATCTCCAGGGTTGGGGCCCCCCATGGGAGACAGTCTTCCATGAACTTCTTCAATGTGAGTCCTTCCCACAGACTGCAGTTCTTCATAAACTGCTGCAGCATGGATCCCTTCCATGGGGTGCAGTCCTCTAAAGAAGGTTATCCTGACTCCATTTAAGGACAGGTTCTCGGCTTTAGGAAGAATGCAGACGACCCAATATGGGTTACAGCAAGACTCCAACTTTATTAAAGAAACTTCTACACTTATACCATTTCTAACAGTACGTGCATTAAAATCATTGGTGCAGATAGATACAAGCAAATGCTAATTGGCTATTAATAAAAGGTGCTAAGTCCATGATCTCATCCAGCCTGTCTCTAGGTTCCCACAGCTCTGCAGGTGTTTATTTTAATGAGTACACAGGGCTTCAGCTAAGGCTAACTCCCTTTTTGCTCTCTCATGAGAAACTTACAAAGATAGCAGGCCCCCACAAGGCCAAAACTCCCTTGCTCTCTCTCACGAGAAACTTACAGGGCCAGCTGGTTCCCAACAGTCCTCCAGGAACAGGTTACTCTGGAGTGGGTCCAATGATGGAGTAAATTTGCTGGCAAGACCTGTATCCCCATGGGGATATCCCTGGGTCCTGCCAGGAGCTTGCCCCAGTGTGAGCTTCATATGGGGTCACAATCTCCTTTGGGCATCCTTCTGCTCCAGTGTGGGGTCCTCCACAGGCTGCAGGTGGATCTCTGCTCTGGTGTGAGGTCCCTTGTGAGCTGCAGGGGGACAGCCTGTCTTACCATGGTCTTCTGTGCAGGGCTAAAAGTTGGACTAAATCATCCTTGTGGTCCCTTCCAACACAGCATATTCTGTGATTCACCATAGGCTGCAGGGGAATCTCTGCTCCAGTGCCTGGATCACCTCCTTCCCCCTCCTTCTTCACTCACCTCAGTTTCTTCAGGGTTGCTGCTCTTACATATTCTCATTTCCTCTCTTCTGGCTGCTGTTGCACTGTGGGTTTTGCCTCTTCTTAAATCTGTTATCCCAGAGGCTCTGCTCCTGTCACTGATGGGCTCAGCCTTGGCCAGCAGCAGGTCTTTATTGGAGTGGGCTGGCATTGGCTCCACTGGACAGAAGGGAAACTTCTGGCATCTTCTCTTAGAAGTCACCCCTGTAGCTTCCCTCATTAGCAAAATCTTGTCACACAAAACCCAATATAAAAAAAATAAACTCGACTTATTCCTAGACAAGCCCAAATTAATCAATATACTTGAGGGGCAGTAATTTGAAGTGCTGGTAGTTTAATAAGAAAGGAATCATACAAATTTTTATGAGTTGTGGAAAAAAAATTATGGACTGTCCCCAGGTTAAGGCAGCCTGTGGAGAAACAGGAAAAGAAAGGCTCAAGCTTTTCCCAGCTAACTGCATTGTTTAAACAATGTGCTTTCTTGGGCTGGTGGAAAAAGAAGGATGCTTGTGAAAACAGTGGTGTAAAAAGAGGGGATATGTGTATCTCCACAGATGCAGAGGCTGGATGTTGAGCATAAAAACTTCAATTTTACTTTAGTCTAAGTCTAGCCCAGCCTTTTTTTTTTTTATTGTGCTAAATCCGAAGTGGTGATTAATGACAGATCCACATTCTGCTTTGATATAAATCTTCTTACCTTTTCAGAGCAAGCAAATGCAGAACAAACAAGAATGGGCTGCCAGAGGGTGCTTCCCAAAGGGGAATTTCTGGCTGCAGAGGTTGTTGGAACATTTTGGCTGTGGGGTGGGAGGTGGCAGAAGGGTCGGGAGAGCTGCTCTGTGCCTGCTGGGTTTCATTTCATGGTTTGAATGGGAGTCATCAGTCAGTTTTCCTCCTGGGCCAGTGGCTGAAACAAGCAGGGAACCTCTGTCCTGGTAGTCTGATAGATGATCAGCTCAGTCTATAATTCTTACACAGGCCTTGAGGCAATTTGCTCTGGCCTACAAATACATGATATAGCCATGCTGGGTGCCAAAATGAGATGTCAAGTTGCACTGCCCTTTTCAGTGAGATGAGAAATACGCCTCAGACATGAATACATATATCTCAGAGGCCTGCCTGCAAACCCTGCAGGTTTTTGTGTAAGGGAATAAACCTGATATCTCTACATTGAGCAGACTCTCAAACACAGGCATGCCCAGCTCCCCTGCACGTACACTGGGCTTTTATCTGCGCACCAGGAATTTGCACAGGGAAGTTGGCAGCTGCCTCTGCAGGGATGCCCTCCTCTCCCTACCAGCAGCGTGGAAAGCCCTTGGCAGCACCTGTGGCACAAGCACATCTTGTGCTCTGCTGGGTTCTGCTGCATCCCATGGCACCTGGCAGCATCCTGCTGCATCCTGTCACATCCCTCTACAGCCCACTGCCCTGTCACAGAAGCAGAGTTCATTTACTCTTTCTGGCTGTGCTGGTGCAGGGGAAAGGTGCTGCCTTCCCAACCAGCCCTTGCTGAGACGGCGGCTAAATGTCAGGGGGGTGGTTTATTCAGTTGGGCCCTTTGACTGCATATATGTCACTGAGGTAATTTGGGCCAGGGAGATGGCTCACTCCTCATCTGGTCTATAAATGCATCTCCACTTTGGTTACAAAGGACTGTAGAGAAGGACTCTGAATGCCAAGATTAATGGAGCCACACATGTTATCAAGCAGAGGAAAAGAAAGAAAATGCCTTACTAAAACTGATCAGCTTTGTGTCATTTTTTGCTTTTTTAGTGCTAGAAACAAAATTAATTCCCCCTACTACTACTCTTCTCTGCTGGCTTGTGTGTTATTTATTCATTGGGTCTAAAGCCTGTCTGCTTGTTCTGCACTGCCGGGGAAAAGCTCTTGAACTAGCCCTGCCTGGGAAACTCCTTATGACCAGCGGGAGGCAGCAGACAAGTTTGTGTGGTGGTTTATTTTGGAGGTTTGTCACGGCCTGACACAGACAAGCACCTGCTGTGCCCGTGCACCACCCAGCCCATGGTGCACTTGTATGCCCTGTGCAGACCCCAGGGACCCTCAGAGCCTTTGGGCTGGGGACAGCTTTCTCAGAACCCACACCCTTGAAAAACGGGGAGGGGAGACAAAAGTAGTAATTATGTATAGGGTAAGCTAACAGTGCATATACTTTTTTGGGAAGCTTGAAAACCAATTTTCAGTATAGCATGGAACTTTTCCAGATTAATGGTTGTGTAAATATATCCTGACCTGTTCCATTGTCTTCATAAACCTGTCTCAAACTGTTTTCTTTAGAAGAAGTTTCACATAACTCTGAAGCAAGTATAATTGAAAATATTACATATTTTAGTTTTGTAAGGAGCAAAATGTGGTTTTCCTACTTGGAGACCCTTGGAGTTGAGTGTTTGTCCAAGGTACCTTGTTACAGTTTTAAAATATCCACACTGCTTTCAAATTAATGATACAGGGGTTTTTTAAATTAACTTTTGTTTTCTTCCTCTGTGCAGAAGCACTTTCTGTTTGTAGATCACAAGTGGCTGGAAAGGAAGGCCAGTGCTGGCAATAGAGGGATGCAAGGGCTTTCTGGGAGTTCAAGCAGGTGATAAATGGGAAAAAAACAAAACAAAACAAAACAAAACCAAAAAAAGCCCACTCTCTGATAATATAGTCACTTATATTCTTTTCCTTTTTTGTTTTTTTTTCCTGGTCCAAACACCAGAAAATGTAAATTGCCTCTCTCTTCAGACTGCACTAAATTACCTCTAAGTAGTGTTCAAGAGCTTATTACTTAAAACTGAAGAAGTCTGCATGCTTCCTCCTGCTTTTCTTGAAAAACAAAAGTGTTCTCCTCTTCAAAACCCAGCAGTGAGCTCTGACGTCTCCCGAGAGCAGAGCTGCCCCTGGCCTGACCCAGCCAGAGACAGTGACCCCTGGGCTGTACCAGAGGTGCCAGCTGTGGACCTGTCCTTGAGGATGGACAAGGATGATGAGATGAAGAACCGTCCCTGGCACAGGGCTGCCAGGCAGGAGAAATTCCACACTCAGTGCTGGAGGAGAGAAGAAGATGAGCTGAATTTTATTAGTTTTTTTTAGCAGCCTTTCCCCCCATTCTGCGGTGCCAGGGGATGGAAAATTCTGCTGGTGCCTGTAAAATTATTTTTGTGGTAAAGCACCTTCTGGTGCACACAGGCTTAGGAGAACTCATGTCCCAGAGCTGTCTCTTGTTAGCCACTCTCCCACTCACACAAGTAGTATTTTGTATTTTATCTTATAAAAGATCTTTGGGACAAAGAACAAACCCTGTCTGCAGTACACAGGATGTAATTACTATAGTGCTATGCAGAGAAGTAAAATTGGCTGGAGCAAAATCCAAGTGAATGTTTATATCACACTGAGAAGAGAACAGGCAGCTGCAGGGAGAAGAAGGGTCCATGGGTGCTTGTTTGGAAATACATTTGGACGTGTGTCCTCTGCTTGTGCTGCTGCCCCAGAGGAGGATGTGCAGGGGCTAGGCATGACCCCTGCAATAGGGAAGGTAAAGATTTGGCAGAGGCTGGGAGAGGGCTGGGATGGTCCCCTGTCCCCACTGTCCCCCTTCCCTTGAGGGGCAGGTGGGGGCAGAGATGTCCACGGAAACCCCTCACTATTTGATGTGTCCCCAAAACCTCATGACAGGAGACAGTGCTTGACTTCAGTCCTGGATGAGCAGGAGCCATCTGGCAAGGGGGCGGTTGCTGGTGGGCTACAACAGCAGCCAACTGAATGCAATAACACCACATGGGGTATTTTTGGAAAAGCCAACATCTTTCTTTCTCTCTTTAGCACCGAATAATCCAAGATTCTGGCTTCCTTGCACTGTGGGCCTTGCTTAAATCAACACTCAATGGGTAGAAAATGCTGCCACCTGGTTTTGATGGTTGCAGACACCACCAGTACATTTGGATATCAATGAAGTAATTCACTCAGTCTTCAAAACTCAGAAAAAATCAAATAAACAGCAGGTCCTCTTGGTTCCTTCACTGATTTTGATAATTTCCACAGACACCCAGGGGAGAGGAGCCTTTGCCTGCAATGCCTCCTCTGGTGTCATCATTTGCCCTCGGTTTCCAAATGACGCCAACTCAAACTTTCTATTTCCATCATCTTACAAGGAGCTGAAGATTGAATCTCTTTCAGCTATAATGGTTTTATTGAGTTCTTGGGTGTTTAGTAAAACAAATCAGCTATGAAGTTAATTGTGTCTGCAAAATGACAGGGATCTTACAAACTGCAAACACCCAGCCCACTCGGGATAAAATTGGTTCATGCAGCTCTAACAGTACACATGGGTGATTGAAAGAGTTTGTTGGTAATTTGGGTTTTTAGTAAACACAACCCCCACATTTTCATCAGCATTTTGATTTAAAAAAAAGGAAGCACTTTGCATTTTCAGGTTTTTAGGGTGAAAAGCTCAATATCCTCCTGCTTGCTCTCAATTTTTGGAGCATATTCATATAAAGAATAGGAAAAGAAACAGTGTCATCCCTTGAGCAGGCAGCTGGTGGGGGCAGGGGGGGCTGGTGAAGGACGTGTTGGACAAGACACTACTTAAACTAGAGGCATCTCTACTGTTTTCATTAGCACAGTCCTGTTTAGTTTCTAGGTGTGTGAATGGTGAGCAATACCTCTGTTGTGGCTTGGGTTTCTGAAAGTCCAGGTGGCTTTTTGTGGACATTGTGTTTTGGGGAGGAAAGCAAGGAAAGGTGGAAAGGTGGGAACTGCATCCAAACAAGTCTGGCCACAGGGACAGTTCGGTGCCTTCGTGCACATAAAATGGGTTGTCCAGGAATAAACCAGAAACTTTAAAACCTGCAGCTTTTGGAAAATGTGATGAACAAGCACAAACAATATACCCCTGGGAATTCTGGGCCAGGAAATGCTAACTTTAGCTACAGCAGTGCTGTGTCAAAGGGTTGCAGGGCCAGAGCAAGAGGCCTCTTGGTCCAGCTCTGAGTCAACACTATGTCTGGAAACCCGCACCCTGTCTTGGCTAGGGAAATGGCCCAGATAATGAAGAGGAGCCCCAGCATGTCTCCCTGCAAAGGGAACAGGCACTCCACCCAGTCTGGGTGGTTTTTATTTGCTCTTCACTGACACCTTTTCCGGTCTCTGAGAAGGCTCTTTCAAGCATTTTGTGTTCACTGAGACACTATTTCCATCAACGGTGTATTTCCATGCATTGTATATTTATTTCCATGTATACTGCAGCAACAGCCATGACCAAACTAAATGTTGATGTCTTTAATCTGCTTTTAAGGAGGTTCCTGTTAAATCATACCCTGCACAGGGCTACATCACAGGCAGGCACTGTGCAAGGCAAGCTGATGAAACAGGACTTTTACAGCTGACCCAGCTTAAGTCCATCTAGCAACAGACCTGCCTGCAGGACCTGGCTGTCTTTTTGCCTGCCCTGGCTAAGCTATGTTAAACCTATTCTTGGAAGGATTTATGTAGTGCTGCACTTCATGTATCAAGGGAGACATTACTGCACAGAGCAAACAGCTGCACTTAAAGCCGCATGGAAGTTGCTGCTCAAAATAGAGATAATTCCTCATGCAGCTATGTGAAAAACCTTCCTTAAAAGTTAGTCCTTTCTCTTAACTGCTCTTTTTCCATGTAAATAAAGTGTAGTCCTCATGGCACTGTTACAATTTTCAACAGTGGCTTCTAATTTGAGATTTTGAGATTTAGAGGTGGCCAGCCCACCATGAAACTCCAGGAAATTTTGAAGCACACAAAGTACCAGTGAACCTTGTGAATGTGTGATACATGACAGGGTTTCACAGCCCAGGATGGCTGGAAAAATCTTGACAGCATATCGTTGTCCAGACCTAGAGACATTTCTAAGTCTTTCCTTGTTGAGCCCCTTAAGACAGGGCAAAACATTATGCTGTTGTTTTTTTCAGCTGAAGATACATGGGCTGTGGTCATACAGTCTCCTTCAGAATGAAGGACCCTCATGGGATGACCTGTGGAGCTATTGCTAATGGTGAAGGTGCAGCAAGCCCAGGTGCAGGTGCTTCAAGGAGCCCCTTCAGAAGGCAGCAGAGAATTCCCCACAGCATCTTCAACTGTAGGAAGTACAGCCATTCCAGGGGCTTTCCAATGCCCAGGATTCACATGAGAAAGCAGGGGAGAAAAACATGGAGTTATTTTCACAATGCACAGGAGATACCTCATGGAGCAGGAAGTTTCCCTGCCATGTTATCTGCTGCTTCTCTTCCCAGTCATTACCAGCCCAGAGTTGCCCTGGACACTACAAGCAGATCTGTGGTCTCAGCCTTATGAGCAGTGGAGGGCTGCTTGCATCCTGCATGCATGGCAGGGCACTGGAGTCACCCCCACTCTGGCTTCTGCCTTGGTTTTTCACACAGGGAGGAACCCTGGAACTAGTACTGGGACCTGCCCTGGTCTCTGGCTTGGGAGAGCTCCTGACCAGGGCACAGCCAGCATGTTCCTGTTTGCAAAGCAAGTGCCAACCTACCTCCATCGGAGTCATTATTTCAGTGTCCAATCCCATTATTCATTCTCAGCTGCAAGTAACAATCCAAATTCACTTGTGCTGCAGCTCCAGTGAAATTTGAACTCAATGGAGTAAAGCTCACCAGCAGGAAGAGAGGAAGATGTGAAAAACAAAAGCAAAACCAATGTGGCTGGAAAGGTCTGAAGATCCCCTGATCTCTCCAACAGCTTTGGGACTTGGGAGGTAGTATCCAGCAACGCCTTTCCTTCCCCACTTTGCTACATCTGCATGACCCTTTCTCTAGCAGCTTCTGTGGTGTCTTTGGCATGTACCTGCTACTGCTCCATCACTGTACATGGCTTGTATCAGAATAATTTTCTGGAACTGTACACACTGTTACAAAAGCACAGTGCTGAATTTAATGCTGGACTGAACAATGCCCAAGACAGCTTGAGTCAAGAACTAACTGCTGAAAAAACATGAGGCTTTTTAAAATTCATTTATTTAGTTCAAATTTTGATGCAGATTTTATGTTTATGTTTTATGAACTGTCACTCCCAGATGATTCAACCACAGGCACTCCTGACAGAGTTTATTTTAAGCTGAGCATCTCCAAGTACTGAAATCAGTATTCATGCAAAAGTCTTTTACATAGTAACTTTAATGGATAAACCTCCTCAAATCCTCCATGTCTGCGGTATGTGGATCAGGTGGTCAGCCTAAAATGTTTCTGAAGTATAAGCCTGGAGTTGAGCAAACAGTGACGATGACACTCAAAAGGTGGCTCAAGGTATAACAAAACTGTACTTTTTGGTTCTGTATCAGGAACAAGCACAGACTGCTGTCCTAGGCAGAGAACTGGGTTTGAATAAATGACAAGTCAAGGTTCAGTGCAAGGTAGTTGAGGAAGCAAGAGCAGTGTCTTAATAGTTTGAAAGGGTCTGAGGAAATTTTAATAAGGAGGCAGGGCTGTGACTCCACAGTCTGTGCAGGAGGGTGTCAAGCAGGTTCATAACTGTCTGGACATCCAGGGCAGTGATCTATAGCTGAAAAATCTTGGAAAAAAAAATCTTGGATCACTGTTTGTTCCTTTTTTGACATTTATGTGCCCAGTTCTAGTGCCCTGGCATATGTGGAAGATCCAATTTCTGAGATTAGAGTGCCAACCTGATAGACGAGTTTTGTCTGTTTCTAAAAGACCTTTACATATCCTGATGAAATTTTTTAAATGGGTAAATCACCGACAAGTTGGTTCATGTAAATAAGAGTAAGGAGTACTGAACACTGTGATGCTTAATTCACAACTCTCTTCTTCTCAGTCATCAATTTTATCTGGACTACTTCAGCTAGCAACATCAAGCAGATGTAGAAATGCTTGTTGAGTTCACTGCAAATATTTGAATCAGTGTACAGGGGGCTGTTGTTGGTAAAAGACCAAACACGGGTATTATTTTAATTGCCTTTGTAGAACCATTTTTTTAATAAATAGTTGCATGCTTTTTGTGGATTGGCCTCACAAATTTAAAGCTTTGTTTTGCCTAACAACTGCTCAACCACACCAACAGGAATAACTTTACAACTTTTATTTCTATTTTATTAAAATCAGTGTATACAGCTTTAAAAGGCAATTAGTATTTATTTAGCTAAAATGTTTCAAATATTAATAGCAGCTTCAAAATGTTGACAAGCCCTAGAGCCCAGAAACTAACATGCTTTGATGTGTTTGTCTGCTGGCAGCTGAGGAGAGAATTGATTTAAAATGTAAATAATTAGTTTGCTTAATATTTTCTTTCCAAATGTGAAATCTGTTTGGTTTTTTTCCCACTCCAAACTGTGGTTTAAATTACATTTTATTTATATGATTTTACAATGTATCTCCAAAACAAAATGGAGACAACTTGCTTGCTGACATCCTACTGACCCTGTTCTGTGCCTCTTGGTAACTTGCTGTTTAGGTTTGGCACATGTTGGCCTCAGTGTGACACATCTTCCTGTTTATCTGTAGGCACACAAGCAATCCTGATGAGGCCACTGCTCCATTAAGGTCAGCAAGACTACTTGGTTTATTTAAGATTAAATTCACACATTTTTTAAGGCTTCCTGCCATAATAAAGATATTTTATCTTTTAGTACAAAGGGAATATTTACACCTTAGGCATTTCAAAATATATCTCTATATTATTATGATAATTATTTTTAAATAAAATAAGAGCAGTAATTGAGGCCGGATTCCCAGCTGGTGTAAGTCAGCTTGCAGACATTGGAGGGGTTATAACAGTTGTAGCAGCTGAGGATCTAGATCTACAGTTTCCCTAAATATTCAATACATATGTATAACTCTTACACTCGCAGTGGCAACATAACACATCTACCTGGCTTCACAGAACCACCTCTCAGTCCCAAAGGAACCCTTTTATCCCTTACCTACACAAATAGTCTTTGACACATTGGAAGAAAAACAACTAAACTGAATCTTGTATCACAAAGGCATGGCCAGAGAGGAATTTAAGTTCTATTAATTTTAAAAGAATATAATGAAATAGAGCTCTGAACCAAAGTCCAGTGATGCTCCAGCCCTTTCTGCTGTCAGCACAAGGCAAGTCCCATGAAGGCCTGCAGGACACCAACCCCGCTGTGGAAAGATTCAGAGGAGTCAAAAGGCTTAAGAGATCCTCACCTGGCTGTTGGGGCTGCTGCAGGAACTGATAGAGGGCACATATGTGTGACATCCCTGGTAAGCTCCTGCTATGAACCTGTGACATTGTAAGACTGAATTTAACATGCTGCAAACCTATGAACTCTGCCCACCTGGTATCTGATAGTGTCCTTCTGTGACATCCTGTTTTACTAACAGATGAAGGTTTCTAACCAGATGGCAACATTTACACATTTCAAAGTGTCATTCCATTTCCCCTCTGCCATTAAACGACACTGAAGCTCCACGCAGACTGGCTGTTTATAATGGCAATCTCTGCAGTGTGTGTTAAATACAGACAGCTAACCTTGCAAAAAATTACCTGCAAAGCCACCCCAACAGAGCTCCTATGAAGACCGAGAAGGTTGGTAGAGCAAGCAGAGATGTCTGAACACAGAGCTGTCTCACCCAAACAGAGATCTTTGCAAAAGAGGTTTCTACAGCAGAGCCAAGTCCTGCAGGCTCTCTTTCAGTGAGCAGAATCTGTGTTGAGACCCACACCCCAGCAACTCTCAGTTGTCATTGGCACCTGCCCACCTACCTTTGTGGAAACCATGTGCTCACTAACTGCCCCATTTTTATCACAATTAATATAAAGCAGAGAAATATCAAGACATTTTCAGCCAGTAACAAATGAGTCAATAGGTGTGCCTTCCTCCACTAAAATCTACACACATAAACCCATTTCCTCTTTAACTCGAGGGTAAAAGGAAGAAGTTCTGCTTCACATTATTTTTTTTCAAATCAATCACATGCTAAAAGCTGTCCATGGGAGACTGCAATAGCAACTCCCTTAGTGTCTTTGGCCTGTCTCTAGTCAATTCTAATCCCAAAATGCAGTTTAGCTACATGTGGATGTGTCATGTTTCATGAGGGTAACACATTTACAAGCTGACTGCTCTTATTTACATTGCTTTCATCTCTTCCTTTCATTGGCATTTTACAGTATCATATTATCAATTCAGCCTTTGGGAAAGAGGCCAGTGTATAAATCTTTGGGAAAAAAAGATCCTGCGTGGATTAGCAAGTGACAGATGGTAGGCTTAGTGTTGTACCATGCTGAGGCAATCCACATGGGAGGCAGGTTGCCAGGCAAACAGCATGGCATGAACAAGTTCTGGCCTTACACAACTGATGGCCAGCAAGGCAAAGACATCTGTGATGAGCAAAAGAAGCGCAGCAGCTACTTCATATGTGGTCACGGTGACCAGATATGAAAAACTAAGCAGCTTTCCAAGGCTAAACCCCCTGGGATCTGTTGGGCTGGCACAGCACAGCCGCACACCCACTTACCAGTGGCAATTTGTGATTCACAACCAATGGCTCAGGCATAAGCTCAGCAAGCAGTGAAGCTCCATGCTTTTGGGACTGGAGCCAGCCTCTTTTAGACCAGGCTCAAATACCTCTGCATAGCACTGCACACTTCCAGCTGGTCATTCCCTTTCCCCATCCCCATGGAGTCAATTTAACCTGGCTGAAACAACAGTGAAGGTGCCTAACAAAACTCCACCCTGCCAGTCTTCCATCCCACTAGCAAGCAGGATGAGTCTCTTCAGCAACACCAGCCCACTCCAGCACAGAAGATTACAGACTTCCCAGTTCAAACTCTACAGCAGACACAATGCAGCAGCTCTTTGCCATCAAATCCTCCCTCAGAAAACAAGCAGCAGCTTTTTCTTGGAAGTGGAACAGCCTGATGTAAGGCCATGCCCAGCCAAAAAGTAGCTACTCAAAGTGAAGGGCTGAGTTACAATTAACACCAGACCGGGAAGTCACTTTGCAATATGGACGCTCATTTATTTATTGTTTTATCATGACACATAAAATGCTATGGCTGCAATATCAGAACATGGTGTCATTTATAAAATACCAGTATTAATGCGGTGGTAAGATACCGTGAACATTTACAGAGAGGTGTATAATAATTCCACATTAGCTTTGCCTAATGGGTTGCTTCAGTGACAAAACACCCTGGCAAACAGATGATGGACGGAATACAGTGACTCTTTATTATCATGCTTTGTCCTCCTTGACTACTGAATGGCCTATAATGATATCAATAATTGTTACTGAATCTAATCCTTTTGAATATGGTAGATAGATCCTTTGCTTTTACAGTATGTGTCAGAATAAAAGAGAAGCATCTGAAAAATAAGGAGACGTCATTTCCTTAAAAAATGAGATGAAAAAATAAAACAATATATATGGAACTTTCAAGTGTTTCTTTTTATATTTAAAGCTCTTATCTCAATATACTGTATTTAAACATTCTTAAATAATCATTCTGTACCTTTGATCTTCTGTTTCACTTTTGGAAACAAATAGAGTAATCTCAATATAAATGTGTGCAAATAGAAAATATATAAATATATTTACGGCCCACGTCATAAAAAGGTGGTCTCAGAATTGTCGTTTTTAAAATGATCAGTTGGGGTTCCTCTCATTTTGTCCTGCAAGTTATTTGAACTCTCTTCTTCTAAGCCTTTGAAGTCCACATGCAAAGAAGAGTCAAGCACACACATACTGTCCCGTGTTTCACTTTGTAAACTGCTTGATGATACCTGGAAAACAGTCCCAGTGTGACTGAACAGTGGAGTTGATGTGATCCACTTCAGCAAACTGAAGTCTGCTTGGTCGACTGCTGCACTCCATGGGAATGTTGTTCCCACAGGCAAAGGCTCCACCTCTGAAGTGCCACACCTAACTTCATGAAATCCCAAGGACCTTTCCAGACTACTTGCTGATGAGGGGAGTTTGTTTTCCCCATACAACACAGCACCCTGGGGGGAGGCAGCCACAGTCTGGTCTGTTTTATGTTCTGCCTTTGTGTGCTCTTGGAAAAGTGACTCACTTCTTTGAGGAGATGTTGGCAAAGGTGTACTTTGGTTATTAGCCTTATAACAATCACTAGCATTTGAGCCAAGGCTTGGTGAGAAACTGTCTGCAAAGGGTCGTGCCTGACGTACTGCCTCCTTCACATTTAACTTGGTCAGAAGCTGGGTGCGAATCTCTGGGGCCAGTTTACTCAACTGGCGTCCAAGCTGAAGCTGGGTTGGGAATAGTGTTCCCTGAAGGGTTCTGTACAGGAATCTGCAAGAGGAGAATGTGCACGTGAAAATAAATGAAAGAGGGAAATACCCAATATGTTATTAAGAGAAAATATCCAAGACTAAAGTACAACACAGAAAAATAAGAATGTTCTTTTTTCTTATGCTTGACACAAGCAAACTTGCAGATGGAAAGTTCTGAATACTATGATAAAATTTTGATTAATAACAAGCAGTGTAATAAATCTGTGTCATTAACCAGTGATCCACCTTGTGATTACACACAGTCTTTCATCCTTCCTGATGAGGAATGGAAGGCAATAGGGATCAGTCTGCAGAGCAGGTCTCCTACATCCACAAAGAGGCCAGTAGGTCTACATCATACTATCAGAATCTCTATACTGTGTGCACTTTATGTGAGGATGTATTGAATCTGGAAGCACCACAGAAAATCTCAGAGGGTAGCAAATCTCTGCATGGCCAGGAAGTTGGTCCAACAGTCTACAATTATCCTGATCCTGTGGTCTAGGGCCAGCAGCTGTGGTCTGCTCCTGTGGTCAGGAGACAGATTAGGTTAGACAACCTGACTTCATATAATCAGCTGCTGAAAAAAACTGACTTGGCTGACAAGGCAAAATGAAAGATAGGGAGTGGAAAAAGAAATGTTTCTTGCCCTCCCAATCATATGCATAAAATGTCTTCATATATGAGAAAAGATATGAGAGAAGATACAGTACCTGGGCAGCAATGCAACGACTGGTGATATAATGCAAATGAAATAGAATATAGGGTCTCCCATCAGTCTTTCCATAGTCCAGTAGGGATTGGATGGAGGATGGCAGACTGGGCAGGAAGCATTGTAAACCAGAGCCACAAAGAAAAATAAAATGATACTGAAGATGCAAGATGACCAGTGGAGAAAAGTCTAGACAAAAAAAAAAAAAAGAAAACAACAAAAGTATAATGATTGTTTCTATTCTGAGAAATTTGCTGTGACTCTTAATTAAAACTTCTTAATTTTTGGAGTCAAATCCATGCACACCAAAGGATTTAGATCCTTGTATATTTAAAAATTCTTACTATAGATACAACTCTACAAAGCTGTTTGCAGATCACATTTTAAAACCATTTTTGTGCTTGTTTAAAATGCTTACTAAAAATAGCACGTGCTGAGGGAAAGAAAAAACAATCTGTTTTTGAAAGATGGCACTAAGAGAAGAATTATGTGTATGCCAGTGAGTTTCTATGTCGGCTGTGGGTACCTTACCCAAGTTTTGGTTTCAATAGCCAAATGCAGAATGATGGTGAAAAGAGCTATTGTGGTGATGGGAGTTCCCCAGGAGAAGATGTCCACCTCCGAATCATAGTAAGTCTGTAAGGAAGGAGACAGAACTTAGCCCAAGCTGTGTTGCCAGTTCTCCTCTAAATGTTTAAAACAGAATGGCTTAAACCAAACACTTACAAAATAGGGGATGAAGAAGCAAACCAGACTTTGATACATAGCATCAATCATGTTCATCCAAAACATGTGTGGTTGGTACTCCTGTGACATAAAAAAAAAAATTAAGAAAATGAGATCATAATGAAAATGCTATTTGCCAGGAGAGGCATTTTGAGGGGTATATTTCAATGGGCAGTTTTAAGGGCTTGGAAAAATTGCTTCATAACTTTGCCAATCACTCAGCTAATCTGAGAGTCCACCTGCAAGTCACTCTGTTCTGGGATAAAAGTATTTTGCCTCTCTCCTTTTTGTGTTTTTTTTTCTTCTTTTTTTTTTTTTTGTTCGGTTGTTTGTTTTTTTTTTGTCGTGGCAGAGGGTGTAAATCGAATCTGATGCTTAGGCCAGGAAACATTTATGAACGTGCCCAACTTAATGTACTACAGTTAGACCACTGATGTCAGGAGGAGCTCTGTGAGGTTTAAGAAAATGAGTAAATGGATTCCACATCATATTCAGACAAGCACAGGGTATTTATTCACAAAAGAGAAAACAGAAAATGCAAACATGCGTAGAGAAGATGATATTTAGTCATAATCCATGCATGCATGGTGTTATAAATATGTGTACAAAACATACATACATATACATATATGTGTCTGCAGAAAGTTGCTTGCTAAACCCAATATCAAACTAGTCTTTTGGTTTAAAGAAATACACAATTGCAGGGGTATGGATGGTCTTTAAAGCACCCAGATATAAAAAAAAATAGTTTGCAAATGGCAAAAGGTTTATTTAATTTTGGGATATTGTCTACATCTCAAACCACTGGGTTCATCAGGGCTCCTTCTCATTATGGAGAATATCACTGCAGCCTAAAAATGGGAATTGAAACATGCTTAGAAAAAATTACGCTGTTATTTGGCATACTGAACTAACACGTGGTTAATTACTGCATCAGGTTGCTGAGAGGGACTATGGAATTACCACTGTTGGAGACATTCAAAACTAGACTAGTTAAAGACCTGAGAAACCTCATCTAAGTTTGAAGCTGTTTTGACCAGGGGTCTGGATCAGATGGCTTCCAGAGGCATAGATATTATTCTATAATTCTACAGGCCGTGAATTAGTGATATCTTTTTGAAAAAGATCATACCTGAAGCAGGATTTGGAAGTTTTTAAAATGCTTTTTTAGGTAACTAAGCAGAGAATATGATCAAGAGATTTTAAAAAAACCTTGGAGTGGTCTCTGAGCTTGTCTATGAGAAATAATTGTACTGTGAACCTAGGAGACTTACCAATTTGCCAGCTGAAGATAGACAGACAGACACAACCTCACAAAAAGTTTAAGCCATTACAAGATTTCTATCACCTTAGAAATGTGCAAGGAAGGAAGGTATTAATATTACAGAACTTCAAAGTGTAATGCACTGGAACAGAAGAAATGTAGAAAATGGAAAACAACAGATGAAAAAGAGAATGCAGACTAACAGGCTAAAAATAAGCTACACTAAAATTCTCCTTTCATCTTTCCAGAACAGTGTCTAGCAATGCCACTACATGTGTGGGGTACCCAATGCAAAGTTACACTTGGAGGCAAACTACGCTCACTGTCTCCTCTCAGAGAACACAATGTCAGACACTTAAAAGAAGGCTTTTCCTTGGAAGCAACATCTCTGTGTGGGTAGTTTTGCCAAGCAGCAAGATTTTCCCACAGTACACTGTACCTGTAATTACCAGAAATGGGTTGGCTCAAATCCCTCCTGGAATTCTGTCTGTTTTCATTGTACAATTCAAACAGATGGGGACGAGGTGTTTTCAGCAGGTATTTCGGGGGAATCTGTCATCTGCTGGCGACTACCTCCCTCAGAGACCAAGTCTATTGACTGTGCTTGCTCCTAAAGCCATCTTTCTCTTCTGACTGCTTGTAAAGGGCTGGGGCCTGAAGTTTTGAGTAAGTACTTTGAGGTTATTTTGTGAAAGCCTGCACTAGGCTACAAGGTGCAATCTGTTTTAGCTTTATGGTTATTTGTGAGCCTGGACCCTGAGGGAGGTGTTCAGCTGAGACTGACTTAAAGCATTCAGCCTTCTCTCCTGTCACATACTAAAAATATGTTTATATTTTGGTTTTTGGGTTATTTTTTCCCCCATGGTTGGTTTTTTTGTTTGTTTGTGGGGGTTTTGTGGTGGTTTTCATTTGTTTTGGGTGGGGGCTTTTGTTTTTGTGGGGGGGTTTTTGGGTTAGGTGAATTTTAACATTTTGACTCAGATAAGAAATATCACAAAATAATAACACTGACTTCTCAGACTTTTTATCAGTCGTCTACCCTTTGGGAGCAGGGTTGGTTTTCAGTTGAAACTAAAGATGTTCAGCAAAGAAATTACAATAAGCAAGATGTTTTTACCTCCATATTCTGTCCACTTTTATAAAGCTGAGGTACAGCAATTAACACTTCAGCTGGCACATCCTTATCCAGCACACCAGTGATCAGTTGTGGAAGAGAAGAGAAGAGTAAATTAAAGAAGATGAGATACCACTGATCAATCATTGATGAGCCAGAAAACCCACAGTAGAACTGGTACCAGAAGAGAAGGGCCACAAACATCTGAAACAAAATGAGTGATGCTGTAAATATAACAAGATAAGGAGGATCACCATCTCATCGTAGTCTGAAACCATTCTGATTTCGGTTCTGCAAGGACTTATCTGTGAATGCTAAACATGTGAGCAATCCTTGTGATGATACCTAGTCTTTAACTCATTTCCTGATGTATGGACCATTTAGCTGAGCTGCAAACATCTGGCACGCCTCCAAGTCTTTGTGCTGCTGGAACCTCAGATCTCAGGCATGAGGGATGACTACACACCAAATTAACTCCCAGTTCAAATGAAATGCTGAGGTGCAATTTAACTAACTGTGAAAAGCTCTCCCAGTCACCACTGACCTCTAGGTATGAATACTGATGTCATAGCACATCTATGACTATTGTAAGAACAAATATTTCCATAATAATATCCTCTGCTGGCTTGAGATGTTTTGGGAGGCTTTTCTGGCCAACATGAGACCAGCAGCAACAAGGAAGGTGAAACTGTAACATCTAGAAAAGTTGTCTTAACTATTCTCTCTCTGTACTTTGACATTCAGCAAATTAACAGTGCTGTAGACATTCCCTAATCTCCCTTATTCTTGAGCTCTGTAAAGAAATCAGCTGCACACACAGCTGTTCATGTAGTTGGGCAGCAATCACCCAAAAAGGAACAAACCACTCAACTAATTTCTTATACACTGTCTTCAGCATGAAGAATCCTGAAGGTTTCAGGGCTCAGGAGAGGTGCTAATCTCATCTGTTGATGGAGGATTTGAGGCCTAGAAAAAGATAGGCAGCTTCCAAGGAAAGGAAATAAACTCCCAGGCTTGCTTCTCCTAGAACTACAATTTTTATTATTCTTTGTAAGGCGATTAATATTAAATGAAAGGCAACCAGAAAAATGTTGGAAACTGTTCCTCAAGGGTTTTCCTCATTTTAACCATGAAGAGGAAATGATATGGCCTCTCCTTTAACTTCCTGTCCTTTTTGTACTCTATTCTCAAAACGCTTTCAGCCAGATGGAGAACATTAACCCTCCATGCATTTTAGATATACAGAGGAAAATATAGATTTGTTCTATCTGTATGTCCAAATGTGGTTGAAATTTAAATGTAGGAGGAAAAAAAGCCTATGCTCTGCTGAGTCAGTGGAAGCTGCTGTAAGGAGAGTAAGTCTATCTTGTGAAGGGGAATTGCCACAGAGTAAGAGGGTCTGTCCTGCAGTACATAAATGTATATATATGTGTATATCTAAAGGGAGTAGATATATGCTCAGGCTATGTTTGCGTAGTACATTGAAGTGGCTTGTATATCAGCAGCAATATACATCCCACTGTTTGCAAGCCCATACATACTTTAATTAAACTATTAAACTAATAGTTTAATTAAAAACTATTAAAAGTTAAATGGCAGTATTTTTTTAAGGACAACCTCTAGAAATGTTTCTGTAAATACATTTCAAGAAAAATATCTCCCTCCAGCCTAAACAAGGCTGAGTTACCAAAGCTTACAACTCTTCGGTACAGTTGGCTGGGACATGGCAATTTCATTCCAAAATTGAACATTTTTAGAAAATTGTTTCCTTCCCACACCCAAAACCAATCAAAATTCCTTGAGTCATTTATCTAAAAGAAATTGCAATGAATACCTGAATTTAGATACTTTTCTCTCACTCATTTAAGATAAAACAAAGTGCAGCTGATCCAGGACCTATGAAATTTTTTCTCTAGAGCCTTGCTAGAAGTAACCTCTCTTGGAAAGAGTTTGGCTCTGACAAAAATGGATAGTTTGATGAAAATATAGTCAGCTGAAAATTTTCCTGCAACCTCTAGTATGGGTGTCAGCAGTACTGTCAAAGAAAGCTGTAAAAATAAATGAAATTTCAGTAGCCAGGCTTAAATTAGATTTTTTTCCCTGAAATTTTATCTTGTATTAAGCAAGTGTTTAACTTATTTTCAAATATAATGTTCTCTCTTGCTTCTGTACATTGCCTCCTGAATAAGACAAAACAAAGTTACATAAAGATTTTAAATAAAAAAGGTTTCCTTTCTTTCCCTGCCAAATGAGACTGTTTTATGAATGTGGTCCCAGACAGAATTTTTCAGTGCCTGAAGTATATGTCAAAAAATGTTCAATGCTGTCTTGCAGAGATAATGTATAAAGAGGAAGATTTGCATGCTTGTGAAGGTAGAATTTTTATGAAATTCCATTTCATCAAGCTCAGATATTTCCAGTCATGCTATGTTTTAGTTTATATTTTACTTGTATTTTTATCATCTCCACCAAGCCAAACATCTTCTTGGATAAGTCATCTAAGTTTCCAAATGGCTTTTGCAGCAATGCAGAGTTTAAACTTTTGAGTTAGGTTCTAGTGGAGAATGGAAAATCTGAGAGTATGAACAAATGGGGAAAAACACACTTGAAGAAACAGAAAAGCTGAAGAATATTTGTAGTCTAGCTATCTCAACTCTCTGGAGAATCATCCAGAATTGTCTCCTTGCAAAAGGATCAGGTGCTTCTATATTTCCTTTTTTAATATTTCCTTAAGGGCAGGCACTGTGTCAGACATGTTCACATCTATATGCTGGATACTCAACTACAGTTTTAGAGTCAGTAGCAATAAGTATTTCTCAGAAAGGCTGGCAAAACAAAGCCAATATGAAGAGATTTCCTCAGTTATTTTCTGGCCTTGAGGCAGCAATGTCTTACTAAAAATGGCATGAGAAATAACACTTGTAATCAAGGGGAGTTGTATCAAAGAAAATGGAAGATTTTACAAATGCTGAACAAAAACGTAGATGTATTAAGAGCATCTCTGGCTGCTGATTGCTGGAATGTCTTATTTGCATTACTTCTGGGGTTTTTTAGTTATTATTCTGATATAAGATGGCTATGCATACACTTCTTGGAAGTTCAAATCTGATATTGTCAGTTGGTATCTTGGAAACATGCAGCAAGCACTGGGGGTGGGAGTACAGATGTTCAGCATCATTCAGGATCAAGTCTTAAAACTCAGGCATTTGAACACCAGCACATACTTCACTGCTGTACTTCAGCTTGCTCACCCAGTGCAGCATTACTTAAATCTGCTTGCTGTTTCTGACTCAGGCAGCACCTCAGACCACAAAGTCCCTTCCTTCTTCTGTGTCTGGAAGGACATTTGCATGCAGTTTCTGGTCTGACCACAGAATGTACTCTAACATGCTTGTTTTAACACAAAGACACCTTAGTAATTCTTTAACACCGTTAGGTATTCAGTGCTGTTCAAAATTCTGAGCAAATGATGGTCTTCTCCTGACAAATATTGAGGATTAGATTAAAACTAGAGAGCAACATTTACAAAATTGAAAGCTACCTTTTTTTCTGATACTGAGGATAAAATCCAGTCTTCTGCACACAATTAATACATTGCCCTCTGGAGCAAAGAGAGGTATGAGAGCTCTAGTTCTCCTCTTTTTCCTGCTTCTTCATATATCCTGCTCCCAAGGTGATTTGCAGCTGTTGCAAGTGAGCAAATCTATGTGCCTGTCAGTGACTCCCACACAGCTGGTGGAATTCTTGGTTGTCTTGCTGGCAGTTTTCAATCAATCATCTTTGTACTCCAAGATCATTGCAAAGGGCCTTTGTTGAGGTGAAGGAGTTGAGCTGCCAGGGGCTCAATGCCCAGTGTTGGATTAACTCCTATTTCATACACCAGGGAGGAAACACAGACCTATTGTCTGTCCTTTACCTTAGTGTGCTTCCTTGTTAATGGACTCCTTTGCTTAGTTGAGAGTAAGATAAATCAAGAAAAAACCTTGCTAATTTCTGCATCCGAGACACAGAGAGGACTCAAATTATCTCAGATCACTAGGGAATATGTACAGCGATTCATAAGCAATGATGAGATACAGTCAGAAACAGAAAGCACATCCAACCACTACTTTGGACCAATGCTGGATGGCTTTGGCATTAAAGACTCCTATATCTAGCCAACTACATTCTGCAAAACTACTCTATAAAGAAACTTCTCTTAAGCAGTGCTTGTTATTTCTGTTACCTAATTTGCACATTCAGCAGCACACTGTAGCTGTTATGGAGCGGGTCCCGTATTTCTGCAAATGGCAGCCAGCTGTCTTTCAACTGTGCAAATTTCTTTGCAGCTTATTTAGAAACCATTTGAAGGCTGACCTAATGCTCACTTAGTACAAAATAAACCCTGGAAACATGTGGTGCCATAAAGCTTCCAAGTCAAACACTTACTGCATTTTTGTAGAAGAAATACAGCACCATGTTGGCGAGTCGGGAATAACACCAGTGGCCATGAACAAGCAAAAGCTTCTCCAAATGCCTGAACCTTGGGATTGCAAAGTCACTTGCCATCACCGCCTTTAATGAAAGAAAAGTTGGAATCATTACTGTAAAGCATCCCTTTCAACATCAACAATGAATCTAGTCATCTTCTTGACTCATACAGTCAATGGAAATCGTACTCATGAGGAATGAAACCCATTACAGTGCATATGGAATGCAGCTATTGCTGCATTGATTTGAAATACTCATGAGCAAACCTGGCAGCTTGGCAGAACATGCAAGGCGACCCGGCCCTCACCCAAAGGAGATTACAGCCTACATTCCAGACAGTGACAAGCAACAGCAAAAAGCAAGAGGTGGGAGAATGGCTGGCAATTGCAGTTGCCTGAGCATGAAGTCTCAGGGTCCATGTGTGAACATCTTGGTGGCTGCAACATCTTTCTCTGTAAAAACCACAGTGCACTTACAGGGCAAATTGAATTTCCAGAGAATAAAATAAGAAAAGTACAATTAAGTTGTTGCATAATAATTAGTGGACATTAAAAACCAAAACAATAAAAAGATTAGTTGTATTTACATTTGAAATCCTGATTTATGACATTTACTTGGATGTCCTATCAACATTTCGAGGGATTTTTAAGATTGGAGTTTTTCTATAACTGTGTATGAGAAATTCACACTAGATGAGACTCCTGTGGGACTGTGAAGACTGTCAGATTACACTGACAAAATGAATCACCACTTTGTCTCTAATTATGACTAAGTTTCAGGGTACCGTACATCTAGATGAGACCTTTTTGTTATCACTGTTGTTTCACGATTTTCCTTATCCCTAGGATCACACTAAGATTTCATTGAATATTATTTTACATTTCATTTTCTATTTTGGTATCACCTTTCTTCTCACAGTTCAGTTCAGCAAACACATGAGGAAAGGTGAAACCTCCAAAGGAGCAGTATCTCCCTCACACTCAGCTGGGTATATTTTGGCTGTATTTTTAAATAAGAAACATCTTTCCTTTTAAGTTTTCCTAATTCCCTTTCTTGGTAGATCGTGAAAAAGGCTCAGCTTTCCCAAGCAAGTGCTATTAAACTCTAAAACAGTATGCAAGAGTAGGTGTAAGAATGCATGGCAATTTAAGCAGTAAACCTATATAAGCACTGAGACATTTTTTAATATGTTGACACATCCTAGGATTTCTCAGGTACTGAGACACACTTGTTATAACTGCCCTGCACAGAGTCTGATTTGTCTTGCAGACATACAGCTATCTTGCAGTTTGAGGAGAACAGAGCTGTGCTATGTCTGCTTCCTTGCCCTCCACCCCATCTCAGCCTATTCCAATGTCAAAACAAAACCATTAGCTTCATTTGTGCTTCTAACATAGTTCTTCACACAAACTGTGAGAAGTGTCAGGATTTTTTTCTTCTTTTATTCCATTTTTATTACAGCAAGGAACACAGTGAGGAAGACAGTGTTATCCAATTACATTTGCATGTTTACTTAGTCTCAAAATATCCCCTTGATTTTCACATTTTATTTTTTTCTTCCAGCTTTTTCACAGGAAAAAGTGAATCATGCTCCACATGCTTCCATAGAATGTGGAACGAAACTGCATCAGACAGTATTGCTGTTTGGGACATCTAAAAGCTCAGTGCCTTCTGAGTACCTGCGTGTGTACGATTCTGACAGTTGTTTATAGTAAAGAGGTCTATGTGGTTCCTCAGGACCTTGTAGTAAAGGAAGGGATCTAGAAACATTTTTCACTCTGTTGAACTTTCATTTAGAAAAAAACCAGTTTAATAAGCTAACAAGAAAATAGCTTTCAGATCTGAATACACCGCAAAAGCCAGAGGCATTTGAGGACTGGTTATTTTAAGTGCATGAGCTCATCTGAAAGTGGCATAAAGGGGAGAGGAGTCAAAAAAATGTTACGAGCATTGTACATCTGCATTAGCAAAAAAAGTGACCTGAGTTAATACATAGATGACAAGAGCGGATAGGTTCCTAAGTGATGAGAAGACCAAGGAGTTTGGCGCAGACTTTTTTAATTGATAGGCTTGGAGAAGACCCCACAAAAGCAGCCTTCTCTGGTCTCTCTGGAACTTGGACTGCCTGCAGAGTGATACTGCAGAAGTTATGCAGAGCTCTTGGAGCCTGATGAAGGCTGAGGAACAGCAAATACACTTGGCATCAGCTTAGTCTAAGAATTCCTTTCCTCCTTCTCTTTCCAGCCACCAAAGTCAAACTCACAGGGTCTATGGCTGGGATGCCACATGCACAATGAGTATCTGAGTATTTTTACAGTAGGAGTTTTTTGAGTCTAATTTACAGCCGCTAACATGTCTACAGAACCATTCTTAACAGATTACAGCCCTGAAAACTGTCTGCCTGAAGTGCACTGATGACCTTTAATTGGCCCTTGGAGATTACTTTGACTGAACTCACTGGATGATTAGAAGAAGGAGAACAAGTGTAATAGCTCTGCTGGGTCAGGCTGAACCCTGTCTTCCCTAGTATTCAGCCTCTAAGAATGTCCAAGAGAGAATTCGAGAATTCAAGGATTTGAGGATTCATACACATTGAAAGAGTGTACAAATAAATAGGAAAAATATCTACTGAGTTTTCCCCAGTGTTCTGTCCTGGCTTCTGGTGATCTGCATGCCAGAAAATGCACAAAGTTGATACCCAAGTTCATAGCTCACGTAAATTTTCGTTTCATAAGTTTGTGTGCTGATCCAAATAAATTCCAGCATTCATGCAATCCCATGAATAAAATTCCATAGCCAACTTGTGCGCCGTGTGAAGGAGGCCTCTCTTTTCTTTTGAGCAAAACATTCAGCCAATGTTGCAAAAAATGCAATGTGGGTCAGAGAACCACCCACTGGTAACTAAGTTAAGGAGCATGCTCATCTGCTCAGGTCCTCAGGATGGAAACACTTCTCACTTTCTCTGAAGAGCTCTTTGACATATACTCAGCTACTCTATTTTGTCATACAATCAGTCTGCCCAAATACAAGGTAGGTTGTGGAAACGAGGCACCTTCCTCAGTCTCTGTGTCTTACTACCATCTCTGGTGCTAACACTGCAACTGAACTGCACTAGCAGTACAGGAGGCTGAGGTAATAGGTAATACATCCTATACATATATAGCCTCTCTTCTGGGGATAAGAGAAGTGCCTCATATACAGTGGTAAATACATTAATCATGGGCAGAACCCAACCAGAAGACCACAAGGCAAGTCTCCTTATCCTGCTGTTCCCTGTGACAGGAAATGTGGAGAAAACCAAGACTTGGTATAATGTGTAAGGAGCAGTGGTTCTGCAAAGGGCTGCAATTTCCTCTTTCTTCACTGTTCTGCTGTCTGATTAGGCTGAGTGAGTGAGATGAGTGAGTGATTAGACTAAGGGTCACCACTACACCAGGCAAATAAGCTGCATTAGTTGTACTGAGTTGTGCAGCCACTCCACAGAAGAAGTATACCCAAGCAATACAGGAGGAAGGAGAATAAAAGCCAGAATAAGATGAACCTTTTTATTCCTAAATAATGCATAGCTGAGCTTTTTTCCTCCTTTAAACCAGTATTTAGCTAATTATTTCTTTAATCGCATTGCTTAGAGGGATCCAGTAAGTTGAATTTTCTGAGATGGTAGTGTGTTTAAACTCACCGCGGATCTGAGAACAAAAACAAGCTCAAACTCAAGCTGAAAGTACCCTTATGACACACAACTGGCACTCCTCAGCACAACTTCTGGCTTCTCCTTTATTTCTGCTGACTATCCAGAGGCAGCTTGATCAATCTTACCTACGGGAAGCGCCTGTTTCACCCTCTTATGGGAGTGTTTTCCAGTGAATAAGCAACATTACCTGCATGCCTTCTTGACCAGAGATCCCCACGCCAACATCTGCCACTTGTATCATGCTGACATCATTAGCACCATCACCTAAAGATGACAAAATACAGTTTTGTTGTCACTTGTAGACCAGAAAGAGCTAGCAGCAACAAAGCAAAGGAAAAACAGTTGTTACTGAGTTGAGTTGATACTGTTGGTTGAGTATAGTAAGGGAAATGTGTACTAAGTGTCAGGTGGGTATACTAAGGGAGATATGGGGTAGAAGAGGATAAACATCATATAAGGTTCAAAGGGCAAAGTTTCCAAGACATTTTGATCTTTGTAGACCTTTTTATCATGGAAAAGTAAAAATAAAACCAAATCTGTCTCTTTTTAGTAACACCTAAATCCTAGTATTTGGCTTCAACTGCCAAATGGAGGGCTGAGAATGAGCTTCTCTTCTGCTTCTGGATCAACTGTCTGTCTGCAATCAGATATAACTAAGAATCAAATGTGAAAGGAGGGAGGCCTAAAGCCAATGACAATGTCTACAAAGTAAAAATATTAAAAAATGTTAAAAAGTAGATGAATGAAAGATATCGTCAAGAGATTAGGGTTGACCAGTCCAAGATCTTTAATACACCCATAACTGGTAGATTTCATTGGAATGGTTGCACAGTCACCAACCCTTGCTCTGCTTCCAATCATGATACCACAAGTGATAGGTGCCATAGAAAGGATACCAGAATGAGACCTGTATCTACTTCTTAACCTCTTAAATTTATAGTCAGTGTGCTAGTGGAACATGAAACCACATTGGCTGATGACAAGACACTTGGTTTTAAACTTCAGTGGCTGAGTTGTACATCACTTCTCACCACAGTTTCCCTGCTGTTGGCACATATAAGAGCAATATCCGCTCACATGACAAAACTGATGTCTTTGTGATTGTGTGGCACAATCCCAAGTTAGCTCAAACTTTGAAATCCCAAGTTAGTTCAAAGGGCAAAGTCAGTTAAAAGGAAGGGTACATATAGCTAGGCTTTTAAGCCAGAGCAGGAGCTTGAGCTCAATTCCTAGGCTCAAGACGCTCAGAAAAATTGAAAATACCAACTGGCCAGTCTCCACTACTGTTTTTAAGCAGTCTGAATAATTCAAGTTAACGAGCCAGACGTTTTTTACAACATATGCAAATGATTATGTCCACAGTCAGTCACCCACAGATATAAATTCAGTAGGAGGGAGGCATATTTGAGTTAGATATAATACATTAAGCATGAGGATTATGATAATCAGCACATGTTTGGTGATGAGGATGTCACACGAGTCTGGCAGTTATTATACGTATTTAGGATTTCTCATGGGCAGGACCAACCCACATGTGCTCCTGCTATGATTAACCAATACAGAAAGATGAAAGCAAGTGTGTTTGTGACAATATGTGCTGCAATCATATCTTTGAATTGAACACGAGCCTAAACATGAGATAGGGAAAGAAGAGCTGGTTGACTTTTGTTGTGTAAAAGCCATGGAAACATGGAAGATCCTGTCAAATTTAAGACAGGTTGACTGTCAAAGTCTCCCCTTTGTCAATTGAGAGATTAGATGAGAAGAAGTGTAGGCATTGGCATGATACCAGTTGTAAATCCACTCTCTAAACTACAAGGTCAAGTCATACCCTGTGCTGTATGTCTGATTTGTGACAAAAAATGCAGAACTTTGAGTTTAAGCATGATTGGACAAAACAGCACTGAGCATAACTTTTTCTGTGTAACACACTCATTGCAAAATGGTGTTTTGCAAAGCATCAACTAACCCAGTTCTTCACAGCTGTGTTTAGACATGTCAAAACTTCACAGCATACCTGGGTTCTGATTACCTAACTTCCGTAGGAAGAAATCCCAAATGCTTCTCCAGAATTCTCTTGGTCTTGATTAAAGATATTGAAATAAATATGTTAGAACTGTACAACATGTTTTAGGTAAAACTGGAAGGCAGTTTCAGCTGTGAGGCAGCTGAAGGATGCTACTGTAAGTCCAAAAAATCAAAACTCTCAAGATACAGTATAGATCAAGGCAGGCCAGTTTAAACTGAGGTATTTACCTATTGCCAAGGTCATGGCTTTGAGTTTGTCTCTGACTAGTTTCACTACCATGCTCTTTTGGAGTGGGGTAGAGCGACAACACAGTACTGAGCGGCATCGCTTGGCCAGTGCAAGAAATTTATCTTCTAGTGTAGGTTCCAGGGCATAAGCTAGAGTCCTTCCATCAATCACAAGGCCCAAGCTGGAAAGCACAGAGGAAGAGGGTGGATAGAGAGGGGTGAACCCAACAGTCATGTTTCCAGTAGCTTTGTCTGTTGTGTTGTTTGCAAATTTAGACTCTACGCATTGCAGACACTGTTCCAGCAAGACAGCACATGTTTCCTGAAAAAAAATTCAAAATAAATATGCTTGAGAGAAAGAACATGTATTCAAAGGCTTCTATTTGCTGTATGTTTAGGCATAATGAATATAGGGAATATGTTCTATTTGCTGCACTGCTAAAGTTTTAATTTCTAATAATTATCTTTTCTGTTTGCTCTAAACACACAATTCTTGCAGAAGGTATGAGAACAATGCATAGTAGAAAGGCTTAAAATCTAATTCTTCTTCAACATGCAGTATTGTATGCTAAACTTATTTCTTTTAGCTTCTTCTCAGAATAACAGTGCTGGGAAATGATATATAATTGGTACCAAGTTAAGTATGGTGATGAACACCATTACGGTGATGAACACCATGTACACACCCACAACTCAGATCAGAGTGTTATGCATTGTTAAAGGCCAATTAAAGGTTATTTAAGCTGAATTCTCTCTCCTAGCCATACTCAAATAAAAGATGTTATTGAGAATATATGAACATTTAAAAGAAATGCCATTGGTCTTACAGCGAAGTATGACTAAAAAGAAAAACCAGAGGAAATCAATTTACCAGTTCAGTTGATAACTCAAGAATGGAAAATGCTGTTATCTTTTCTTCCTTTTCGAAAGAAATTGGAGCTGGATACTGAAGTCCAATTTTATCACCCCATTAAAGGACTATAGCACTATCAGTCTGGTTCCTTGTATGTTAGACCATATCAGTAAACTCTTTGTGACTGTCTGCTTGCAACAAGTTGAGCACAGAAAAGATGAGTAATTCAGAAAGATTAGAAAAGGTCTGTTAGGAAGCAAGGCATTACTGTAGATAAGATTTTCTGCCTCTCAGTGTTTGCATTGAAAATTAAGTATTACTTCTATCTCCAGAGAAAAAGCCACCTGAGAAAACATGAATGACTGAATTATCTGAATACTACATTTCAGTGGCAAAAAATAAAGCACAAATTCTCAATAGGTTATCAACTGCTTTCTTCCTCAACAAGTGTTTAGTAACAGGTTGCCTTTCAGACCCATTAGTCCCAATAAACAAAACTAGGAGAGTTCTCAGAATGCACAGCAAAGAAAGGCATTTATGTTGCTATGGCATATTTTAATTCATGGTGGAGTTCATTACACACAGTTACATGTCTTCAGTAAGTTTATGATACATGAGACTATGATTTAGAAGCATGATTTACTGAAAAGTATTCAAAGATGTGTCCTACCTGGAAATTATGGACGAAGCAGGAAAAGAAGGGAAAAAAAGAAGGAAAGGAAAAAAAAGCCATGAAACTTTTAATTGTACAAGCTGCAAATAAAACAAAACTAGTTCACTCGTAAACTTGCATATTGGATCTGCTTACTGGTGATTCAGCATTCAAAGTGATGATTTCTTCATCGTGATCTAGTAGCTTGCAGGCATATGCAATATTAACAGCTGTTTCTTGCTTGTCTCCAGTAAGAACCCAAATTTGCAACCCAGCTTTGCGTAAGTTTGCAATGGTTTCTGGAACGCCATCCTGTAAACGGTCTTCAATGCCAGTTGCACCTAAGCAAATAGGAGAAGAAAAATTCTCGATATTAAATGAACATTTGGGGTTTCCTAGTTCCCCTGAAATTGTAGGCTTGAATTTAAAAAAAGGAAAACAACCAGCAGTCATTTTTATTGGGAAACAGCTAAACTACCAATGGTTGCAAGATTCGGGCAGCTTTTTGGGGGTATTGAGAAAGAGGAGAGGAAAGTAGCAAGGGTAAACCCTTGCATCAAGAGTCAGCAAATCTAGAACTCAAATCTTCAAAAGCAACCTGATGCCACTTCTAGTCCCAGAGGTTCACAAGGCTTATTGTCTCTATGCTCTGTACCTTCATCATTTCTTCTGAATGTTGCTAGAGAAGGTGTTGGTTCTCAGAGACTGTCTCAGTTCATAAGGGTTGTGAAGACCCTTTTCTCAGTGAGAAGAGGCTGGGTCACTACAGATTTCTCCTTTTTGAAGGAGAATGGCAGCAGGACATTATGCTACAGACAAACCTCTTCCTGCTGTGCTACTGCTCTTTGCAGAAAGACACTGGTGGCCAAATGAGATATAGCAGAGAATAAATCATAAATCTGCTAGCCACAATGTGAAAGTAAAATGTGCTGTTTTCATGCTTTTGCTGTATCTTTCTACCTGTTTATAAGCGACTGGGTATCTTTTTTATGCTTACGTAAATCAATTGACAGAGACAAGATTTTCATATATATGAAAAGTGGCAAAAAGCCACCCAGGACCAAGCTTAGTGTCACCACTGATACATCAGTCCCCCACTGAGTGTCAGAGAGACTTCAGTGTGAGGAAATGCAAGGCTGGCTACTGGAGAATGAGGAGGTGACAGACATGCAAGTTACCTGGAACAACAGGAAAAACTAAATAAACTTTTCTCAGCTATTTATTATTGCTACGGTTTTTCCTTGGAAAAAAACCCCAAACAATTAACAATAGAAGTCCACCTGAATTCTGAGCACCAGTCATTTACATGAACACACTTTCTTAGGGCAATGTTGGGAAACCTCTTATTAACCAAAAGAGGGAAAATACATTCCTCTTCCAGACTCACTTTTTATTCCCACAACCTAATCATAACTGATCATTGCAAGACACAAACCACAGTATGAGGTTCTTGAGGAATGACTGAGCTGGTAGCTTACTCCTGGCTAGATCTCATTTATTTGTCTGGCAGCTCAACTGCACTTTCCCCCATACTCCAACCCCCCTCCCCACTCCAGAGTGCAGTCAGAACCAACTGGCACAACCATGGTGGGATCTTTTTGATGACTGTGGTCCAAATTAGGCAACTCATGCTCCCCTTTAAGTCAGGGGAGAGAACCAGACACTTGAAAGAATGATTCATCTAATCCTAAAGCAGATATCTAAGACAGACCAAATGAAAAACAACAGGATTTTTTTTGTTGTAGTTTTGGTTTGGTTTTGTTTGTTTGTTTTATTGGGGAGTTGTTTGTTTTTTGATTTGGTTTGGCTTTTTGTCTCTCCATTGGCTACATGTCGAGCCTTAGAGATCTGCAGTAGATACATTAAAATTTGGGTGAGGTGAATCTGTCTCCCAGAGACAGGTATGATGGCAAGTAGCGGAAGTTGTTTTCCCTGACAATGTTATGGCTATCCCACTTTCCCAGTTCCTTCATCAGAGAAAGCAGTTGGAGTAATAGTGAATATACATACATTTCAGAATCTTTCAACATCTCATCTCAGAAGAGTATGACTTAGTTCTTGCAATACTTTTTACATACACTGATTTTAACTGCAAATCCTTGCCACAGAATACAAAGGCCCTGAGTGCATGTGCTAAACCTGATATACATGAGAGTTCATGCCTCTCAGAAATGCAGTTTATGAGCTTTGCTTTATGCATGCCTCTGGTGCCCCTGGAGTCATGGAAGTCTCTGACATGTTCAAGCAGCACTAGGCTAATAAAATTCTGTAGACAGTTTGGGCCAAGTCCTCCTCTTGTTTAGAGCAGCAGTTCCCATTTATGATATGATGTCAAATTCATCCCTGGTATTACTCCACTCATTTCACTAGTGATAAAATGATGGCAGGAACAAGGAAAACAGGGTATCTCTGTTATGTTAATTATATCCCCTTCCTTTGTGGTGCTGCACATGACAGCTATGATAAAGTCCCAAAGAAGCCAATTTCTGTACTGTCAGAAACAATTTAATGGAAAGAATGGATTTCATAGTCAAGCTTTCAGAAATTTTATCACATTTTAACTTCATATCCGGCTCTCATTTCATTACCTAGCAGATGCAGATTCTTCTCTATCCGCAGTGCTGACTGAAACAGAAGTTCTTCGCGATTTTCAATAGAGGATTCTGCTTCTAAATGAGTTTTTAACCAACAGGCATACTCTTCTTTGCTGAGAACCTATTAAAGAGTATGTGAGGGCAGAGTCAATGTGATGCAGAGGCATTCATACTTTACTGAATAAAATGAAAAAGAAGTTATGAATGAAGAACAATAAATTAATAAATGCCTTCAGTAATCTTTGTCAAGACTCCCCTTAAAAGCAAACTAAAAGGCTTCATTTACTTACTCTTTTTGCAATACAGAGAGTCCGCAGCCCATCTACAGCATACAGATTCAGGTAATTCTGGGTTTTGCTTCGGATTTTTTTTTGATGTTTGCCCCGAGGGTCATCTAGATAAGAATAAAAAAAACAAATTACTGATTGAAAAGTAACAGCAGCTGAATGACCTCAGAGAATAAAAACTTCTATACAGTACTCACTGTATCAGTACTTTATAACTGATATTTTCAGAGAGCTGTTGATGTTTCCTGGGAAACTCAAGTAAGACATTCAATTAAAAAAAAAATTATCTTTTTGTTCTATCCTTTTTGTCTCCCTTCTTCAAAAAATCCTTGCGGATGTAAGTGAGAAAGACCTTCTTTTCCTAATCCTCAAGTATTTCTTAGGCCTGAATATTTTAAGAGATCATGATAATGTTCACAGGAAATAATAACATCAGAAATAGAGGTATGATTTCAAATGCACTACTAGCAAATGCTTTTCCACAGCTCATCTTGTGCAGAAAAATGACACTTAAAATTTGCACTTAGTTTTCCACCCAGGTTAACATCTCAAAGGAAGTGGAAACAGTGCTCTGTTCTGTGTATCTAAGTGCACAAAGGTCTTTCTGTCTGTCAGTGCTGTACTGATACTACCTATTAGCCTGAATCAATGCAAAAAGTTCTGGGTATGACTGTGATTTCATTTAGAAGACAATTTACACTCAGAGACCCCACAGATAGCATCTATCTTGGATGCATCAGCAGATCTTCCACTTAGATTTACTTCTACATTTAAAGCTATGTGTAAGAACTCAAAACCTAGACTGTTTCTTTTCTCTGTTTATCTGGGATCAGTTCAATGTGCTCCAGCACAAACACATGCATGTATTGACTTTGTAGAAAGAAGGGAACTGGGAGCTTGGAATGTCAATATTCTGGTTTTTGTTCAATTTATCTCAACCATGTATTAGAACATTTTACTCACTGTATGACTATTTTCTCACCTTTAAAAACTGTCCTATCCGCTCCAGGTCTGTAAAGCTGGGAGTGTACATACCCAGCTGTTCCTAAGGGACTCTGGGAAGGTTGTGGTATTTCCTGCATACCTTCATTTCAGTTCCATCTCTGATTAATGTCTTGTTGTGAATACAGATAGGAATATTCCTTCTAATAATGCTGCCTATGCTTTCACTGTTGATTTTCTCAAAGGGACAATACAGATATACTACTTCAGAAGAACATCTCTAAGAATATCATTTGCAACTGGAAAATCCTTTCTTACACTATAGCTTGTGGTTTCAACACACATACCATCAGCTTCCTTCAGAAGCCAGAAGAACAGCTCACAACCAGATTCAGCTGCAACAGAAAGTGGAAATACAGATATACAGAACTGGCAGCCTAGCACAGTTTCATTTAGCTTATTTTCTATTTGTGCACGATAATATTTTTGGCATATGTGACTTTGCTGTATAATATAAGAATTTTTTTTCTGGGAGAAGTACTGCAGCAACCCTTCTTTGACGCTTCTAGTAATGAGTCATCTTTTTTAACCTTGGAACAATAAAGCAAGTAAGCATTCTTCCTAATTTATTGTGCTACATTAGCATTCTAGAGAAAAATGCCATATATTCTGAATATTCCGCATTAAACAGTCCTATGAGAGTGGTTATTTTAGTGGCTCACTGATTCCAAATGAAGCAAACTTCAATAGGTGCTTAAACACATCAAAAGTTGTTTCTCTCCCTTTAAGGTTACATGGTGTTAATCACTTCAGATCTGTCTGAATACCACGGGTGCTAATGCATGCATTGTTCTTAATGTCAAATGCTTATACTTATTTCAATGACAAAATCCAGTAATCCTCTACAAGTAGAGATGTGCACACCATTTTCTGTGTGAATGCTCAATTCCAGCATGGAAGACTGCATCTCCCTCCTTCACTAGCATACCAATGACAGCTAAATCCCCCTCATCGGTCCTACCCTGAGATTTATCTTGTGCCCAGAAGCTAGAAGTTAGGGGGAAAGGAATCCCTTGCAAACAAAACCCAGTTGTGGAGATTCTTTTTATCTGGGATGCAGTGTCTATGCTGAGCAGTGCGATCACATGCTCCATGAGAGTGAAAACCAGCAAGTAAGTCTTCTCCAGAAGAATGATGGAGAGCTAGTGGCCTTCTGCTTGCTTCATTTCCTTCCATAATCTCAAGCTGAAGAAAGCCAGCCCAGTCATTGTTTTCTCGATGACTTATGTTCACAGTTCCTGTGTGAGCTGGGTATTGACTCAAACAGTAACTTTCTTATTTATGAACACAGTGACTGCTGAGATAAAGTAAAAACAATACACTCTTGGGAATCATTTCAAGGCTTTTGGAAATATGTGCATGCTATCAGAATACATCATGTTCCACAGTCTTAACTAGGCATACAGGCAGAGAAAATGGAGTCAATTCACGAAGAATCTAAGTTTTGAAGCTCATGGTGATTTACACTTTTCTATAAGACAAAAATGAAGCTAAAACATAACAATTCTGCTTCTGATTTTGGGCTGTTCATCATGTCATATTTTAAAATACTCTTCTTCCCAAATGGGGACCTTTGTGTCTGACAGGACCCAGTCATGCCATGTGGTGTTTGAGCTGGGAGATGACAGACAGAGTGTTGCCTTTGTCCTTCAGTCTAAGGGCACAAGCACTCCAAAGTCTGAAGACCCAGGCTCGACTGCTATAAAGTTCACGTGTCCCTGAAGCACCAAGAGAGCAAAGAGCAAGCTGTGGGACTGTCATGTCGATTCCTTATTGGCCATTTGCAATGGTAACTGCCTGAATTAACATAGCATTACATCTCCTCCCACACTCATGTTTCACTGCCATGGGAGAACAGGATGAAACCAGTGACACATCCTACGGTATAGATAATAGCCACAGCATAAATCTTCTGAGGCTCCTTTTAGTTGGGAAAGACCTCCTTGTAAGGGGAAAAAGGTGCCATACCCAAGGCAATCGACAACACATCCACTGACATTAGGATACTACAGGCAGAGACTGTGAATTCAATTCCAGGAATGAAAGCTGCTCAAAAGAAATGTCAAATGTTTTTCAGACAGATCTGCTGAAACATACAGAATTACTGAAGCCAGCAGTGGCTTAAGAGGACTAGTAAACAAGGGGAACTACTTAACATGTTCTAGTGGCTGCACTTTACATTGCTTACAAAAGCAAAGTGTACCAAAACTCACAGTTCAATCTGGGCTAAAACCCAAACCCAAACCCAAACCCGAACAAAAAAACCCCACCACACAATTTCAAACCCACCTTCAATTTGCTTGTCTGTAATCATGGTGGAATCTGTATTTGCCCAGTTACAGGAATTGCTCATTCCCATACTGGCCTTCAGGAACTCTGCTTCCCCTTCTCTGACATACAACACCTTTGATAATGTTGTTTGATTTTCTAATGTGCTTTATGGTTTTTATGCAAGTGAGTCCTAGACCTGCCTGAAATTTCCCTGAAAATTCCCTGATCCATTGAATCTAATGTGAATGGACACTGCAGCTTCAAACACAGTCTGTTATATGGTGACAAAATATTTAAGATTTGGCATAAAATAATTTCTTCTTTTCTTTTTAACATTCAGATCTCATTCTGAGAACTCGTTTCCAAACATTATTTTCTAGGTATGTGATTAGAAATTCTCAGTGCTACAAATTCTGTATTAGTACTTTGGAGGAAAACAAGTTTCCACAGATGCTCTATGTGCCTTCTGTGATATCAGATCTTTGCTAGCAAATTACTCATGAATACTTTGTTGTTAGTTAAGGACAAGTTGTTCTTAATTTTTTTGGCTCAGCTTTGATTAATACGGCTGTAAACAGAAAACTAATGCCAAAATTTTTCTGTATTTCATTAAATTAAAATTGCACAGTATAAGCCTTTCACAATTGTTTATTTCAACTAATGTCAAAGTAACCACACAGTCAATGCATTAGTGAAACATGGGAAGTACCTCTAGCACTTCTGGGCTCTGTGCATTCATACTGGGGTAATCCTTAAACACTGGATGAAATTCAGGGTTGAAAATACAGTAAATTAGCTGCAAACTGATTCATGCAAACTGAAACCCACGTGTCTTCTCTAACTTCTGAAAGCTTACAGGGTTCTTCTAGAATACAACTGATTACACCTAGTAGCTATTTAAAGTGGTCCCTGTTTCATATGATATCTGGGTGCTGGAGAATTCTCCACATTTTAGGGAAGTTCTATGTTCACATCTACATGTCTATTCCCTGCTAGTCAACTATGTATTTGAAGCCAAGACTTCTTGCCTTAAGAGCATCTCTCCTTTTGCCACAACCTTTCTGTTTTGATGTCTGCTTGATTCACATTGTCCTCCAGCAGCACAGTCAAACCCATATAAATGTGCTTATTTATGCAACCTACTGCAGCAAAATAATGTAAAGATTCACAAATGAAACAGGGGGAAGCTGCAATAGGAAGTGCTTGAGTTTCATATAAAGTACTTAACTGTCCAAACACTGCAGTCAGTTTTTTCTGATGAAATGTAAAATGCTTTGGCAAAGTTTCAAGAAATTCCTTCAAAATAAAGTTTGCTGATAGATCTCCACCCATTTTCACTCATTCTTATGAGGCAAAGAACCCTCAGTGTGTTACAGAAAATTTACTATAATAACGAAATATAATGAAAGAATAGAGACGGTTTCCATTCCACCATTCACTTCATTCACAACAAAAGCAGGCAGGTCTTGCTAGACTTCTACAGAAGGCAGTAAGATACAATGAGATCTTCAGCAATTAAACAGAACGGTCTCCCCACCACAAAGGTAAGTAAAAGGTGTACCTGAAGAGCAGGGTAGAAGAAGATCCATAATAACTGAATCTGCTCCTTTAGTGTAAACATTTATTTCATCTGTGAGAGGATGCCTGACCACTACTGACATCCTCTTCCTGATGGAATCAAAGCCCAATGTATGTAATACTTCAAAGCTTAAGGTTCCGAGGTGAGGTAGCTCCACTGATACCTGGTCAGACAGCCTTCCAACCAGAGAACAGTTATATGCCCTTGCTGCATAGACAAGAGCAGCTTCATCTGGACTCTCTGCTTCATAACGGAGTTCTCCTTCCTCAGGTGTGCTCCCCACAGGTGTCCTGCCTTGCTGGGAGCTGTAGCCATTGTTATTCATCTGTGCAGAGTATGCCAGCTTCTCTTCCAGTTTTAATAAAGTGCTATCTGTAGATGTAGATGAAAGCACACTTAAACCAAATCTGTGCATCGATTTGCTTGTAGCTAGACTAGATGAACTGCTGCTGTTAGATCCAGAGGTCAAACGACTTGGAGTGAATCTTCGTATGAAGTCTTCAATGGTTTTTACTGGAGATTTTAGTTCAAATCGGTCTCTAACCTTGAAAAGTAAAAAAACAAAAGCCAAAACCAACAATGAACAAACCCCAAAGAAAAGCTGTACTGGAATTCTACCATGGATATTCAGTCTAAGCATCTCCAACTAAAGTGTAATTTCTTTGAGAGTAAAAAGTAATGGCATTTGCATTTTGAGAAAGTAAATGTATAAAACTGACCCAACACCAAAAAACCCCACCAACTTACTAGAATTTCAGAATTGTACTTGTGTATGAAAGCACACATCCTTGTATTAAAGCCATTTTTTCTTCTTCCACCTCCTCAGCTATGACTAATGGATAGTCTATCAATGTTGCACCACCACCATCAGCGGTGCATACTAAAAGCTACCATTAGTATGAAACACTCTCATTCTTTGTGCTTATTCATTGAAAGTATTAAAAAAAAAGTTCATGCAAGATTCTTCTACTGAGAACTGTAGTATCAGGAAAGTTTTATGTGAATATGCCAATGTGGCAACATTCTCAATAGGCATATTGAGATAAATAATTTCCTCTGTCTAACATTTCTGGATCAAAGCATTTTGCTTCAGTTTTATCATTCATCTCAGTTTACATAATTCTGTTCTACAGATACAATAGTATTAACAGTAATAGCACATTCATAGCAATATACATTATAACAGTGTAGCATTCCTGAAACAGCAGAATTGAGCATTCTCCAAATGTTTCCTTGGCACAAACCCACAAAATTTTGCAGACTAGTTCACTTTTTATTCCAATCTGGAACAGAAGCAAATTGCAGAATTTTCTACAGAATGGATATTCCAGCTGCTGGCGAGCTTTAATGTTACATTCCATTACAGTTTTGTCTAACAGATTATTTTGGGATTGCATTCCTGAAATTTTCATTCATCAGTGACACTGGTTCCGGCCAATTTAAGCAGTAATGATCATTATTTCTCATAATGAGCTTAAGATACATCTTTTACATAATTTGAAAGTTTTAAGTAATGTTTTTCAAGTATATTTTGTTTTTTAAATATTTTTAAAATGTCTTATCCTTTTCTTAATTTGATCCATACATACAAAATATTCACTGACTGCTTATAATCTTTTCTGGTAAGTCTTGCACATTTACAAATTAATTTCCATACATGCACACATATCTACACTTATTAAATGATTACATTACAGTACAAGAAATCAGGGAAGTTTCAGAAGTACCTTGAAATTTTTGATGAAAGCATATCTTACCATGGAGGTAAGTGAAATAGCTGACATACTCCACTCAGCTAAAGCTTTACTAAACCCACTCAAGTCACACAGTGGTTCTGAGTTGTCCCACAACTCGTTTTAGTTGTTCCTCACTAAGAGGAACAGGAGGTTTTCATTTCCCTAGCTTGCAAGATAAATTAGCATCAAGGCAAAGAAGCTTAAACTCTATTTTCCTGTTTTTTTAACCCACCTTCTGTCGGGGCTGATTTGGTGCAGTAACCACAACTGTATTACATATAGTCAAAGCTACGAAGAAGTCAAAAATGTCACAGAGTTCTGGAGTCAGATGGGATAATGGCTGTTCGTGGCTCCTCATGGCCTCAAGATGCTTTGCACATTCATTCACCTTTTCTAACAATCTTGGGTCAGGTGTGATGTCCTTCTCCTAGTAATAAATAGCAGTGATTAATATTTGTGATTCTGCAAATTTCCAGAGCAGCAACAAGCAATTAAAGCATTCAAAGCAGCGTCAATATCAAGTTTTTTGTGGCCTTACACCACAGTGTGAGGGTGGTCAGAACTGTAAGACACCCATTCTAGACAATAAATAGTTAACAATGAGCCTACTGGTAGAAATGGAAATGTGAGTAATGTGTTACCAACTTTTTTCACTACAGATAATTATAGCAGCAATACTTATCCACTTTGGAGGTAGTGGATAGGAGAAGAGTTACATACTAATTTTCCTCCCTCTCTCTTGTCTAATTCAAGACATTTATTATCTATTACTAAAGAGTGGTATACTACTGAGACCAAAAGATTGGAAAAAATAGACAGCAATGACATTTAAAGCTTGGCCTTACACCAGTACAATAAAATAAAATGATCTTCAATTGTTTGTTAGAGAACAACCACTGTCCACACGTCTGCAGTTTATTCATGTTGGCTTTTTACACTGAAACACAGAGCATTTTCAACTTTATTTCATCAGTAGTTTCCACTTAGTATATTTCTGGTCAGAGCAAACTCCAGTATTTCTTAACACACACAGAGGCAAGGATACAAAAGATTAAAACATAAAATGATCAAGACCTCTTTTCTCAGTAGAATTTTATCTCCTGATGCTCAGCAGCTGATGAATATGAGCAACCATAAAACCCCATGTGTAAAAACTGCAGCTTGGAATTTTATCAAAAGAGCTTACTCTTGACTGAAATCAAGAAGTTCCAGCAGTGCAAACAGCATCTTTCTTTGTCTATATTTGCAATTTGCTTTAAGGCTGAATTTGTGTCAACAGTGCAACAATGCAAAACCCCTAGATAGACAAGACTTGGCTTCTCTCCTCTCTTATTACCATTCAGTTTATGTAAAACTTCCACAGAATTACAATAGTATAAAATAAACAAAATGAAGTTGTAAGGACATAAACTCACCAACATTTTGAAATGTAAAGATTTTTACTTTTTGAAATACAATACATGCAATCAACTGATAACCACTGAAACACACTAAAAATTATGTTAATGTGTATGTCAACAGTGCCCAAGAATTGCAATACATGGTGTCCACTCAGCACTTGTTAGTTTTAAAATGCTCCAACAAAAGAGAAAGGAAGCATAGGAAGGACAATTAGAACACTTGACCTCAAACTTTATACTACTCTCAGCTTCTGTGGGTAAAAGAAAGGCACACATTTTCTTTCTGAAATCAAGGTATAACTAAACACGAAGTTTTCAGATTGTCTTTACCTTTAACTTGTTCACACAGAAAAGGGGAACAGATTGTTTCAGATTGTCTTTACCTTTAGCTTATTCCCACAGAAAAGGTATTTAGATAAGATCTATGCCAACACTTGATTGTTTTTGTGCAAACAGCTGTGACTACAGAAGTAAAAACACCAAGATGAAGTCTATGAGACACACAATGTGCTACAGATTTCTTTACCTTTTTTTCCTTCTATTTTTTTTTTAATTTTTCCCCTCAGGTCATATTTCTATTAAAAGATTCAGGACACTGTGCATTTAGTTCTCATGACTTACCATTGGGCTACTGAACGCAGTGTGCTTCGAGAGTATGCTTGCTCTTTTTGCCTCAGCTCTGCTACCTGTGCGCCGGTGGGTTTTGGTGCTCTGGCTTCTGTGTATTACTTTGATACTCTGATGGCTGCAGATACTATCACGCTGGGATAGAGTTCCTCCCTTTGGGACTGCCTCATCTTCCTCAGAATCAGGTTCTTGGTACATTGCTAAGCGCTTGGCTATCAGTAAAAATAACGAAGGACAAATGTGCATTAGAAAGGGAGAGGGACATCTTGACTTTGTTCAAGTGATCTGCTTTTATTATTATACTGTGCTTTTACAGTAATAATGAATGATTCCATTACCAGGAGATAACAAAGTGCAGTCTTAATTGAATGGTAGTATCTAATGGAGGATACAGATAACATAATTAGAAATGTAGCACAATACATTGCCTCCCTTACCATTGCAATCTCTCTGAAAAACACTTAGGCTCTGCAGTAATTCACCGCATTCCTAAAGACTATTCCACAGCTCTGCCTGATGAAATCAACCAAATAATTTCATCTTCACTTGCAGTCCGAGTAGAAAATAAACAATCCACAAATTTTTCCTGTCCGTTCCAACAGAATACAGGAATTTCACAGAAAGTATTTTCCAGCAAAAATGTCACACCCACTCAGTACCAGCTAACTGACATTTGGAATGTCCTCGGAACAACACACCTACAGAGCTCTACTGCCTTTATTTTATATACAGAGATGAGGTACAGACAACACAAAAGCCTTGCTCAAGGTCAGAGCCATCCACTGCAGAGTAGATACATGAAACCAGATTCTTGACTGCTGGCCCAGCGTTAAAACTGCCCTGGAGCCTGTCCTTTCCTCTCTGCATAAGTAGCATATAGCACAAAAACAAGGGTCCCCTCACCTGCCGCAACACTTGTTTCTATCACCATTTGCTGCAGTGAGCAATACCTGGCTTACACAGAATGAAATAGCTTTTCCAAATTATACATTTTAGATGAATGCTTCCTCAGTCAAGAATCCAACGAAAACAATTAATGTTAGAAACCAAACCTGACAGTTTGACATACAGAAATAAAAAAGAAAACAGAACGATGTGAAACAGCTCTGGAATCCTACCCATCTAATGACAGGCTCTGTTTAGCCTAACTGATAGATAACATATTTTTTCATTCCTAAAGACCATAGGCATTTAATAATCTGGGTTATTGACTAAGCAGAAGAATGCCACTCTAACAAGTATATATTTATTCCTTCATTATTTATTCATTGAAAAGATTTTCATTATACTCTCAAAATAATCCACACTGTTCAGATAGACAGTACAAGTAACATACTTGTGGCTCAGCTTTGTTTCGGTTCTCTGGTGTAACAAATGAGGTTTTCCTAATAACAAATGAAAAATCACTAGCATGTAAGTTAATTATTCAGGCACTTAACAAAACAAAAGAAAATTCTTTCAAAATACTTCCTGAGAAAAACCTTGTGTTACATAGGGTGAGTTTGGCACAGGATCACTTTGAACGTAACTAGCTTTACGATCAAAGAAAAACCCATCCTCACGACGTGCTACAATTTCCAAACATGTTTTAGCTGTGAGACAGGAGTTGGAGGAGTTGAAACCAGACCACACACAGTATGAAGGGATAGCTTTATCAGTACAGTGTCATACATCAGAGCTTTTTCAACTCCACTTGGAATATGTTAGTCTTTGTCTGAAATATGGGAAATGGGAAAATTTTCCAGTCCTGGCCATTAATGCACACCCTGTTGTTTCTCTAACTGAATGCCCATATATGCAACATCTTCCACTGCACTCTGGCTCCTGCTGGCAGAAAATTCAGACCACAGAGGCAGAAAGGGCCACAGCGCATTTGGAGACAAGGAGGGGAGACTGTAGGACACACAAGATATATTCATAGCTTGAACCTGAAGCCCAGGTCCTAAGGCTGATGTAGACTAACTGTGGATGACTGAGGAGTTTCCCTCATTAGCATTATTTGGTGCGACACATGCTCCTCTGTGTCATGTGGTGGGAAAGATGTTAAGCAACCAACAGCAAGTTCATTGCTGCGAAGGCAGTTGTTCCTTGAGCCACACAGCTGCCACGAGAATAGCACAGCACTACTGCCTTCTCCTTGCAGTGCTTACCTAGACCTTTGACTCATATGACAGAATCTAGATGACAGGTCAAGAAATTAGGGAGGTCACTGGTCTCCTTGGCCTTTCTGTTGCATGGTAATGAGTTGCAAGTAAATGAAGTTCATTTCACCTGCACAGGCTGCTGCAACTTCTCGTATGTGCTTTGGGTCAGCACAGTCCTAAGCTGTCCTATCACTCTTGCCCACTAGTTCTCACTTTGTTCTGCTCGGTAAGCCTCTATGCATTGTCCCAGACAGTGGAAATGCACATCCCTATACTGTGAATTTAATTCAACTGATTCTAGATTTGTCTATATCAGAAGAATATGGCTCCTGAGGGCCCAAAGCTACCTGCATCATGTACTTTGACACAGACCCAGGCCCTTGACCAATATTAGGGCCAGGCTGCTCACTGTTCCTCCCAGCATCACAAGTTCCTTACAAAGAAAACCCAGGCATTCAAGGACGAAAGGAAGGAAGGAGCCATGTGGACATCACAGTGTGCTACTTCAGGATGATGCCTCAAGAACCAGAATGCAGCAGCACACTGAAGGGCTTTTGCCCTTCTCTGCACTGGGGAGGTATAATGGAGTGCACATCTGAGGAGGTATGATGGAGTGCACATCCTGGAATGAGGCCTGTGTGAAGGCAGTGCCCAGTCTGACAGCACAAGCTCTGCCTTCATTATCTTCTGCAGGCTTCAAGTTACCCAATGCAAGCCTCAGGTTGAAAAAACATTGCTCAAGATGACACACCACTAAGGTTTTCTGCACTTTATCAACATTTAAGATTTAAATAAATCATAGGAAAAACATTTCTGTTCCTCATTTTTACTAAGACCCTCAGCAGCAAAACCAGTCCCAAGCAGAGTTGGCACATGTGGACATGGCTGCTCTGAGGAAAAACTTAAGAAAAGCTTGGATTTGCCATAGGGATAATTTTTTGCCTGTGGATGCTGGACATTTGAGTGCTAAACTGACAGAATGCTGTGCTGCTTCTACTCATAGCAGGTAATATTCCCTGACAGGGAAAGGACTGGCTGCAATTACTTACTTCAGCTTTGCAAAATGTGTTATCCACTTGGTCCAACTCCCTTCCAAACAGAGTTTTTTCGAAAATCATACATTTTCTTTAATAATCATACCTAATTTAAGCTTCCGCTCTGAAAATTTATCTTGAAATATAAAACCTCAAAGATTCTGATCTGAGTATAATTTTATTTCACATATAAAAACTCTATGGTTAATCACAGAATGCATTTCATGTACAATGCACAGTTATGCTTACATACCATGTCTCTGGATTCCTCATTGCTCTTTCTTTCTTGCATTACATCTAAAAATATTTTGTTTATTCAACATAGCAAAAGCTGTTTCCTAATGCAGCACTCAATTTATTAGAATTATACCAACAGTGTGGTCCTTTTTAGTCCATGTAATAATACCTATCTCTTGGTATCTATACAGCTTTTCATTTTAGCACATTGATTTAATTGTTCCTGCCACTGAGAAAAAGGAGGAAAAGGGGAAGTAGGAACAAGATTAGAATCTTGTTTAACCAAGTCAAATGTAATTCTTTCAATACCAATGGTGTTTGTTCAGTTTACACCAAGGTAAACTGACAACAAAAAACAGGTCTGAGCACCTTTCAACATTTTCTCAAGTGCTGTCTTACACATTATGCAGCAAGAATTAAGAAGTTTGAAGAAATAATGAAACCTGGTTCAATCATTATGCTATGGTTAAGGTTCATATTGCTTCAGCTGTGCAGAGCGTGCTTCTTTGGGAACATGCTGTTCTTTCCACCCACTCAGTCCTCTCCAATTCAGAACCTTTTCCTGTGAACATGATAACCTGAAAGACATTGTTGTGGGATGCTTTTCTGTTTCAGCACTGAAAATTGATGGCCCTGATCTTTTTTTAATAGAGTTTCTTATTAAGGGCAAAGACACAAACAGCTCTGGAAACACAGCGATGCAATTCATGAAAGTCAAATTTCATTATGCTCTAGGTAATTTTGTATTTACGGCCCAAAGAAGAAACAATAGTTAATACTTATTCCATTAACTCTCTTCTATCTTTTTGAACACAACATGAAACTGCAAATAAAACTCCTGTAATAGTTGCTAAGTATTTGAAGATATATTATTTTAAAACTCCATTTTTTTAAATTTCATTTTGGTTCTGCTTTTTGTTGTTTCACCTTCCATGCCTATGTTCTATGACTCGGTGTCCATTTTTCAGGCTGACAGGGACACTCTTGCCACACAGCCACCTGTTCCACTAAATAGAAACGCAGAATCAGGAAACTGTAAAGAACTTTCCTTCAAGCAGAATACGCTGCAGACCCCCTAAACCAAAATAACCCAGCTGCCAGTGTGTGGGCCCTATTTCACTGTGGGGAAATTCCACTTCGCCTCAAACCATTGAGTAAGGCTGTTACTGAACTATCATGAGGTAAATGTAGATGCGCAGCACTTACTCACACTACCTTATTTCCTTATTAATTTGTAAGTGCAAGCTTATTTCACTTTGAAGTGCACTCTAATGTCTACATAAAGATTCAGTCAAGCAGATAGCATGCTATAAATTTGTACAAGTGTGCTAACATAATCTTAATTTATTTTTCAAGAATTTACCCATAAGGGCAAGTCTTGAGATCAGAAAACACCAAGATTTCCCTTTCTCTTGTCTCTTGGCATCCCCAGGAGCTTAATAACCTTTAGTCCTTCAGTACGAACTCTTTATCCTGCCTAGAAATGGAGATAATTCCTTCTTTTCTTGAGATTTTTCAGAGAAATTCTCAGTGTAGATATTTGCTTAGAGAAAAGTATTACTTGCCTCTAAATGTGCGTTATTCAGTCTTGTACAGGATTTAAAATAGGGCACTCTCAATGTACTGAGTTCTACATCTGTTCATACTGGTTGTCTCCTTAGTGACCAATCAGAATTTTTCAAAAAATAGTAACAAATTTAAAGAGAAACTAACTACAAACAAGCTACAGAGTGCCTGAAGCAACCACTTCTGCTAGAGGTTTTGATCTTTCTGGGAATGACCTAAATGGCCTACCCTGATTTCTAAAGATTATCAAGTTGTAAAGGTGGCAGATAAGTCCCTTTGGAAGCAAAAGCTGCATTTATGGAAAAGTTTTTATTTTTATGCCCTTGGGAAAAAAAAATTCAAATTCTCCAATATGGCTGGAATATGCAGTCCATGTTCTCTTGACTATACACAAAAAGAGTACGAAGGTTTTACTACAAAACAGCCCCCCAAACTGAGAAAAAGACTTTTTTAAAATAACACACTTTCCTGTGAAAATCAGTTACTAGCCAATCTTTATGAAAAAAAAAGCAGGAAAGCAGAAAGAAACTCCTTCTTTCTCAGATTTAGTGATTAAGAAACTTCCCTAGGCAAGAGAAAATCACCAAGGTTTTTATCATACGCCTTCACTCCCATAAGCTTTTCTTACTCTTATGTTGTCTAGAGGCTTTTTCACATCCATTGGAAGGAAGGGAGAGGCATCCAAAGAATGAAAAATTGCCTTTTTTCAGATTTGTGTGGTTGCATTCATGGAGATTCAACTCGTGTTTTGTCAACAGTTTCATACAATGGGTAGCTAAAACTAGAAAAACAGATCACATCCCATAGGCAAGAGTGTGATTAATTCAGCATTTGGAAAACAACTAGGACAAATGTCAGGCCAAGACCATCTGGTTGTAGCTAAATCACGTAACGACTTTCAGGAGCACAGTCAGTTTGGGATTAGCAGACAGACTTAGGGCATGGCCAGTTCCAAGAACTGTTAGAAGCTGTCTACTAGCTTGAATAAAAGAGCTAATGCAATGGCCACACAATTTGACATACAGGGAAACAACTCCTTGGGTTTTTTTGAGGGGGCAGTTTTTTGGTTTTGGGGTTTTTTTTCAGTTTTGTTGGGTTTTTTTGGTGCTAACATATATGGGCTAGAAGGTAGGACTAACTGGAAGAATAATTCTGGGATTTAATTAGAGTACAGTGCCAATGGGTATTCCATAAATACCCAGGATATTTATGAATGGGACAATCATTCTTCCACTTGGAGTGGTCCATAACATATCTTGCTCCTGAAATAACAGTGCAAATCAAAAAGAACCTTTGAAAGAGACAACAGAACAGATTTAAGAACTCAGGTCACACAGACATGTGGCAGGAATTCTGTTCATCTGTACTGAGAATTCTAAACCACAGAGATATATTCACACATTAGAGAACCATCACAGACAAACAACAAGACGGATGAATTACATCCCACAAATGCTTAATTTTTGCCAGTAACTGTAAGGTTACTAGGTGACTATCTTCCATGCAAATATCTACAAATAAGTCACTAGAATCCCATCCCTGTCAGCATAGTCTCCCCAGGACCAAACAGTCAGCATGAATTCCTGTAGTTTCATCCAAATAAGTGTGTAATCCACCACAAAAATACTGTAAGTGACCTCAGCACTGACGAATATTTCATACTGCTTGCATCATGGAACTGTTGCTGAGTATGCTCACACTTTTCCTCTACAGCCGTTGCAAGCATTCCTGGATGCCTCTCCAGTACTAAGCTCTCACATAGCAGTACTCATGAGTAATACTCTGTACTACCTCCAGTTGGCCAAGAGATTATGTCCCACACTAGTGCAATTTATAGCCCTCTATTATTCTTGGTTTTGTCATCTCTTGTCTAGACTAAAACAATGCAATACTCCTAGGCGTAGCAACATCAGCCTCATAAGAAACTTACTGCTAATAGAGAATTCTGGAAGAAAATGTTTTCTCCAGCAAATTCACAAAAACTGCCCCTTGCTTCCCATACCTGAAAAAATATTAAGTCTCATTCAGGGTTTCAGTTTTTGTTTTAGAAGAATGTAATTGCTTCAACCCTGCATAAGATCTGCATAAGCCTCTGTGATGAAAACCATGATTAACACGTCCATGTCTGATGCAAAACAGAACTCTCCTTCATAATCATAAAGCTCACCTTTCACATGGGAAGTTTATATGGTTTTGTGATACAAATTTCCAAAGACCACTCAAGAAAAAAGGTATGACCCCTCAAACATGCCAAACATCTTACCATGGGGAAAAAACCCCTGTGCTACCTCTTAGCCTTGTTGTTAGATCTGGTTGAATGGTGCTGTTATAACTGACATTTCTCTCCCAGAATTTATGCCTAAGGCAAACATCTGGCATGGAAAACTTGAACCAAATAATTAAAACTTTAGCAAAGCTATCCATAACTGAAAACAGGATCTTATCATGGCCACAGCCAAGCAACTGGAGTAACAGGCACTGCTACCCAGCCACAGCAGAATAACAAACTTAGGCCAAAGAGCTCAGAACAAGGATATTTCCATCCAGACCTATCTATTTTTACAGTAGAAAATGACCTTTTATCTTCGGCTTTTGAAGCAATGATCCATGTACAATAATTTTAAATTAATTTCTTCATCTAAAATACTGCTCAAAGTTTGATTCCAAGTTAAAAAACAACTGTTCCTGAAAAGAAGACTCATATAAGTGAAGAAAGACAGAAGATCATCCTTGAAATAGATAAGAAAAGACAGAGGCATTTTTATCTGGTTTCTTACATTTATGGCAGCCTTAAATCCCTTTCTAAGTTAAATATTTTTGAATTTTCTAATTCATTAAATCTTCAACAAAACCTGAGGTACAGAGCAGGATGGCATCAGTTATAACATATGCCACTAAACATATAAGGAAAATTCAGATACTCTAGTATAAGACACAGAAAAGTGGCTGACAAGTCATTTGCAAAGTAAGCATGAAAGTAACAACATGAAATGTTGTTATTGCACACCCTAAAACTGGAAAGAGCTGTGATAGACATTTTACCATATTTAAACAAGAGGGCTTAATCAGCAGAAAAGATAACATATGGTTATAAAATTAGACTGCAGAACTGAGCTAACAAAATAGTTGAATGAAGAATAGTTTATATTGTGTTATTAATACAGATTGTAGAAAATTTAATAGAGTCACCGTTCAGATAGAGAATTATAGGGAAATACCTACTTTCTGTGGAGGAGGAAAAAAAAGAATAAAATATTGTGTATAAGATACTGTGTATAATTGCTGTGTCAATATAAAAATTATACTTGTCAGAAATTTTATACTGACTGGAGTTACAAGAAAGCCCAAACACAGCCAAAGGTGAAAAAAAAAGACTGAAAAATGAATCCGTTTAAGTGTTTAGTTGACACCTCTTTAGTGGAATTCACTCTTCTTTCATTAACATTTATATTGCAATCTAAAATCATAAGAGGAAAGCAAGTGCAAACTTTGATTTCTGTTAAATACAATACATTTGAAGAAAAACCCCCTGAAAACTCAACACTCAGATTCAGGAGCCTGAGTTCAGCCTCTTTCTTACCTGCTATGCAGAGGAAGTCACAGCTTCTCCCTCCTTAAGTCTTTTCTGTAACACTGGGATAGTAACACTATCCAAACATCCAATTTCTTGAAAAAGAGTGTCTTAAATGTAAGGTCTCAATACTACTTTAAAGTAGGAGGAAAAAAGGACAATCCTTTTTGAATTGGATTTTTGAATCCAAAAATTCAAAATATCTTTTTTCAATTTGAAATATTATCATTTTTCTAAACCATATTTTAGATTTCCCACTCTATTATCTCTCTTATTCTGTATCTTATTTGCTAGCTGAAATTCTGTGCTGGTATTTGACATAACTTTCTAATAAGTGATATGTTGTGTAGAATAAGAAACTTATTTTTTGCAAACAGGAATGCAATACTGTAGCTGTCAACATTTTCCTGCATACAGAGTGTGATTAGAAGAGTTAAGATCTATTATTTCCAAAATTATTATAATAAATTGTTAGAGTAAACCCCCCACAAATTAAAAAACAAATCACTAAATAGAAAATCACTTTAAAAGGTTAATGAGGTGACACAGGGTGACAACTCTCACATTTCCTTGTGACAGACAGTGACTTTTTAGTGTTTCAAGGGCCTGATACTTGCAGATATTCTCTCAGCTGCAGCATTCGTATAGCAGTGAAGATTCCTTGACACAGACACCTGTCACACAGGAGCACTAAAAGAATCTGACAAAAGTAACATAAAATATGCTATTTGATCAGCTTATGTTTCTTGTTAACACGAAAACCTGCAACTTTGTTTACATTTATTTCTCAGTCTCCAAGTATTCAATCAGACACTAATCTGGCTGCACGCTTAAAACTGTTATCTTACATGTATACTTCAAACACACCAAACAATTGTGATACCAGCACTATTCAATTTGCTTAAATTAGCCATGGGCTTAAGTGATTTATTACATCAAGAGCTAAAGCCAGAAGCTTTAACTGTCTTACAGAACACTCCGATGAGATTGTCACTGCTAGCAGAACACAGCCACCAAATTACTTTAATAAGAAAACAGCTGTTACGGAGTTTGCTGAGTGCATATCTGCAACCTTTTTTTGTTTTTCTTTTTGATTTAAGATTACAGCAACTTTTACAACTACTTCAGATTGCCCAAGGGTACAACCGTTAGATAAAAACCCAGTACCACGAGCTCACCGTTATCATCATGGGAATACTCTGTTCCAGAAACAGTGCATCTTCGGAAAACCATCTTGTTTTCAGTAAGTGTCCCAGTCTTGTCTGAAAAGATAAACTGCACCTGACCTAAGTCTTCTGTGATATTTAAAGCTCGGCACTGCAGTTGAGAGTCTGTTTCTTCATCATATAAATCCTTATCTTGATGAATAAAGTACACTTGGCATATTTTAACTATTTCAATGGATACATACAAAGAAATTGGAATCAGAACCTAGAATACACAAAAGAAAAGAATTAGGAGAAAACAGAAGCAAGGATACAATGAATCATTAAAGCCTGTTAACCTCATACTAACCTAGAACATAGAGAGGCAATGTACTTTAAGTGTCTACTGTAAAACTATTATCATGTTTGAAAGAGTTTATTTACTGTCTTAGATGAGGAAAACCTAGGGTGAATTGCAGAGCTGGAATGCATTATTATGTCTAGAAGGTTGATTATCAAAACTTGGACAGAACAAAATCTTTTTTAGGCTAACAAGCTGATCTTGAAACTAGCTGGGAAAACAGAACAAAACCAAAAAACCTCAAGCCAAAACAGACCATACAGTCAGAATACTGTAAATGTAAAAGCACTCAATAAATTTGTTCTGCATAACTAATAGACTGTTCACAGATTTACTTTGCAGTAATAGGAGAAACAAAATGAGAAACATTAATCTCACCATAGGAACAATTTTTTTTGGCCTTAGGCTGTGTACTGCAGATTATTTGAATGAAGATCACATTTATAATTGCTGCAGCAGGAAATGTGAAAATTTTTCAACTGTTTATTGGGGGTTGTCAAAACTTAATGAAATATCTAATTTTTACCTCAGTTTTTTCTCTGCACATGTTTTTTTGGTATAGAAATTCATGACTGCACACCTTATTTAGTTTGCTGAATTAGATATGAGGAATAAATTATAGTATGTATATAAGTGGCAAATGTGGTCATTTACACAAAAACTATGGTGAAAGGTTGGTCCTTAAAGAATTCTGTGGTGAATTTTCTTAACCGGTATCATGACCCAATCCCTTAGAGTAAAAAGTACTTTAACATCCTTTTTTATTCCCTTTTGTAAGAGAATAAAATGCCTCCAGTAAAACAACCTCCTCCAGTGTCCCACTAGGCAAACTTCCACATATCCCAGTGACAACACAATTCTGTTACTTCTCTTAACTTACTGCTACCTTTACCATTCAAGATATTTCTGATTAGGACAAAAAAACACTTTTAACAGACCTAAGACATGGATTTGCTATTTGGAAAGCTGTAAAAAAGGATAAAAATTAGGTTCATACCACCCAAAGTGGCATCCACAGTCTTTGAGGTATTGTTCCACAAAGGACAGATAGGAAGCATAAAGCTTGTTTCCTCCCTTCGGGGCCTATGGCATCCTCTCTCCTCCTACTTGTTTAAAATAAAATACAGAATCACAGAATGGGTAGATTTGGAAGGGACACCGTGGGTCACTGGTCCAACCTCCCTGCTCAAGCAGGTCCACCCCAGAGCACATGGCACAGGTTTGCATCCAGCGGTTCTCGAGTATCTCCAGTGAGGGAGATTGCACCCTCCCTGGGCAACTGTCCCAGTGCATGGTCACTCATGCAGTAAAGACGTTCTTCCCATACTCAGGTGCATCTGTTTCTGCCATTGCCTCCTGTACTGTCACCTAGCACCATCAAGAAGAGTGTGGTTCCATTCTCTTGACACTCTCCCTTCAGATACTTCTGACTGAGGCCCCTCTCAGTTGTCTCTTCTTGAGGCTGAACTGACCCAATTCCCTCAGCCTTTCCTCTTAGGAGAGATGTTCCAGACCTCTAATCATCTTCATAGCCCTCCACTGGACCCAGTCCAGGAGCTCCATGTCTCCCTTGTCCTGAGGAGCCCAGCACTGGACACAGCACTCCAAACGTGGCCTCACCAGGGCTGAGTAGAGGGGCTGGGTCACCTCCCTTGACCTGCTGGCAATACTTTTCCTGATGCACTCCAGGATACCATTGTCTTTCTTAACCCCAAGGGCACACTGCTGGCTCATGGACAGCTTTTTGTCCACCAGGATCCCCAGGTCCTTCTCTGCAGAGCTGCTTTCCAGCAGATCAGCCCCCAGTTTGTGCATGGGGTTATTCTTCCCCAGGTGCAGAACCCTGCACTTGCCTTTGTTGAATTTCAGACAGTTCTTCTCTGCCCCTCTCTCCAACCTGTTGAAGTCCCTCTGAAGGCTGCACAGCCCTCTGGGGTATTGCCCACTCCTCCCAGCTTTGCATTGTCAGTGAACTTGCAGAGGAGGCATCTGCCCCTTCATCCAAGTCATTGATGAATAAGTTAAACAATACTGGGCCCAGTATTGAACCCTGGGGGACACCACTAATGACAGCCCTCCAGCTAGACTCTCTGCCACTGATTACGACCCTCAGGGATCTGCTGTTCATCCAGTTCCCAATGTGTTTCTTCTTAGTGCTTGCTTACCTTCTTACATGTCTTAGTGGTAAAAGGGGTGCTACACATACTGCACATATGTAGCTTGACTACAGCAAAATATGAACACAGGTACAACTTGATTACCTGGAAAACTATGATCACTGTCAGAAATAAATATACTGAAGCTAAAACAGGTGACAAATATTTGCCATCAGGTCCTGGAACATCAAAAATTGGTTTCTTCTTCTCACCATATTGCCATACCCATAGACCATGACCTGCAGAGGAATTTAAAGAGAGAAAAAAGAAAACTGACTCGAAGGAAAAATGCGTATGGTATGAATTTATTCTTAGAGCTATGTGGGAAATTAGTATTTGTTTTCAAATATTTTGCATGACTTCTGAAAAATGCCCCAAACCCATGGTTTTTTCTGCCTTGGGATTTGGGAAAGGGGTTTGTCTGGCCTTAAGGACAGCATGCAAGACTCATTTCACATAACTTCATCCAAATAAAGTGAGCTGACTAGTCTAAGTTAGTAGTTTAGACTGTTTCTGTAATCACCGAAGAAAACTACACTTTCAGAAAGTGATTAATTTCAGTGACATTCTATAAGTTAAAATGAAAGAACTCCACAGACTACGCTAGTTATACCACCAGGCAGCTATTCCTAAACTAGTTTCTGTTGGATAAAGTCAGAAGAGACTTTAATTTTCCTGTGTGAATCTTGTCTACTACATGTGCAGAACTAGTGAAATAACAGCATCAGCAGAGTCAACAGCATGGAAGCTGAGGAATGAAGAACAGAAGAAATTCTAAGCCCTGCTCAAAACATTTTTTAATTGATTGTGCTGATAACTAAATAAAGATAAGATTGTTATTACTTTGGGAAAATTATGTTCTTGCCAAAGAGACAGAACGTTGCCTTTTTAGGTACAGCACTAAGATTTACAGTCCTTAAAACTCTAAAATGGTATGCCTGATATTTTTTAAGGTTAAAATACAAGGGAGAATTCTGCCACAATAAGAAGCATTCAAACTATCTTCACTATATGCCAGAAATCAAAAAAAAAAAGACAAAGGTCTACTTTAAAAGTAATCTTTTGTAAGCCACATTTGAAAAGATCCTTTACTCTCAACACAAAAACCCAGCACTGAATTCTTGAAAAATAAATCTGCCAAGTGAGCACATTATTCTGTCCCTATACTACCAATACGAGCGGATCAACATCATGATGTCTTCACTGATGTTTATATTTTTATTCTTGAGAGCAAAAATCAAAAGCTCCATACTGAGAATGACCTCCATCAAGATTTGTTCTATAAATATCCTTAGAATTCAGTGTTGTACCTCCACTTACACTTTCTCAACAAAAGGTACAAAAATTGCCTGACTTCTACAGAGCACAGCTTTGCACGTCTCGAGGCACCAGGCACCTCTGGTTTCCAGGGGCTCGAGTAAATGTCTTTCCAGCTGTTTGTGGTTGTTTCCATCTTCAGCAGTTTGCTTTGGCCCTCTGCTGGTGGTTTCCACCCTTGTAGCAGATGGGACAGAAGGGGAGGCATACCTCTCATCTACTGTGTGCCACCCCTTCCTGTTCACATTCACGCCCCTGAGGAGTTTCAAATGAACTGCAGACAGTCTCAGGGCACATCCCACTGCTGCTGCTCTGAGTGCAACACCTCGGATGCAGTGGCAGAGGGGACAGCTGCCAGCAGTGGCTCCCTGCAAATGAAGCCTAACCATGATACTTCAGCCTTGCAGACTGGCTCCCTGGCATTGAGACAGTACGAAAGTGTGTCATGAACCCAGTGGAAACTAATATGCTGGCTGATTCACAGCTGGAAATGCTCATCTTTAAGCAGCATTGAACAATACCTGGAAAAAGGCACACAGAAATGTATTAAAATGGCATAAGATTGTTGTTAAACTAAACGATGGTTGTTAGGAAACATTCTGGTGTTTATGCCGTGTGACTCAGATACAAACATTACAGAACACACAAATATTAAGGACATGGAATTCATATGCCATATATAAAGGGTAATTTTGAGTTCCAAATGTAAGACTCAATTCTTTCTTGCAAATGAATAGGAAAAAAGGTCCAAAGAGAATTAACCTGAACTGCAGCATTTCCTTTAAACACTCCAAGAAGTTTTGTGAGTATTCTACTTGGATTTATGCGGATTTAGACTTCCACTTGTGTCTCTTATTTTAAAGCTGCAGTTTGTCCATGCTGTATACTGTGCTCTGGTTTTAATAAGAGGGACTGGAGAATAGCACTGTGCTAATTATGTTTATTTTCTGCTCATGAATTACATTGTTGACTGATTAATGGCATGTTATACTCTGCCACCTGTAATTTTGAGAGGCGTACATATAAAGTGGGGTTTTGTTCTTGAACGGGTAGTAGAATCTAAGCCTTCATGTCTCTGGTACTAATAGCATATTGATTGACATAAGAAGCTATTTAGATCAGCTTATTTTTCAAGACATTTTGCTTTCAAAGAAGAAAACACAACAAAAATTAGTATGGAAGCAGCTTTATGGATTTGATGTTTTGGCAGATACATATGTTTTCAATAAAGCTAAGTGCATGAATCCCAAAACAGTGTGATACTTAAGTTTCTACTTGTAAAGAGCACTTACCAATGGCAGAGAACAGACACATGATTAGAAGTATGAGGACACACCAAAGGACATCGGCATTCATCTGTCTTTCAAGCTTACTGCGTTTGTAACGTGGTCCATTATTATTTAACAAAGCTTTGGTCTCATGCCCTGCAGAAGGAATTACATCAAATGTGTCATATGGAATTTTGTTACTATTTTAAGAAGTCTCTAAAAAGGTGGAATGTCTCATAACACAAGAAAACAGCTTTTACCTGCATAGATTACTATTCCTGCAACTTCTTCTGTATTTCTAATGGTACATCCACGTAACAAAAGATTCTCTTTGAACAGTCCATCCTTTTTTCCACTTTTATGTATACTACAGAAAGTTCAAAAACAGAACAAAACACAGCATGTCAAAACATTAAACTTGTTAAATCATACCACTCTGTAATATAACAAGCCCAGGAAACATCTTCAAAGTTTAAGTTTTTTTCTATCCGATGGCAAAATATCTTCCTCCTGGGAAGATTCTCTGTCAGACTTTGAACACTGAGAATACTTACCCAAGGATCCCCAACACGCAGCAGCCCAGCTGGAGCAGTACCAGTTGCTGTTGGATATACGAATGTACTGCACAAATGCTCACTAGAGATATGCAGGCCAAATGGACAGCATGTGTGCAGCCTAGCTAATGCTCTGAAAATGCACTGGACTTCCTGTGTATCTGTAAACTGGCTGAGCAATCACAGTTAATCCAGTCCACCTAAAAGCAGCTGCGTAGTGGATATGATTAACCCATTATTCACATGTTCTTACCAAAGAAATCCTAGAAAGAAATATGGTGAAACTAGGAAAGTGCTGTGCTTCAGAAGCAGTGATACTAAGGAAGATGTGCCAGGGATAATACGAATCAGTTCAGTGAAAAGGAAAAATATTCCATCAGTTCATCAGTGAGGACAAGAGAAATTCCTTTTAGAACTGTCTCATCAACTATCTAAGTAAAAACAGAATGGCCTGCACCCTGATGATTCTTGTTGGTTAACAACAAAACACATGAGAAAAATGGAACAAAGTAACATTTCCACTACAACTTATGATCTGCTGTGTATGAACTGACAGAGAAACAGAGAAAACAGCCTTATGAGAATTAACAGGGAGATGCTAAACAGTAATAACTAAAAAATGGCATTAGAATTTTTATGGGGTAAAAAAGACAACTCAAATCATAATCTTAAACCATTTTTAAATTAATAAAATTTAATTTAATTAACTGCAGTATCCCAATACCTCAGAGAAGATTAAAGCAAAGTCTGAAAGGTTTAAATGTTCTCTCCTCATTTTCAGGCATCAAAACCATCACACTTTCAAAAAATGGACTGCTACAAAAAACTAGCAATAGCCGGGAGTCCAAGAGAAATCCTGAAAAGCACATGTGCTGTACTAATATTCACATTGTGCTGCTGCAACACTGAATTTTATGTCTACCTGGATTTGAGCACTTAAAATCCTGGTCCTCTGAAATCTGCAGACTGTCTTAAAATTGTACTTTTTGTTTAAAGGTGGAGTTCTTTTTATTTGCTTCCTATTTTCTAAGCCTTCGCACATGGGTTATATATTCATACTTTTATCTGTTAGACTCGTCTCGTTTCTTAAATACGGATCAACATTCTAACTTTAGTACATACTTCTGGGATCTCAGGTCTAAGAACTATATCAAATATCCTGAGATATGTAAGAAGAAAAGGTTCACAGCGTTGAATTCTTTGTACTTGTTCCTAACCTAGTAGGACTACTTGCAGATTATCCTGTAACACTGATTATTCTATGTTACCCCAATAGTCGATGCTTTCTGTGAGCAGAATATATCTGTAATATATATATATATTTATAAATGAGTGTATATATACATATACAGTCTTTTTTAGCTCAGTACACCCACCTCAAAAATATATATGTATTAAAAGCACTGGTGTTTCAAAGCATGCTTAGCTTTTCTCTGCAGGTATGGAGAAAAAGCATTAGGTTTGACAGCTGAGGTAGCTGCAACAGTGATAAGACTAAAAATGACCAGGAATGGAGAAGGAAAGAGGGAGATAATATCAAGTTTGCAACTCTGACACAAAAATGAAAGGTGGCTTCTTCATCTGGAGAGAATTTCCCCTGCCCAGCTCTTCCTCCCTGCCAGCCTCAGATACAAGAACAGAGGTTTTACTTCTGTTTTCTTAAGCAAACCTCCTTAACCCACTGATTCACCTTTTGCCAAAGCTGCTTCAGAATCTGGGGGCTGCCCAACATCCATCTTGCAGTATGCCAATAGGTGTCAATTTGTCTGGGCTTAAACTATGGGAAATAATTTCTTAATGATTCCATACTCCCAAAATTACACTGCTACCAAGATTCTGTCATTCCACAGCTTTTTAAGGCTGAATTCTACATCAGTCCTTCTAATAAATCATGAGTATGTTTGAATTCCTAATAAAGTCTCCAAATTATAGTTATGATTCCTGTTAATAAAATGGACTTTTTAAAGATAAACTTACTTAAGCTGTAATTGCTCTCATTTATAGTTTTATAGCCTTCATCAATTTTTTACACTTCACAGTAACAGTGAACTGTGCCAGGTACATTGTACATGCCAAACTTTATATATAATTACTTGTGTGTTTGTTCTGATGCCTTAGGGTTTTCATGAATTTGTAGATTTTTATACTTCTAGGTAGTTTCTCACATATAGCATAGCTAACAACCTCTAACCCTGTGTTAGCTGTCTTCAGGGTCAGATAATAGCTGGAACACTGTGCAAGGGAAACATGTACCAGAGCTAAGGCAGCTAGATACCATGTTAGTCAAAACAAGAAA